>ML664195.1:748899-1179765 GCA_007570785.1 Antilocapra americana
GTGTGTGTGTGTGTGTGTGTGTGTGTGTGTGTGTGTGTGTGTGTGTGCATGTATAGCAAAGTAATGGGTGAGGCTTATGATTTTAGGGGAAAGGCAAATTATGGTGGAAAACAAAAAGAAAAGAGACTTCACAGTTAGAAGTTGTTTTAGGTGAGGGTATGTAGGTCTGAGTTTCTATGAAGCTCCATGGAATCAAGGGTGATGTCAGTGTGATTGTGGCCTTTGGGGCCTGGCAGAGCTGGAGGCTGACATCACTGCCCAGGGGATCCAATGAGCTAAGACTCCAGGGAGGCCTCCTCACAGCCCCCAAAGATGCTAGAGCAGCAAACATGACCCAAAGGGACCCTGGGGACTGAGCTGCTTTCATCTGCTGTTCAATTATTATCCTTTCCTTCACAACTCCAATAGCATAGAAGCTTACCTCAGCACTGGTGAGGGAGAAGGAAGGAGTACTGATGCTCTGCTCCCAGTAAACTTTAGACCTGTGGGGAGACATATTCTTTCCCTTAAAAGAGAGCCATCTGCTGAGACAGGCTCCTGCCTGCAAGGAGCTCATGGTATAGACGATGAGACAGAATGAAAACTAATTAAAGCAATAAAGGAAACCATTTGAGCTTTGAGGTGGGGCCAGGCTTCTAACCTCATTCTGTCACTCAGTGACGAGCCCTCTGACTCTGGGCAAGTTATTTAACCATACTGAGCTTCAGTTTTTTCCTCAATAGAATGGAGACAACAACTTTTGTCCTACAGCAGGGTAACTGTGAAAATGAAATGAGAGAAATTGAATTATGTTCCTGGAACCTAGTGGGTATTAATAAGCAGAAGCTGCTGTTATTGCTACTACTCCAGGTCGCACCATGTGACAGGGACAATATAGAGTCATGTATTAATGCAAGATAGAGGTGGTGACAAAGGATCTACTGTTCAACTGCCTGTGTTAGGAAAGAAAGGGTTATCTTCACAGAAGAAGGTCACACAAAGCTGGATCTTGAAGTATAATTTCAGCAAGGGAGGAAGGAGGAGGAAAGGGAAGAGCGTTTTATTCATAAGGAACAGAATAGCATAAGCAAAACCCAAAAAAAGCAGCCAGCAGTTCATTTCAGTTCACTTCAACTCCTCTCAAGCTTCATGAACTACGTGCTGTCTATTCTAAGCCATTAAAAAAAGTGTTTTGTGGAGTATAGTTGATTTACAATGGTGTGTGAGTTTCAGATATACATCAAAGTGAGTCAATTATACATATATCCACTCTTTGTTAGATTTTTTTCCCTTTACAGAGTATTGAGTCAGGTTCCCTGTGCTATACAGTTGGTCTTTTTAAGTTAACTGTTTTATATATAGTAGTATGTGCATGTCAGCCCCAACTTTCCAATTTATCCCTCTCCCACTGCCTTATCCCCAGTCACCAGGTTTTTTCTCTACATCTGTAACTCTATTTCTGTTTTGTAGATAAGTTCATTTGTACTCCTTTTTAAGATTCCACAATATCATATGATATTTATCTTTCTCTGTCTGAATTACTTCACTCAGTATGGCAATCTCTAGGTCAATCCAAGTTGCTGCAAATGGCATTATTTCATTCTTTTTCATGGTTGACTAATATTCCATTGCATAAATGTAACATATCTTCTTTATCCATTTCTTTGCTGATGGACATTTAGGTTGTTTCCTTGTCCGGGCTATTGTAAATAGTGCTGCAATAGCAATGCGGTTCATGTATCTTTTTGAACTACGATTTTCTCTGAATATATGCCCAGGATTGGGATTGCTAGATCATATGGTAACTCTGTTTTTAGTCTTTTAAGGAACCACCATACTGTTCTCCAGGCTTCCCTGGTTGTTCAGATAGTAAAGAATCTACCTGCAGTGTGGGAGACCAGGGTTCGATCCCCGGATTGGGAAGATCCCTTGGAGTAGGAAATCGCAACCTACTCCAGTATCCTTGCCTGGAAAATTCCATGGACAGAAGAGCCTGGTGGGCTGCAGTCCATGGAGTTGCAGAAGTTGGACATAACTGAGTGATTAAATCACCAGCACCATACTGTTCTCCATAGTGATTGTACCAGTTTACATTCCTACCAACATTGTAGGAGGATTTCTTCTCTCCACAACCTCTCCTATATTTATTTTTTGTGGATATTTTTAATAGCAGCCATTTTGATTGCTATGAGTGATATGTCATTGTAGCTTTGATTTGCATTTCTCTAATAATGAAGTTGAACATCTTTTCATATGCCTCTTGGTCATCTGTATCTCTTCTTTGGAGAAATGTCTATCTAGATCTTCCACCCATTTTTTTTTTTAATTTTCTTTATTGTGTTCGTTTTGCCATACATTGACACGAATCTGCCATGAGTATACATATGTTCCTTGATTGGGTTATTTGTTTTTGTTTTGTTTTTTATATTGAGCTGCATGAGTTCTTGTATATTTTGGAGATTTTCTCCTGTCAGCTGCTTCATTTTCAAATATTTTTTCCATTCTGAGTGTTGTCTTTTCATTTGTTAATGGTTTCCTTTGCTTTGCAAAAGCTTTTGGGTTTAATTAGGGCCTATTTGTTTACTTTTGTTTTTATTTTCATTACTTTAAGAGATGGATCAAAAAAGATATTTGTTGCTGTGACTTATGTCAAAAAGTGTTCTGCCTATATTTTACTTTAAGAGTTTTATAGTAGCCAGCTTTTCATTTAGGTCTGTAATCCATTTTAAGTTTATTTTTGCATTTGGTGTTAGAGAGTGTTCTAATCTACAGATTTAATGCAATCTTTGCCAAATTACTAGTGGCATTTTTCACAGAATTAGAACAATAATTTTATTATATATATTGTATATAATATTATGTATATAGTATACATATACAATGTATATATAATATTACAATATATAATATAATACAACATATATAATATAATATGTAATATTATATTATATATAATTTTTATAACAAAATTATAATTTTATAATATTAATGGAAACACAAAAGAGCACAAATAGCCCAAGCAGTCTTGAGAAAGGAAACAGAGCTGTAGGACTCAAGCTCCCTGACTTCAGACTATACTGCAAAACGACAGTAATCAAAACAGTATGGTAGTAGCACAAAAACAGAAATATACATTAATGAAACAGGATAGAAAGTTCAGAGATAAATCCACACACTTATGGTCACCTAATCTATGATAAAGGAGGCAAGAATATACACTGGAGAAAAGACAGTCTCTTCAATAAGTGGTGGTGGGAAAACGGCAGAACGAACAAAAAGACAAGAAATAACATGTGCTGGCAATGCTGTAGAAAAAAGAGAACTGTTGTACACTGTCATGGCAATGCAAATCGTACAGTCACTGTGGAAAATAGTATGGAGATTATTCAAAAAATTAAAAATAGCAATTTCACTCCTGGATATCTATTTGAAGAAAACAAAAACACTGACTAGGAAAGTTACATACACACCTATGTTCAAAGAAACTCGTATGCCCATCAATGGATGAATGGACAAAGAATATGCAGTATATATAAAAAAGACACACACACATATTTATATAATATGATAGAATGAAATCTTGCTATTTGTGGCAATATGGATGGACCCAGAGTGTGTTATGCTAAGTGACATGTTAGAGACAAATACTGTATGACTTTATTGATATGGGGAATATGAAAACAAAACAAGTGAACAAACATAAGAAAACAGAAACAGACTCAGAAATACAGAAAAGAAACAAGTCATTGCCAGAGGAGAGGGGTGTGGGAGGAAAGAAATAGGTGAGTGAAATTAAGAGGTACAAACTTTCACTTGCAAAATAAACGAGTCACGGTATAAAATGAACAGTGTTGGGTTTATAGCCAAACCTTGTGGTATCTTTTTATAATGACATAATGCAACTAAACTGTGGTGATCATTTTGAAACATATAAAAACACCAAATCACCATATCGTCAATCAGGAGCTAATATAGTGTTGTAAATCAATTATACTTCAAAACCAACCAACGAAGCTCATATTAAAGAGAAGCAGATATGCGTTTACCAGAGGTGGGGGATGGGGAAAGGGGAACTGGATGAAGGCAGTCAAAAAGCACAAACTTCCAGTCACAAGATAAACAATAGGGATGTAATGTACCACATAATAAATATAATTAACACTTCTGTTTGTTATATATAAAAGTTAGGAGAATAAGTCCAAAGAGTTCTAATCACAAGAAAAAAGTTTTTTTTTTTTTTTTACTATTTCTTTAATTTTGTGTCTATTTGGTATGATGGATATTCACCAATCTTACCTTGGCAATCATTTCATGATATATGTAAGGCAAATCATCATGCTGTATACCTTCAACTAATATGGTGTTGTATATACATTATATTTCAATAAAACTGGAAGAAAAAAAGATCTATTCAGATCTTCTGCACATTTCCCAACTGGATTATTTTGCTATTGAGTGAGTTGTATGAGTTCTTTATATATCCTGGATAGTATTCTGTTATTGACTATATGGTTTGTAAATATTTTCTACCATTTCATGAGTTGTTTTTCCATTTCACTGATGTTCTTTTGTGTGTGTGTGTGTGTGTGTGTGTGTGTGTGTGTGTGTGTGTGTGTGTGTTTAATGGGCACAAGCTTTTTAGTTTGATGTTGTCCCACTAGTTTATTCTTGCTTGTTTCATTTGCACTTTTGACATGACATAAAAAAAAAATTGTTGGCGAAGACCAATGTTAAAGAGCTTTCATTCTGTGTTTTCTTTTAGTAGCCTTGCAGTTTCTGTACATGAGATAATGACCAAAACCATCCTAAAGAAAAATAAATACAATAAGGCAAAGTGGCTAGCTGAGAAGACTTTACAAATAGTTGAAGAAAGAAGAAATGAAAAGCAAGGGAGAAAGGGAAAGATACAGTCAGCTGAATGCAGAGTTCCAGAGAATAGCAAAGAGAGAGAAGAGAGCCTTCTTAAATGAGCAAAGACATAGAGGAAAACAATAGAATGGAAAAAAGTAGAGATGTTTTCAAGAAAATTAGAGATATCAAGGGAATATTTCATGTAAGGATGGGCACGATAAAGGACCAAAACAGTAAGGACCTAACAGGAGCAGAAGAGATTAAGGAGAAATGGCACAAATACACAGAGGAACTATACAAGAAAGGTCTTAACGACCTAGATAGTCACAATTTGTGGTCACTCACCAAGAATTGGATATCCTGAAGTGGGAAGTCAAGTGGACCTTAGGAGCATTACTACAAACAAAGCTAGCAAAGGTGATGGAATTCCAGCTGAGCTATTTCAAATCCTAAAGCATGATGCTGTTAAAGTGCTGCATTCAATATGTCAGCAAGTTTGGAAAACTCAGCAGTGGCCACTGGATTGGAAAATGTCAGTTTTCATTCCAATCCCAAAGAAAGACAGTGCCAAAGAATGTCCAAACTACTGTGCAATTGTACTCATTTCACATAAAAATATTATGCTCAAAATCCTCCAAGTTAGGCTTCAAAGTATATGAAACTAGAACTTCCAGGTGTACAAACTGGATTTAGAAAAGGCAAAGGTCAAATTCTCAACATTCGTTGGATCATGGAGAAAGCAAGGGATTTCCAGAAAAGCATCTAGTTCTGCTTCACTGACCATGCTAAAGCATTTGACTGTGTGGATCACAACAAGCTATGGAAAATTCTCAAAGATAGGGGAGTATAAGGCCACCTTACCTGTCTCCTGAGAAATCTATAAGCAGGTCAAGAAGCAGGAGTTAGAACTGGACATGGAACAACTGACTAGTTCCAAATTGGGAAAGGAGTACAACAAGGATATGTATTGTCACCCTGAGTATTTAACTTACATGCAGAGTACATCAAGTGAAATGCCAGGCTGGCTGAATCACAAGCTGGAATCAAGGTTGCCAGGAGAAATATCAATAACCTCAGATATGCAGATGACACCACACTTATGGCAGAAAGTGAAGAAGAACTAACAAGCCTCTTGATGAAAGCAAAAGAGGAGAGTGAAAAAATTGGCTTAAAACTCAACATTCAGGAAACTAAGATTATGGCATCCAGTCCCATCACTTCATGGCAAATAGATGGGGAAACAATGGAAACAGTGGAATATTTTATTTTCTTTGGCTCCAAAATCACTGCAGGTGGTGACTGCAGCCATGAAATTAAAAGACTTGCTTGCTCCTTGGAAGAAAATCTATGACCAACCTAAACAGCATATTAAAAAGCAGAGACATTACTTTGCCAACAAAGGTCTATCTAGTCAAAGCTATAGTTTTTCCAGTAGTCATATATGGATGTGAGAGTTGGACTATAAAGAAAGCTGAGCACCAAAGAATTTATGCTTTTGAACTGTAGTGTTGGAGAAGAAACTCGAGAATCCTTTGGAAATGGTTTAGTCAAATTGGTGGTTCATGGGAGTATGAGTAGCTTCTAACATTTATTCTGCCAAGGCCTATGGTTGGCCCCTTACATTAAGTATTTTTAACTCTTACAAATGCCTAGGGTTTATATTATATACTCCATTTTATACCTGAGAAAACTGTAGCTTACAGAAACCACATAACTTACTCAAATTCAACTGCTGAGTAATGGAGAAGCCAGGAATCAGACTAAGATCTCTCTGAATTAGAAGCTTGGATAGAAGAAAATTCAAGATAGAAGGGAAAAATACCAATAAGTTTCATTAAAATCAGAAAGGAAAACAAGGATCAAAGTAATGTGTGAGTTCCATAGAAATTAGGCAGAGGAAGAGGTAAATGGAAAAGTAGCACTGAGAGGAATTTCAGAGTTTATAGTCTTGGTAGAACAGTGTCAACTGAATGTAAAGGAAAAAGTGAGATTGTGATTGCATTGCCTCTGTGGCATGAGGAACATGGCTGGCATAGTTGGAATCCATGAAGTCAGGGTGTTGGATGGGTTATTCATGTTGATATGAATATCTAGACAGTGTGTTAAAAAGCAAAGACATCACTTTGCTGACAAAAGTCTGTGTAGTCAAAGCTATGGTCTTTCCTGTGAAAGTGAAAGTGAAGTCGTGTTTGACTCTTTATGACCCTGTGGACTGTAGCCCACCAGGCTCCTTGGTCCATGGGATTTTCCAGCCATGAATACCGGAGTGGGTTGCCGTTTCCTTCTCCAAGGGATCTTCCTGACCCAGGGATCGAACCTGGGTCTCCCTCATTGTAGGCAGACACTTTACCATCTGAGCTACCAGGTTACGGTTCTGAGAGTTGGACCATAAAGAAGGCAGGGCATTAAAGAATTGATGCTTTGAACTGTGGTGCTGGAGAAGACTCTTGGGAATGCTTTGGACAGCACAGGGATCAAACCAGTCGATCTTAATGGAAATCAACCATGAATACTCATTGGAAAGACTGTTGCTGAAACTAAAGCTCCAATACTTTCGCCACCTGATGCGAAGAGTTGACTTATTGGAAAAGACCCTGATGCTGGGAAAGACTGAAGGCAGAAGAGGGTGAGAAAGGATGAGATAGTTGAATGACATCACTGATGGAATGGACATAAACTTGGGCAAACTCCGGGAGATGGTGAGAGACAGGGATACCTGGCATGCTGCAGTTCATGGGGTCGCAAAGAGCGACACATGACTTGGTGACTGAAGAAGAACAACAACATCCATGTTGATGTTAATGTGCTTCAAGATGATGGCAGAGAATGAGATGGATAGAAAATCTGTAAGCCAAGTTGTTAAACTTCTGAGGAATACGGAAATTAGGAGATGAACACAGCACAACCTCGTGCCTTACTTCATCAGGAGGGTTGAGGAGTTAGGGTGTCCGAACAACATTTTAAAAGTGTCAGTGCGGAGTAACAAGAAGTTATAAATCTACTGAGTCAGGAGAGAAAAAATCGATTCATTTAAAGGGATTAAGTGGAAAGAGGTAGTTGTGTGAAGAGGTCTTTGAAGTGATTTGGAAAGGGCCTATGAAATGATTCAACCTGTTACACCAATGTGGAAGCAGATGCCGAGAGGCAGAATGATATTTTTTAAGTTCATACAGTAAATGTGGCATGAGAGGGTGGGTGGGACAGAGCGGCTCAACTGGTAAGGAAATGGGGCTTGAAATGAGATGGACTTGAGTTTGATTACTGGCATCATCATATACACTGTGAGACTCAGGTATTATATGTGCAAAATGAGATACATGATATTTATAGCATGGATTTCCCCAGTGTCTCAGTGGTAAAGAATCTGCCTGCCAAACAGGAGACTGGGGTTTGATCCCTGGGTTGGGAAGATCCCCTGGGATCTTGGAGAAGGAAATGGCAACCCACTCCAATATTTTTGCCTGGAGAATCCCATGGCCAGAGGAGCCTGGTGAGCTACAGTCCATGGGGTCACAAAGAGGCAGACACGACTTACTGACTAAACAATAGCAACAATATTTATAGCAAAGGATTGATGTAAGGACTTAATGATGAATATGAAGTGCCTACTTTCTATATTGTGCTTTGCACCAGGACGTGCCCAGTATATGTTAACTGCTAATGTTGGAACTGAACTAAATGCTCCTAGATTTTAGTCCAGTACTTTTCTGGGTCATTCCACATCACCTGATGTCCTGTCTATTTAGAGGGCATTAATGTCAGGCAGGCCATCTTCACTGGGATTTTCTGTGCTAGTCACTCCAAACTCACAGTGTTGCTGGTAAGAACTCATGTGAGCTCTCTGGCTACTGAGGGGAGCTAGAGAAAAAACCTGCTGACAGTAGTACAAGAAGTAGTACAAGGAAAATAGAAGTACTACTTTCCATTAAGAAGTAGTACAGTAGTACAAGGTGGTGACATAGTACAAGAAGCTCATTTAATCACTACTATATATATTTAGTCTACATACCCATCTTCTTCCTGTGATGTTTAAAAAGCTTTTTGCTTAGTTAGATGTTAAAATTGCTGATTTAAGAGACCAGAGGTTCTTTAGAAATATGAAAGCTTTCATACTCTTCCTGCCCCTCCTGCATGTGTCTGAAATTGTTTAAGCATGAGTAATGAAACAAGGTGAGGACAGCCAGATATTATCTAGAAACTGACAGGTTTAGCAACTTTCTCAGTTCCTGACAAACTAATACTTGTAACCCATTCTCCTCACTATTGCTTTGTTTATTTATAAAATGTGTTTTTAATGAATAATTACTATTCTTTATTAAAAAAGCAGTACATACACAAGGGAACAAATTCAAAATTGCATGCATAATAAAAAATATCTTCCTCCTACTTCATGCTCCTTCCTCCCAATATCTCTCCTGGTTGTCACTAATGTTTACAGTTTCTTGGCTACCCTTTCAGAAATATTCTGTGAATTACTTTATACATATATAAGCATATATATGAATTTTTCCTTTGTGACTTTTTATTGAGGTATAATTGACACACAGCATTACATTAGTAATTTCAGGTATACAACATGATGATTTGATATTTATTTATGTTTTCAAATGATCACCACAGTAAGTCTAGTATTTACAGATTTTTTTTTTCTTGTGGTGAGAACTTTTAAGACCTAGCAATTTTCAACTGTGCAATAGAGTAAAATTTTTGTTTTGTCTTTCGTTTTTCATCAAATAGTTGTTGTTCAGTTGCTAAGACGTTGTTGTTCAGTTGCTTTGACTCTTTGCAAACCGTGGACTGCAGCATGCCAGGCTCCTCTGTCTTCCACTATCTCCTGGAGTTTGCTCAAATTCAGGTCCACTGAGTTGATGATGCTATCTAACCACTTATCCTCTTCTGTCCCCTTCTTTTTTCCTCTCAGTCTTTCCCAGCATCAGGGTCTTTTCCAATGAGCCCACACTTCGCATCAAGTGGTCAAAGTATTGGAGCTTCAGCTTCAGCATCACTCCTTCCAATGAGTATTCAGGTTTCATTTCCTTTAGGATTGACTGATTGGATCTCCTTGCAGTCTAAGGGACTCTCAAGAGTCCTCTCCAGCACGACAATGTGAAAGCATCAGCCTTCACATGCCCAGCCTTCTTTATGGATCAACTCTCATATCCATACACAACTACTGGAAAAACCATAGCTTTGACTATATAGACCTTTGCCAGCAAAGTTATGTCTCTGCTTTTTATATGCTATCCATGTTTGTCAGAGCTTTCCTTCCAAGAAGCAAGCATCTTTTAATTTCATGGCTGCAGTCATTTTCTGCAGTTATTATGGAGACCAAGAAAATAAAATCTGTCATTGCTTTCACTTTTCCTCTTCTATTTGCCATAAAGTGATGGGACCGGATGCCATGATCTTAGTTTTTTGAATGTTAAATTTCAAGCCAGCTGTTTCACTCTCCTTTTTTACCTTCATCAAGAAGCTCTTTAGTTTGTCTTCGTCTTCTCTATTGGGGTGGTATCATCTGTAATCAGAATCTAAGGTTGTTAATACTTCTCCCTGCAATCTGGATTCCAGCTTGGGATTTACCCAGCCTGTCATTTTGCATGATATACTTTGCACATAAGTTAAATAAGCAGGGTGACAATATACAGCCTTGATGTACTCCTTTTCCAACTTTGAACCAGTCAGATATTCCATGTCTGGTTCTAACTATTGCTTCTTGCCCTGCATACAGGTTTCTCAGGATACAGGGAAGGTGTCTGGTATTCCTTTCTCTTTAAGGATTTTTCACAGTTTGTTGTACTCCACACACTCATTGAAACATTCTATCACCTTTTAATACAGATAAATAGAAACAGAATATTTAATATAAATAGAATTGCGCTGAAGTTGAGGTAAAAAAACAAAACTTCGAACTTTTGTTGGAAAACTATAAGTAAGTTGATAGTTTCCCGTCAGTTCTGCGTTAGCCTTCTTTAACTTGTCAAGGTTTATGCTGTTTATATTGATCACATGTGATGTAATTTCTTAGCCAGAAAGAATCCAAAGCAAAAATCAGATTTAGGGTCTCAACCTGTTCTAATTGGTTCTTCAGTTCAGCTCAGTTCAGTCGCTCAGTCATGTCCAACTCTTTGAGACTCCGTGGACTGCAGCGTGCCAGGCTTCCCTATCCACCACCAACTCCCAGAGTTTACTTTAACTCATGTCTATCGCATTGGTGATTTCATCCAACCATCTCATCCTCTGTCGTCCCCTTCTCCTCTTGCCTTCAATCTTTCCCAGCATCAGGGTCTTTTCCAATGAGTCAGTTCTTCACATCAGGTGGTCAAAGAATTGGAGTTTCTGCTTCATTATCAGTCCTTCTAATGAATATTCAGGACTGATTTCCTTTAGGATGGTCTGGTTGGATCTCCTTGCTGTCCAAGGGACTCTCAAGAGTCTTTTCCAACACCATAGTACAAAAGCATCAATTCTTTGGTGCTCAGCTTTTGTTATAGTTCAACTCTCACATCCATACATAACTACTGGAAAAATCATAACTTTGACTAGATGGACCTTTGTTGGCAAAGTAATGTCTCTGCTTTTTCATATGCTGTCTAGGTTGGTCATAACTTTCCTTTCGAGGAGCAAGTATCTTTTAATTTCATGGCTGCAGTCACCATCTGCAGTGATTTTGGAGACCCCCAAAATAAAATCTGTCACTGTTTCCATTATTTCCCCATCTATTTGGCATGAAGTGACGGGACCAGATGCCATGATCTTAGTTTTTTGAATATTGATTTTAAGCCAACTTTTTCAGTTTCCTCTTTCATGTTCATCAAGAGGCTCTTTAGTTCTTCTTTGCTTTCTGCCATAAGGGTGGTGTTATCTGTATATCTGAGATGATTGATATTTCTCCCAGCAATCTTGATTCCAGTTTGTGCTTCATCTAGCCCAGCATTTCACATAATGTTCTCTGCATATAAGTTAAATAAACAGGGTGACAATATACAACCTTATATACTCCTTTTTTGATTTGGAACCAGTCTGTTATTCCATGTCCAGTTCTAACTGTTGCTTCCTGCCCTGCATACAGGTTTCTCAGGAGGCAGGTCAGGTGGTCTGGAATGAATTTGACCTTTCAAATATGATATAAATTGTTTATGAAAAGTTGCTTTAATAAGTAATAATTAAAATTCTATTGCCTTTTTAAAACTTGAAATAACTTTTCTTTTGAAAAATACAGTAGTAAAGACCAACGTATAAACTTTTCACAAAACATACTCAGTCTTTTCTGCATTGAAAAAGTTTTGCACTGAAAACATACTTTGTATTGTTCAGGGCCTTATAACGGCCAGTTTCCTCCTCATTTTCACCTTTGTTCCCAGTAAATGTTCTTTAGGGTCCATATTCTGACTGTAAACACCAAGTTCATATTTACTTTCTTCCTGTGAATGGACAGAAACATATATGAGAATTTTATGTCCAATTTGCAACCGTAAATTTTTTAAAGGGAAACTATCCTAATAGACTTGGGCTTCTCTGGTGGTGCTAGTAAAGAATCTGCCTGCTAATGTAGGAGACGCAAGAGACAGTGGTTTGACCCTTGGGTCGGGAAGATCCCCTGAAACAGGAATGGCAACCCGCTCCACTAGTCTTGCCTGGACAATTCCATGGACAAAGGAGCCTGGTGGACTACAGTCCATGGGGTTGCAAAGAGTCAGGATTGAGCACACATAACCAAAGGCTTTAGCATAGTCAGTGAAGCAGAACTAGATGCTTTTATGGAGCTCCCTTATTTTCTCCATGATCCAATGAATGTTGGCAATTAGATCTCTGGTTCCTCTGCCTTTTCTAAACCCAGGTTATATATCTGGAAGTTCTTGGTTCACATACTGCTGAAGCCTGGCTTGAAGGATTTTGAGCATAACCTTGCTAGCATGTGAAATGAATGCAATTATACTGTAGTTTAAACATCCTTTGGCATTGCCTTTCTTTGGGATTGGAGAGAAAACTGACGTTTTCCAGTCCTGTGGCCACTGCTGAGTTTTCCAAAGTTGTTGACATATTGACTGCAGAACTTTAACAGTATCATCTTTTAGGATTTGCAATAGCTCAGCTGGAATTCCATTACCTTCACTGGCTTTGTTCATAGTAATGTTTCCCAGGTGGTTCAGTGGTAAAGGATCCACCTCTCAAGCAGGAGATGGAAGGGAATGTGGGTTCAATCCCTGGGTTGGAAAGATCTCCTGGTGAAGGAAATGGCAATCTATTCCATTATTGCCTGGAAAATCCCATGGATAGAGAAGCCTGGCAGGCTCCAGGCAGTGGAGCTGCAGAAGAGGGGAATAAGACTTAATGACTAAACAAAAATAAATGCTTCTTAAGGCCAACTTGACTTCACACCACAGGATGTCTGGCTCTAGATGAGTGACCATGCCACCAGGGTTATCTGTGTCATTAAGACCTTTCTTGTATAGTTCTGTGTATTTTTGCCACTTCTTCTCAATCTCTTCTGCTTTTGTTAGGTCCTTATGGTTTCTGTCCTTTTCGTGCTCATCCTTGTATGAAATGTTCCATTGATATTGCCAGTTTTCTTGAAGAGATCTCTAGTCTTTGATCTGTATTAAAAAAAGAGATCCAAGATGCTTTTGATGCAGGTGGTTGTTGGCCCAGTTGAGCCATTAGAATAAAGTACAAATTTCTGTTCCTGTTATTCCTTTTCCAAGATGCTTTTCTAGCACGATCTCTTGTTGCTAATTCTCTACACACTAGTGCAAATGAAGTTCTTTCTGGTTTTCTAGGTGCTTCTCACACCTTCTAATCACACCTTTTGAAATGTTCAGGCATAGTCTGTCAATGAATTCTTCACAGACAGAAGTGCTTGCAGTGTTTGATTCTCAGAACTTGCTTAGAGATACATTACATCTTATCTGTTAGTTTCGGGTTTTTTAGTTTTGGGCTTTTCCTCCTTCATAACTGGTAAGATCTCTGTTCAGAGAAACTTAGTTAATCCTTTCTTAATATTTGAGCCTAGAGAGGCTTTTGCACTTTGAGGCAAGGGTCTTAAACAAGAACTGCCTGACAGTCGCTGTTGCATATAAAGTCCTTAATTGTTCCTGCCTTACAGTAGAACTTTTTTTTTTTTTTTTTTCCCTAAAAAAACAGGTTTATTTATTTGGCTGCACCAGGTCATGGTTGCAGCACATGGTATCTAATTCCTTGACCAGGGATTGAACCCGAGGACCCTGCCTTGGGAGTACGGAATATTTGCCACTGGATATAATGGTGCTTTTAACCCAAGTTTGTGGCTTCAATGAATAATGTGTGACATCGGGCTTATTCTCCCAGAGAACTACAAATCCCAGCGGGCATCGCGCGGAACGTCCGCGGACGTGGTGATGCCAGGGGGCGTGCCCAGTCTGAGGGAGGGGTCGTTCTGCGGGTGGCCGGAGGCTTAGGATCTCCTGGAGCCTGGAGTGAGGGAGAGAGATTGAGAGCGAAAGGTGAGCGGAGCTGAGGGAGGGGACGCGCTGCGGGGCTCTCCGAGTCTATGGAGCGGGTTAAGATGGCGGAGGCGGAGAGCCTGGAGACAGCGGCGGAGCACGAACGAATTCTTCGAGAGATCGAGAGCACCGACACGGCCTGCATCGGGCCCACGCTCAGGTACCCTGGGTACCGGGGCCGCAGGGGGGTGGGCACGGGCGGGGCCCGGGAGAGGCTCCCTCGGGGCTGTGCGCCCGGCAGGCCTCCTGCAGGGCCAGCGCCGGCCCCTCCCTGCGGAGAGCCCGGCGCGCGACCTCCCCCCTCGGCGAGGCAGGTCCCCCTCCGTAGCCGCGCAGCCCCGACGTGGGGTTGCTTCCCGACCGTCGGCGCCGGCAGCTCCGCTACCCTGTCGGCTCCTTCTGCCTCCCTCAGGGCTGGGGCCGCCTTCGTTCTCCCTCCGAGGCTGGCCCGGCGCGGGCAGCCGGAGCGCGCCCGACAGATGGTGGCTCTCAGCAGAGGGTCCCCCTGAGGACATCACCCTTCTGCCCCAGACGCAGGTCCTACTCTTCAGGCAAAACAGAATTCACCCCACGGTCTGTTGCTCGGAGAGCAAACTCTTGCCTCTTTAAAAATCACAATCGCTTCTCAGAAACGAGTTCCTGAAAATCCTAGGCCTGGAAGGAAGGAAGTTTCCTTCAACCCGCGCGCCCCTCTCCTGGGAGCGGGTACTTGCCGAGCCCTGTCAGGAGGAAGACCTCCCCAAAGGTCAGATTCCTGGTGCTCATCGCCGAAAAGACGTTATCTCCCTCCGTTCCCCGTGACCCTTACTTTGCCCACGCACCCCATTTCACTTGGAGACGTCAAAATAAGCCGCCACCTACCTCAACTTATTTAACAAACTTAGGTACAACTTACTGTGTACAGCGCAAGACATTTATTAAGAGATTTACAAGTATAACTTATTCAAACCGCAAAACAGTCCTATTAGGTAGGTACGGTTATTACCCTCATTTTACAGATGAAGCCCATAGAGGTTAAGTGACTTGCCCAAGGTCACAGAGAAAATAAAGTAGAGGAGTCGCGATTCCTGCTCAGACATTCTGGATCCAGAGTATGCATTCTTAAGCCCTCTTGTTCTGCGTCAGTTGGGGATCACCATCTATCTGTACTTTCTGTTAATTACTCAACGAGTGCAAACTACCTTTCTCTTTCCCCTCAGTTTATTAGTGCCCTAGAACCAACACATCGTCCTTCCTGTGGCACCTTCTGATCTCCATGCAGCCAACAGAGAGAATGATCTTACCCCACCTTGTACAGTCTTGGGTCGCTGTTCCTCCCGTCATAAAGAGTATTACTCACTGGTTGTTTTTTTCATGGGGAGAAGTTGCCTCATGAAAGTGGTTGAAGGAGGGGCAGGCTGCGGACTTCAGCTGATCTCCACCTCCAGAGCTTCCTTCTCCAGGGCACATGGTTCTCCCAGTGCCATCCCTGGACATGAGACATGACCATCCTTAGTAGTCTGCTCTTTGTCCCTGACTGCACTATGATCATGACTGTCACCTTCCTCTCTTTTTATATTTTCTTGAGCTCTTAAAGGTGAATGACGCTCATTTCATTATCTTTACTTTTATAAAAACTAAGACTACTTAGTGGTATTCTATGTGCATTACTATTGGTTATTAATATTTGGTTTTTGTAAAACAAAATGTTATTAGACTTACATAGGATGCTGTTTGAGTATTCTGCTAAGAAATTTGGCTGCTGAGCTATATAGCTGGCAGCCAAGCAAAGCTCCCACTGGAATAGTTGGGATTACCAGGGTTTTTAGGAAGGATTTTTCATCAGAACACCATTAATATTGTCTTGAGTTGGTTGTTTTCAGTTGCTGTTGTTCTTGGTTTATATGATAAATGACTTAAGTTAGTGTTATCAATTTAGTTTGCTGTGATTTATTATGTTAGCCCTCCACTGAATAATAATACATATTTGTTCAGCTGAATTTTGGCCTGTAATTTTCCATTATATTGACTGAAGAATATATACATTATGTTTAAAATGTTATCCATTTTCCCTGAAATTTGCTGCATTATCACCGAATTCCACTGGAAAGTGGGGCTTTTAGGGGCTAGATGAAGAAGAGATCTTTTTTCCTAAGGGGCCATGGTAAGAAAAGTTTTGAGAACCGCTGCACTATTACTAGTTTTATTTTCTTTTGTTGACTCCCTTTTTTCTTTATCAAGGGCTTTTCATTTTTGGCCTTGTCCTGTCTTTGATGGATAATGCTGAATCTTAACTATCAGACCCAAGATTCAATCATGTGAACATCCTCTAATACAAGTAATATCCAGTGCCTTTGTCTTCAGTCTAGCTTGTTCCTGCCCGTATTCATAGGAGATGATCTCATCTTTCTTCCTAATCCCATGCAGAGGCAGCAGCATGCATAGACTTGGTGTTGCTTTACCCTGGGTGCGTGTTCATAATCATTATCTCTTGGTTTTCCATCACAGTCAGTAAACAGGTATGATAAAGGCAACAGGCTCTCCTTCCTAACATTACCCTCAACTGTAAATCTCAGCCTCTGTCCCTCTTCATAGTCTTTCCTATTTCTTTTGTCTTTTGAGGCATTTTTAAGGCCCTTGGTTCTTACCTGTCCCTCTTGAAACAGTACTTGCAATATTAGTTGATTACTGTTTATCATAAGGAGTGACTTTGCTTATTTATTATAATTCTAAAAGTCCCAAGCTTATCCATGTATACAGAGGTTGTTGCCTAGAAGATTCTTTTGGGGAAGCAGCCATCTCTTCTCTGTCTTCCTCTCAAAAATTATTTTGTTAGCTACAAGTTGTAATTTTGCAGATGAGGAAAGAAGCCCATTAGATGTAAGGGTGTGTCTTGTTTTAAACATAATATTGGTTCTTGCTTTGTAGTGCTAATGCACTACAGAAATTGATCACAGAATATTGGTCACAAGTCACTCATCAACAATAGCTGTATATTCTCATTTTTCAAGTCACATCTATGTATCTCTAGTCTTCTTTCATATCACTTATTCAAAATAAGCTATTTTCTCACTTTGCTCTCTGGGTACTAGCAATTCATATTCAGGCTTAATTGTTATTTAAGATTTTATTTAAGATTTTAAAACAGACTTAAATTTAGCCGTGAAATACCCTGCCTTTAAAACAATAGCTTTATTGAGATATTCATATACTGTACAGTTCACCAATTTAAACTATGTAATTCATTTTTTTTTTTTTTTTTAGTGAATTCACAGAATTGTGCAACAGTTACCACAATCTAATTTTAGAACATTTTCTCAGCCCTGAAAGAAACCCCATACCTGTTAGCAGTCATTCTTCATCTGTCCCTTCCCCAGGCAGTCACTACTTTCTGTCTTCATGGGTTTGCATATTTTGTTACTTAATATAAATGGAATCATAGAACATTTTGAGGAACTGCCAAACTATGTAACAAAATGCCTGCACCATTTTTGGTTCCCGCTAGCAATGTATAAAGGTTCTAGTTTCTCCATATCTTTGTCAGCACTTGTTGCTATCTTTTTTTATTTTAGCCAATCCAGTGGATATGAAATTGCATTGCACTGTCATTTTGATTTGCATTTCTCTAATGGTTAATCTTTTCATGTGCCTATTAGTTATTTATCTCTTTTGGAGCAGTGCCTTCAGTTCCTTTGCTCAGTTTTTAATTGGATTATTTTTATTTAGTTATAAGTGTTTTTTATATATTCTGGATATATCTTTTACCAGGAACAGGATTTGCAAATACTTTTTTTCCATTCTTTTGGGTGGTTTTTTCATTTTTTTTTTTTTTTGTACATCTGTACAAGATTTATTTCATTAACCACAATGTTTTTAGAGTGATGGTATATACCCTAATACAGAAGGAGTGATTCAAAATCCATCAGGAGTTAAAGGTCAGAGTCAAAGTCAGTGGCTCTGAATCCCCAGTCAATAAGAGTTTCATCCACCATTTTGTTCTCCTTGGATTCATAAAAGAGCTGATGTACAGAACACCCTGTTCTAAGCTCCACCATGCTTTCTGATAGTTTTTTCATTTTTCTTGATGGTCTCACCTGCTGCACGACAGTTTTAAATTTTGATATGAGGCCAGTGTATTTAGTTTTTATTTTTTTGCTTGTGCTTTTGGTGTCGTTTTTAGGCAACCTTTGCTTAACCCAAGATTATGAAGATTTGCTCCTAAGAGTTATATAATTTTATTTCTACATCAAGGTCTGTGATCCATTTTGAGTTAAGTTTTGTGTATCATATAAGGAAGGGTGTCCAGTTTCATTCTTTTGCATGTTGATGTGCAGTTTTTCCAGCATCATTTGTTGAGTGCCATTTTTTCTTATCCAAGAATATTTCTGGTTGACTTATTTTGTCTTTTATCATGAAATTTATGTTCCTTGTTTGTTCCTTTGTTGAGTGTTCTCACCTGGGAAGAAGTTTGCTTTGTTGTTTTCAGCTAACTCTCTTTAGCTTAGTTGCTGCCTTCCATTTCTAAGGGGCCTGTGTTGTAAGAATGATATGATTGCTATATTTGATCCTGCTAAAGCACTTTACTGTAGGGAATTAATCTTGTCTTACTGTGTGGAATGATTTTGTGTTATACTGCTTAGTTTTAAGATTAACAAAGTGTATTAATGATAGAATCTTATCTATTTGATCTTTATCACTATTAAATCATTAAAAAATTATGTCAACATTATAAAAATTTTGGAAGCTATATTAAGAATTACTTGTACTCTTGTAACATAGCTGCTGTTGTTTTGGTGCATTTCCTTCTAGATGCTTGCTTTATGTATCCTGTTGTTAAAAAAATTGTGTTCTTGGTATAGCAAGTTTTCTATAGCAGTTTTCTCTCTTACTTATTTGGTGGTGGAGGTGGTTTAGTTGCTAAGTTGTGACCTTCTCTTGTGACCCCAGTAGACTGTAACCCACCAGGCTCCTCTGTCCTTGTCCATGTCTCCTGCATTGCAGGCAGATTCTTCACCGCTGAGCCACCAGAGAAGCCCAAACTGTGTATAAAGCTGCCTCTTCTAGAAAACAAATAGGGAGAATATTTCCAAAAGCTCTTTTGCTGAATGTCATTTGATAATTAAATATGGCGAACTGACCTCCCCACTTACTGCTTCTCTGCCTTTGGCCACATGGTATTGTTTTCCATCCTTTGACCTCCCATTACCTAAGTTGTACAAAATCCAGATAATCATCATCCTTGGTTGATGACACTTTCTCATTATTGGTCCCTGTATAGACCTCTTTAAGCAGTTAATTATTTTTATAAGCAACTTACCACCTGAGTGGGCAATTTTTTTTCATCTTTACGTGGGGATACCACCTACATTGCAGGAACAGTATTAAAAAAAAAAGATAAAGCATTCTTCATGTACCTTCTAGGTGGTAGTAATTCCAGTAGTGTGAGTCATATTCTACCTTTTACCCTTGAGTTTGTAATGAGGACTTAGGTGTTTCATTGTTGTTGTTTAGTTGCTAAGTCGTGTCCGACTCTTTGTGACTCCATAAACTATAGCCCACCAGGCTCCTCTGTCTATGAAATTTCTCAGGCAAGAGTGGGTTGTCATTTCCTTCTCCAAGGGATCTTCCCCACCCAGGTACTGAACCTGTGTCTCCTGCTTGTCAGGCGGATTCTTTACCGCTGAGGCAGTGTTAATTACAAAACTTTGTGTTTGTAGTGATTCTTGACTTTTTTTTTCCTTCTACTCATATATCTGAGGGATAAAATATTCATCAATAATCAGACCCTGGAAGTGGTTTTTTTGAGATAGATTTCAGAATGGAGGAGGAGATAGGAAACAATTTTATAAAAGCAGTTTAGGTGACTCTGATATACTCCCTCCTTGACAAGCAATGAGGGGAAAGAAATGATCTCCTATTTCTGATTGTTTATTTTTTAGTAGTAACTATCTTTTAAAAGTAACACTTTTATATTTTAATTTATAACTGTAATGTAGTGACTTTTAAGAAGAAGAAACAGACAACAACAAACTTAATCCTACCACCCTGTCACAACTCTTATCTTTGTATATTTCTTTTAAACTTTTTCCATATTAATTTTATTATATTAGAAGAATAATATCATGTTATTGTGAATAATATCATGTTGCTTTTTCAGGTAACAGTTTTATACATTGTTATATATCTATCATTTTAGTGGCTTCATTCATGAATTAATTTATTCATTTATTCAACAGATATTTATGAAACAACTTCTGTGTGCCAGGTATTCTTTCAGACTCTGGAGTATAATAGAGAACAAAATAGATATGTCCTTGCCCTTTTGGACCATGCATTCTACCAGAGCACTTACAGAATAAACAAACACATAGGCACATAAAATAATAGTGCTATTTAATGGTTATGTTACATATGATGGGATATTGTTTCTGACTAGGTGGTTAGAAAAAGTTGTTTGAAAGAGCAAGCCATATAGCTCTTCCACACAGCAGGCACAGTATGAAGACCCTCAGGAGAAGCATAGTGGGAGGTGATGGTAGGAAATCAGTGAGGGTCCAGATAGCATTGACTAAGAAAGAGACTGTTTTTATTTCTAAGTGTCATGTCAAGGTACAGAAAAGCATTCAGTAGGAAAGTGGCGTGCACTATCTTAAGTTAAACAAAGAACATTCTGGCTGCTATGTGGAAATTGGAGTAAGAGAAGAAACAGGAAAACCAGTCAAGAAAGTGAAAGAAAAGTGAAAGTCACTGTGACCCCGTGGACTGTCCATGGAATTTTCTAGGCCAGAATACTGGAGTGGGTAGCCTTTCCATTCTCCAGGGGATCTTCCCAACCCAGGAATCGAACTCTGATCTCCTACATTAGCAGGCAGATTCTTTACCAGCTGAGCCAGAAGGGAAGCCCAAGAATAATGGAATGGGTAGCCTATCCCTTCTTTAGCGGATCTTCCCACCAGGAAGAACCAGGAAGTCTCCTGCATTGGAATGGAACTGGGGTCTCCTGCATTGCAGGCAGATTCTTTACCATCTGAGCTATCAGGGAAGCCCTAACCAGTCAAAGGATATTTGAAATTATAAGAGCTAAGAGATGATTATAGCATGCAGTAAGATGTTGGGGAGAAGGTGATGAGAAGTAGTTGGATTTAGAATATTATTTTGAAAACAGAGTCAAAACCGTTGGGATTACTTATGGCGGTTAAAGAAAGAGAGGAGTCAAGCATGATTCCAAGGCTCTTGACCTAAGTGAATGGGTGAATAGTGGTGGTGCCATTTATTGGAATAGAGAATAAAGGGGGAGGAACTTTATTTTTCTTCATAGCACTTACTTTTGCCTGACATATATTTTTGATTGTCTCCTCTATTGGAATTTGTATTCCAGGAGGGGAGGAATTTTGTTCTTTTTGTTTGCTACTGTATCCTGGGAACCTAAAAGAGGGCATGGCAAACAGTTGGTGCCCAATAAATATTTGTTGAATGAATAGAAGAATAAAATAATTGTACCATGATCTGTTAATTATCTGGGGGTTAATTAACTGATTTGCTGATTAACTGTCTTATAAAAAGTATGATTAGCCTTTTGAGAAAAAATAAAACTGTTGAAAATCTTGAAAACCTTGACATATCAGAAGTTTTTATTTGTTGGAATTACATATAATTTTAAAGTTTCTTTTTCTCTTCATTGAAAGCATAACCTAAAGTAATTACCCTCTAATGCCTGTCATTCTTCAGTATTTTTGCAGTGTTGTTAAAAAATTTTCAAATTTAAGTATGATAACTCTTGAGTAAACTGTTATGATCTAAGTTAAAATATTTATACATTGGGGGAAAGGGGATAGAAATAATTTCAGTTACACTATGGAATTGTTGTTCAGTCATAAGTTGAGTCCGACTCTTTGTGACCCCATGAACTGCAGCACGCTAGGCTTCCCTGTCCTTCACTATCTCCCTGAGTTTGCTCGAACTCATGTTCATTGAGTCTGTGATGCCATCCAACCATCTTATCCTCTGTTGCCCCCTTCCCCTCTTGCTCTCAATTTTTTCCCAGCATCAGGGTCTTTCCCAGTGAGTCAGCTCTTCACATCAGGTGGCCAAAGTATTGGGGCTTCAGCTTCAGCATCAATTCTTCCAATGAATATTCAGGGTTGATTTCCTTTAGGGTTGACTGGTTTGATCTCCTTGCAGTCCAAGGGACTCTAAAGAGTCTTCACCAACACCACAGTTCAAAAGCCTCAATTGTTCAGTGCTCAGCCTTCTTTATGGTCCAACTCTCACATCCATACATGACTAGTGGAAAAACCATAGCTTTAACTATATGGACCTTTATCAGCAAAGTGATGTCTCTGCTTTTTAATACATTGTCTAGGTTTGTCGTAACTTTTCTTCCAAGAAGCAAGTGTCTTTTAATTTCGTGGCTGCAGTCACACCATACGTGTGATTTTGGAGCCCAAGAAAACAAAATCTGACACTGTTTCCACATTTTCTCCATTTATTTGCCATGAAGTGATGGGACCGGATGCCATAATCTTCATTTTTTGAATGTTGAGTTTCAAGCCAGCTTTTTCACTCTCTCCTCTTTTACCTTCATCAGAGGCTCTTTAGTTTGTCTTTGCTTTCTGCCATTAAAAACTAACATCTGCATATCTGAGGTTGTTGGTATTTCTCCCTGCAATCTTGATTCCAGCTTGTACTTCATCCAGCTCAGCATTTCACATGTTGTACTCTGCATGTAAGTTAAATCAGCAGGGTGACAATATTCAGCTTTCACATACTCCTTTCCCATTTTGAAACTAGTCCATTTTTCCATTTCCAAGTCTAATTACTGCTTTTTGTCCTATATTCAGGTTTCTCAGGAGGCAGGTAATGTGTCTGGTATTCCCATCTCATTAAGAATATTCTATAGTTTGTTGTGATCCACACAGTCAAAGGGTTTAGCATAGTCAATTTAGCAGAAGTAGATGTTTTTTGGAATTTCCTTCCTTTTTCTATGATCCAGCGTATGTCGGCAATTTGATCTCTGGTTTTCTGCCTTTTCTAAATCCAGCTTGTACATCTGGAAGTTCTTGGTACACATACTGCTGAAGCCTAGCTTGAAGGATTTTGTGCATAATCGTACTGGCTTGTGAAATGATTGCAGTTGTATGGTAATTTGAAGATACTTTGGCATTGCCCTTCTTTGGGATTGGAATGAAAACTGACCTTTTCCAGTCCTGTGGCCACTGCTGAGTTTTCCACATTTGCTGGCATGTTGAGTGCAGCATTTTCACAGCATCATCTTTTAGGATTTGAAATAGCTGAACTGGAATTCCATCACTTCTACTAGCTTTGTTCATAGTGATGCTTCCTTAGGCCCACTTGACTTCACACTCCAGGATGTCTGGCTCTAGGTGAGTGGACCATTGTGTTTATTTGGGTCATTAAGAGCTTTCTGTACAGTATTAAGTAGGATAATGAATTTTTTTGTAGTTTGATAATGTTAGATTTTATTTTAATAACTTCATTGAATTGTCAGGCAAATTGGAAAAATGAACAAAGCCTTGTAGCTGGTAAGAAAGGGCTGGTTTGTTTCTATCAGCAGTGGGCTCCAACTTTGATTTTATTTGAGCTAAATGCAAATTTTCATTGAAGTTCTTCCAGTGGAAGGTTATTCTAGTGTGTTTTCTGATCAGTTAGATTCAAGCCATAGAAAAATTAATAGTCACAGAGGAAAATTAAATGGGCGAGTAATATTTGGCAATCATTCCTATATTGAATTTGAAGAGTTTGTTAGGTATCATCAGATCAAATATGTGATGCTGGTGAAACTCATGTGGAAGTTTTACCTAGTAGAATTCTGAAAATAAATGAATAGGTAAATTATTTTTATGGGTTTGAAATATTTAAAAAGTGGAAAGAAAAAGATATGAACCATAAATCTAGTATTTTTCCAATTCCTTTCTTTGTTTTATTAGTTGTTTATTTTTCCATTGTATTTTATTACAAATAAAGGCATATATGATTTTATTTTCTCCTCCCCTTTTACAAAATAAATAGTATACTGTATATACAGTTCTGTAGCTTAGTGTCTTGTACTTCTTGAATTATTTCATCAATATATTTTGGAGATCTGTCCATATCAGTATGTAGAGATTTTCCTTATTCTTTTTTACAGCTACATAGTGTGACTATATTATGGTTTATTCATCCAGTCCCCTATTTCTATATATTTGGGTGTTTCCAGTCTTCTGTTGGACAAAATGATGCAACCATAAATAACCTTGAATACCTGTCATTTCTTATTGTACACATTGTACCGTATCTGTAGGATTGATTTTCAGAAGTGGGATTGCTAGGTAAAATGATGAATGTATTAAATATCTCTACTTTCATAGATATTACTCTCTGTAGAGGTTATATCATTTTGTTTGCCTTCTAGCAGTGTATGAAATTTCTTGTTTCTCCATAGCTTTTGTAACAAAGTATGTGTGTTAGACTTTTGAGATTTTTCCAATATGATAAGTGACAACTGGTATTTCAGTGTAGTTTTTATTTGTGTTGTATTTCTTTCTAAGAGTGAGGCTGAATGTTTCTTCCTGTATATAAAGGCTGTGTGTGTAGATGTGTGTGTGTACTGTCTGTCCATGTCCTTTGCTTATTTTTCTATAAGGTTTGCTTTTTTTCTTTTTGATTTGAGCAGCAGTGAAGAGCCTTTGGATGTGAGTTTGAGTAACGTCTGGGAGTTGGTGATGGACAGGGAGGACTGGTGTGCTGCAGTCCATGGGGTTGCAAAGAGTCGGACACGACTGAGCAAATGAGCTGAACTGAACTGAAGAGCCTTTGATAGGTATACTTTGCTTAAATGCGTTAGGAATATACAGACGAAAATGGGTTGTGATTACTAAAACAAACTTGTTTTTTTATGGAATGAAAGTTTCACACCTGCCTTTTTATTGTTTTAATTATAAAGGAACATGAATAAACAGACTGTTTAAAATTATAAAAATCTTATACCTGTAGGCTATGATAATTTGAAATCAAAAGGTTTTGGGGGAACGCATTAACATTATTAGATAATGCTGCTTCATATAGAAATAAAATACTTAGCAAATCAGAATGTCAACATTTTAATAAATTCTTTACTTTAAAATGTTATGGTATATATTAATATGTTTACGTAGTTTCCAGCATCTGCATAATTTGTATATGAATTAGTTGCAAAAAATTATTGAGAAGGACAGTTGTGTAGTATGGACAATTATTTTGAAGGACAGTTATTTAGAAGGACAGTTATTTTGGAAGCAGTTTAGAATTTTAGATGACATTTATGATTTTGCTTTAGTTTGGAATATGATATGCATAGTTTAGAATATGAATATTTTTATGTCATTGAGGAAAATAGTATTTTGATTCTTTCTGTCACTGGATTTGATAGCTTTTAGTATTTGCTGTGGAGAAGGCCGTGGCAACCCATTCCAGTACCCTTGCCTGGAAAATCCCATGGATGGAGGAGCCTGGTAGGCTGCAGTCCATGGGGTTGCTAGGAGTCGGACACAACTGAGCAACTTCACTTTCACTTTTCACTTTCATGTATTGGAGAAGGAAGTGGCAACCCACTCCAGCCTGGAGAATCCCAGGGACGGGGGAGCGTGGTCAGCTGCCGTCTATGGGGTCGCACAGAGTCGGACACGAATGAAGCGACTTAGCAGCAGCAGTATTTGCTGATGATGTAATAATTGATTTAATCACATACAAGGTTTCAGCTTCCTGCTGAAAATAGCCTGAAGAAATTAAATTGATGAGTAGCTTACCTATGAATTGTGTGAATCTAGGTTGAGATGCTGAGCATCTATGATATTTAATATTTGCTTGGAGGAAATACCAAAAATAATAAGGGGGGAATGAGTTAGTAAAAACTGAGTTAAAAACAGAGCTGGTCTTAAAAAACACTTGTGACTAGTTGTGACTTATATTTTAGAGAGAATCTGCTAAGGCTATGAGAAAAAAAGAGTAAAGCTTTTTCTTTTATTTTTTGTAGTGTAGTAGTATCTGTTGGAGTATGTAATAGAAAACAAAGAAGACAGTTTGCTGATTAACTGATGCTGCATGAACTTTGTTTGAATATTTGAAATAAGCAGAGGTCAGCTAAGAAATAGAAAATGATAATGAAATATTTTAATCTTTGACTATTTTAAAAAGCAATTTGTGATGTAAATTTGTAAGTTATATTTATGTTATATTTTACATTTATAGATATCCTAAGGATGTTAAATGTTTTCTTTCAAATTGCAAGTAACTTAGCATTAATATTTCCTTTACATTTTGACTGATTTTTCAAAGGGTGATTAATTTTGTTTTAACTTTGTTTTGTGGTTATTCCTTCCCTCCTTATTCTGGTTGACAGTTGACTGTTCTCTTCTTCCCTCTCTTTTCCTCTGATTTTCCCCTTGCCTTGTTGTAGAGAGCAATTTGATGGTTTCCAAAAATATATGTGATTTACAAAAATACACATAGTAGATACAGTCAAAGGTGGTGAGCAAATTAGGGCAAGGAGAAGCAAAGGTAGAAAAGAATATGAAGTCAAGAGAGAGCTATAAAAAGATTATGTTTGTTAAGGTAGCTGTCAGTTGGCTCTAGGGTTTCCAGCAGCTAGTGCAAAAATGAGATATGCTTCATTGTTTGAGTTATGGTGTAAAGTTAAAAAGTAGTTACTTCGGAGAAGCACAGCTATTCTTGGTTCTGAGTAAGACCAGAGAACTGTTTATACCATATGTCCTCACAAAGAAGACCCTGTATAATGTACTTTAATATCCATATAGTAAATGCAGCAATATGTGACAGGCTGTTTCTTACATTGTCCTTTAGTGAAAACATATGGCATAACCAAAGCATAATTTAGTAAAAGCAGTTCTGCAGGGAGTCAAGGGAATGCAGTTGTCTGCTTGTCTTGCCTTAATCAAGGCATAGATTTGGTAATACCTACAGTGAAAGTTGTGCACTATCCCACTTACCTCCTTTTTTTTGCTTATTGATCACTTTGAGAATCTTTGAATGCTATACACCCTTTCCTTCGTAAAATGCTTGTGACCAGTCTTCATAATTTCTAATCTAGAAGAGTGTATATGTTGCATGTACATTAGTTAATTCTTCCTAAGTACTGCTTTTGGTAGTCTAGGTTTTTGACAAATGACAATTATCAATGAGTTCAAAATTATACATATGTATACTTGCCTTTCTTTCTGAATGTATCACCTGCCTGTGTTCTTAGTTAAGTAAGACCCATGTGTGCTTTAAAAGTAAACCATCTGTGGGTTGGAATATTTTTATGAAAGTTGAAGAACCTGGATAAGCCACTTTATTCCGTCAAAAGAAATAGAATGAGAGAGTACTTAAGGATAGGGCCAGAGGTCTTTGGAAGTTATTTGGGTGTGTTCTAGAATGAAATAAATGCTGTTAAAGCTATGATGATTTTATTCCTAATAGTCTTAAATTTGGTGTTAAAAAAAGACCAACACACCTTGGCCATTTAAAAAATTGCCAGCAAATAAAATAATCAGATATTTTGTCTTACGTTGTGTAATTTAGAATATACTCTCGGGAAAAATGTATGCCTTATTAATTAATGGAGGTTATTTACCTACAATGTCTGGAACCTAAACCTGGACTTCAGCACGCTAGGTCTCCCTGTCCATCACCAACTCCTGGAGCTTACTCAAACTCATATCCATAGAGTTGGTGATGCCATCCAACCATTTCATCCTCTATCATCCCCTTCTCCTTCTGCCTTCAATCTTTTCCAGCATCAGGGTCTTTTCCAGTGAGTCATTTCTTTGCATCAGGTGGTCAAAGTATTGGGAGTTTCAGCTTCAGTATCAGTCGTTCCAATGAATATTCAGGACTGATCTCCTTTAGGATGGACTGGTTGGATCTCCCTGCAGTCCAAGGGACTCTCAAGAGTCTTCTCCAACATCACAGTTCAAGAGCATCAATTCTTTGATACTCAGCTTTCTTTATAGTCTACTCTCACATCCATACATGACTACTGGAAAACCATAGCTTTGACTGTATGGACCTTTGTTGGCAAAATAATGTCTCTGCTTTTTAATATGCTGTCTAGGTTGGTCATAACTTTTCTTCCAAGGAGTAAGCATCTTTTAATTTCATGGCTGCAGTCACCATCTGCAGTGATTTTGGAGTCCTCCCCCCTCCCACCCCAAATAAAGTCTGTCACTGTTTCCATTGTTACCCATCTATTTGGCATGAAGTGACGGGACCAGATGCCATGATCTTAGTTTTCTGAATGTTGAGTTTTAAGCCAGCTTTTTCACTCTCCTCTTTCACTTTCATCAAGAGGCTCTTTAGTTCTTCGCTTTCTGCCATAAGGGTGGTGTCATCTGCATATCTGAGGTTATTGATATTTCTCCTGGCAATCTTGATTCCAGCTTGTCCTTCTTCCAGCCCAGCTTTAATCATGAAGTACTCTGCATATAAGTTAAATAAGCAAGGTGACAATATACAGCCTTGACGTACTCCTTTTCCTATTTGGAACTGGTCTGTTGTTCCATGTCCAGTTGTAACTGTTGTTTCCTGACCTGCATACAGATTTCTCAAGAGGCAGGTCAGGTGGTTTGGTATTTCTGTCTCTTAAAGAATTTTCCACAGTTTGCTGTGATTCACACAGTCAAAGGCTTTGGTGTAGACAATAAAGTAGAAGTAGATGTTTTTCTGGATCTCTCTTGCTTTTATGATGACCCAGCAAATGTTGGCAATTTGATCTCTGGTTCCTCTGCCTTTTCTAAATCTAGCTTGAACATCTGGAAGTTCATGGTTCATATACTGTTGAACCTATTCTAGATTTATAATTAAAAAACTGAGATGTATAAGTTTCAAGAGCACAGTGATTGATAAAATAAATTTAGTCATGTAATATGTATTTGCATAACTGTGAACTGTGACTTAGAACTTTAAAAAACATTCATTGCCCAATTAACCATCTAGGTATGCAAGAACTATCACAGTACAACCAGCTAGATTACCTTGATGTGATTTTGATAATATATATGGATGAGGACTCTGTTAATACATGCCTCCCATTCACAGTTGTTTTTTTTTTAGTATTTTTTTTTTGATAGGCACCATTTTTAAAGTCTTTATTGAATTTATTACAATATTGCTTTTGTTGTTTATGTTCTGGTTTTTGGTTGTGCTCATGTGGGATCTTAGCTTCCCCACAAGGGAATGAACCTGCACCCCCGGAGTTGGAAAGTGAAATCTTAACCACTGGGCTGCTAGGGAAGTCCCCCGTTCAGAGTTGATGATCACCTCATTGACATGTATCTTGCACTGTAATGAATTTACCTTCAGTTATATGGTAATTTGATAATCAGATTAGATAAAAGCAAAGGCAAAAACAATGACAGTAGTAACAGACTTTTTAAAAGAGTAGTTTTATAATTTTTTGAATATTTAGATGTTTCCAGATGGAGAAGGCAATGGCAACCCACTCCAGTACTCTTGCCTGGAGAATCCCAGGGACTGGGGAGCCTGGTGGGCTGCCATCTGTGGGGTCGCACAGAGTTGGACACGACTGAAGTGACTTAGCAGCAGCAGCAGCAGTGTTTAGGATGCTGGATGAATATTCTTTTGTGTATTAGATAAGTGATAGGCCGTTTTCCAAAAGTGATAATTTGGATTACAGTGAGGCTCCTTTGCTATAATTGTTTTTGAATAAAAAGCTGTGGAGTAACACAGACTTTCAGTTTTGATTATGTTTTTATGCACTTGGAACGTGACAGACTGGGACGAAACTGCATCTTTTGGCAGTGTGTTTAGTGGAGCACTGACATCTTATTTCTTGTCCAAGCCTTTGCTCTTATTGTTCTCAATATCTCTATATTTGAAAAGTGCTTTTTAATGTTTTTCCCCTTTGCAAAGTTTGGCTTTGTTTCTTTCCTTATATTTGTGCTTTCATTTTTCATCTCTGTTCTGCTTCCTGTGAAACATCAAAGCGAGCAAGAATCATCACAGTGCAACTAACTTTCACTTTCTGGGGAAGCTCTGGTGCCAATAAACAATAAAATTTTAAGGGTGTTGATATGAAATGTGTTCTTACCAAGAAATATGAATGAATAAGGGCTTCCCTGGTGGCTCAGCAGTAAAGAATCTGCCTACAATGTAGGAGATGCAGGAGATGTTGGTTCCATCCTTGGGTCAGGAAGATCCCCTGGAGGAGAGCATGGCAACTACTCTAGTATTCTTGCCTGGAGAATCCCATGGTTTAAGGAGCCTAGCGGGCTACAGTCCATAGGGCCACAAAGAGTTTGACACGACTGAAGCAACTGAGCATGCACGCATGAATGGACGAAAACAGCAGACATTGAGCTTGACTGAATCCATGTTATGAAACATTTTTGATAATGGAGTTTGATTTTGAGAAAGATGTGTTTGTATAACACATTAAAAAATAAAAGAAATAAGGGAGCTAGCGAGACATTTTGTTTTTGATGAGGTAAAAGAATTACTTGACATATATAAGGGAGAAGTGTACAACAGAGATCTTTTGGCATTGGAGTAGCAAAAGAAAGAGGAAAATGGAATAAGAAGAGCTCTGGAAATCTAAAGAAAAATAGGCTATTGGAAGCATTTTAAATGTCGATCTGGCTCTATACATTTATTATTTGCATTTTTAAAAAATGTAACTTTTTGTTTTGAGATAATTGGGGATTCACTTCTTAAGAAATTATACAGAGATCCCTTGTACCTTCTACACACTTTCTTCCACTAGTAGCATCTTGAAAAACTAGCACAATCTATCAGGACCAAGATACTGACATTGTTACAGTCAAAGTACAGAACATGTTCACCATCACAAGCATCCCTATTTTCCTTTTGTCCCTATATGCTCTTTAATCCCTGACAGTCAGTTAACTGTTCTCTATTTCTATAATTTTGTCATCTAAAGAATGTTGTATAAATGGAGCCATACAGAATGCAACATTTTGAAAGTGGCTTTACTCACTCAGTATAATTTCCTGGAGATTTCATCCAAATTGATGTGCTATATCAAGTTTGTCCCTTTTTATTGAAAAATAGTATTCCATGGTGTAGCTGTACCACAGTTGTTTAGTCATTTACCCATTAAAGGACATCTGGCTTGTTTACAGTTTTTAGAGATTAAAATGAAACTGCTATAAATACATCTGTAAAGGTTTTTGCAGTTTGGGTAAACACACATTTTCACTTCTTTGGGGTATATAATTGGTAGTGGAATTGTTGGGTCATACAGTAACTATGTTTAACCTTTTGAAGAACTACTAAACTTGTTTTCCAAAGTGGTGGTACCATTTTTCATCCCCACCAGCAATGTGGGTGGGTTCCATTTTTCTAGATCCTTGCTAGCATTTGGCATCACTATTTTTTGTTTTAGCCATTCTGATATGAATATAGTAATATCACATCGTGGTTTTAATTCGCATTTTTCTAACTGCTAATGATGCTGAATATCTTGTCATATGTGTATTTGCCATATGTATATATACTTTGTTGAATTGCCTCTTTATGTGTTTTGCGCAATTTCTAATTAGATTTTTTTTAATTGTTGAGTTTTGAAAACTATATATCCTAGATACTAGTCCTTTATTGTATTTGTGATTTATAGACATTTTCTCCCATTCTGTGACTTGTCTTTTCACCCTCTTAACAGAGTCTGTTGTAGATCAGCTTATTTTGATGAAGTTCAAGTTACCGTTTCTTCCTCATATAGAGCATATTTTTGGTGTCAATTCTGAGAGCTATTTGCCTAGCCCTAGATCTTGAGGATTTTCTCCTGTGCTATTTTTTAATCCTAGAAGTTTATAGTTTTACTAAAATATAAAGCCTGTGATTCATTTTGAGTTAGTTTTAGTAATTTTGTAGTTTTTGTATAAGGAGTGAGACTTCAAGATTTCTCTCTCTCTCTCCCTGCCACCCACCGTGGATATCCTGTTGTTCCACCTCCTTTTTTTGAAAAGGCTCTTTTTTCTCTAATGACTACTTTTGCACCTTTGTCAAAAGCTATTTGCGTATATTTGTGTATTCTGGGGTCTCATTTTTCTGTTGATCTGTATGTCTGTCCCTCTGCCAGTATCATAGTCTTGGTTACCGTAATTAAAAAGAATAAGTCTTGATAATAGGTAAACTGATTCCTCCCACTTTAATCTTTTTTTAATCAAAATAGTTTTAGTTCATTTACTTCCTTTGCCTTTCCAAATACATTTTAGAATAATTTTGTCTACATCTATGAAAGTAACTTGCTGAGATTTTGATAGGAGTGCATTAAACCTGTTATCAATTTGTGGAGAATTGACATCTTTACTTCATGAGTCTTCCAGTCGCAAGCATGGTATGTCTTTCAATTTGTTTAGCTCTCTTTTCATCACCATTTTGTAATTTTTTGCAAACAAACTCAGCCTATATTTTGTTAGATTTATACTTCAGTATTTCTTTTTTTAAAAAGTGATTCTAAATGGTATTTTTAATTTTAGTGTCATTATGTTCATTGCTAACATGTAGAAATATAATTAATTTTTGGATGTTTACCTTGTATTTATTAGTCTAGGACCTTTTTTGTAGATTCCTTGGAGTTTTCTATGTGGATAATAATATCACGTGCTGTATGGACAGTTTTATTTTTTCTTGCTAATCTGTACCCTTTTTCTTGTAACTTTTTTTTTCACTGTCTAGAACTTCCAGGACTATACTGAATGAGACCAGTGAATGTGGACATTTTTGTCTTGTTCTCAGTCTTAGAAAGGATTCAGTCTGTCCCGCAAGTACAGTGTTTAAGTTAATACGATTTTTTGCAAATACTCTTTATCAAGTTGAGGAAGTTTCTTTATATTCCTGTTTTCTGAGAGTTTTTTTTTTTCCAGTTTCAATGGATCTTTTTATTTATTTAATAGATCACCAACTTCATCTCCCTTCGTACCAATAATTGGAATTCATCTTGTTTCCATGCTAAGTGGTGAAACAATGACAAAGCTAACCAGAATAAACTACTTCAGAAAGAGAACTAAGCTAACACAGCCCGCTTTCTTTTAACAGGCATAATATAATTATACGCACTCTAGAATGCACAACAGTTTAGTCTCTAAGAAATTCAAACGGGATCTTGAAGAATGTAGGCAATTCCCGGGTACAGCAAAGATGAGCTGAGATGTTCTGCAACTGTTTGAGGGTTCCTGGCACTACATCTCTTGGCCACTAGCTGATTCTTGACAAGGGGGAAGACATTAGCTAATGCCAAGTGGAGATGTAGACAGTGCTGTGTTGACTTAGGGGCTATGCACAGGAACCAGAAGGCAGAAAAGTACTAAACACTGCTGAGAGCATCCACTCCAGGAAAGACTTTACCTTCCAGGAGCTCTAAACTGGCACCACATCACTGACTTTATCCTCCGTGTTCCATTTGGCACAGCAAGTCGCAGTGTCTCCACCACCTATGATGGTGATGCAGCCTCTGGAAGTGGCTTTCACCACCTCATCCATAAGGGCTTTGGTTCCTTGGGCAAAAGCTTCCCATTCAGATACACCCACAGGTCCATTCCACACGATCTGCTTAGCCTGAGCAACAGCCTCAGCATACTTCTTACTGCTCTCAGGACCACAGTCTAAGCCCATCCAGCCAGCAGGTATGCCAGAGGCCACAGTGGTTTGGCCAGTCTTGGCATTCTCATCAAACTTATCAGCAGTAACAAAATCAACAGGCAAAGTAATCTTCACGCCATTCGTGTCAGCTTTGGACATCAGGTCTTTGACAATCTTGGATCCCTCTTCATCAAACAGAGAAGTGCCAATCTCCATGTTGTTGAGCACTTTAAGGAAGGTAAAGGCCATTCCACCACCAATAATCATTTCATTGAGTTTGTCCAGCATGTTATTAATCAGCTGGATCTTGTCTGCAACATTGGCTCTGCCCAGGATGGCCAGGAAGGGTTGCTAGGCGCTCTCCAAGGCCTTGGCAAAGTAGTTCAGCTCCATCTTCATCAAAAAACCTCCAGCCTTCTTTGGCAGATTTACTCCTACCATGGAGCTGTGGGCTTGGTGAGCAATGCCAAAAGCATCGTTGACATACACATCCCCTAGCTTGGAAATTGAAGCTCGGAAGGCTTCTGATTTGGTTGGCTCAGCTTTAACCTTATTCCCAGAAGCATCTTTTCCTTTCCCTTCTTACTCCACATGAAAATGAAGGTTCTCCAGCAGGATGACAGACCCAGCAGCTGGGTCAGCACAAGCCTTCTCCACTTCTGGGCCCACACAGTCCTTCAAGAACAAAGCATCCTCGCCGAGCAGAGATTTGAGTTCTACAGCAACTGGCTGCAAGGAGTACTTATCAGGCATGGGGACTCATCAGGCCGGCCCAGGTGGCTCATAAGAACAACTGACTTGGCTCCATTGTCCAAGCAGTATTTGATGCTTGGAACAGCAGCCTTGATCCTCTTGTTGTTTGTTATCTGGTTATTCTTCATAGGAGCATTGAAGTCTACTCTTATGACGACCCGCTTCCCCTTCACATCCAGCTTGTCCAGAGCCAGCTTGTTAGAAAGCGACATCTTGGCAATTCAGCTGCAGCGACAGGCCAGGGGAAGAGACAGCTGCAGAGACTGACACCGACTCAGGGTCCGAACGTGTGGAAAATGCCTAGCACCTTGCAGGCCCTCTGAGAGTTTTTAATCTTGAAAAAGTGTTGAATTTTGTCCAGTGCTTTTATTTCATTGGTTGATATGATCATGTGGTTTTTCTTCTTTAGTCTTTTGGATTACATTGATTGATTTTGAATACTGAATGAACCTGCCTTCCTGAAATAAACCTAACTTAGTCATTATATATATTTCTTTTTATATACCTGTCTTTTTATATACCTTTTATATACTTGTCCATTTTTTCTTAAAAATTTTTATGTTTATATTTATGGGGGATACTGATATGCAGTTTTATTTATTTTTTGTTGTTTTGATTTTGATGATAAGGTAGTTTCAGAAAAATTAATTAGGAGGTGTTTCTTCTCCTGTTTTCAAGAAGAGGCTTTAGAATTAATCAACTCATAATTAGATTAATTCTGCTTTAAGCATTTTGTAGAATTCTCCAATTAAACTATCTAGGCCTGAAGACTTATTTTTTGGGAGATCTTATATCATTATTACAAATTCTGGGCTTCCCTGGTAGCTCAGTGGTGAAGAATTCAGTGCAGGAGGTGCGAGTTCAATCCCATGGTTGAGAGAGGCTTTCCTGGTGCCTCAGACAGGAAATGGCAACCCATTCCAGTGTTCTTGCCTGGAAAAACCCCATGGACAGAGGAGCCTGGCAAGCTACAATCCATGGGGTCATAAAGAATCTGACATGACTGAGCAACCGATACTTTCACTTTCCCTGTGTTGAGAAGATTCTCTGGGGAAGAAAATGGCCACCCGGACAGTAGGGCTACAGTCCATGGGGTTGCAGAAAGAGTCAGACATGACTTAGTGACCAAACAAAAACTCGATGGACATGACTTTGAACAAGTTTTGGGAGCTGGTGATGGACAGGGAGGTCTGGCATGCTGCAGTCCATGGGGTCGCAAAGAGTTGGACATGACTGAGCGACTGAACTGAGCTGATTACTAATTCAGTTTCCTTTATAGTTGTAGGGCTAAATTACTGTTTTCTAGTGGGTAAATTGTGATAATTTATAATTTTTGAAGAGCTGGTTTATTTCATCTAAGTTATCAAATTTTTGTCAAAAGAGTTTATAGGTCTCTTTTATTATCCTTTTGATGGCTACAGGGTATGTAGTGATATCTGTGGTTTTATTCCTTACCTCTATAACTTGTTAGATATCCATTGATTTTGTTGGTGTCTTCAAAGAATCATTTTTTCATTGATTTCATTGATTTTCTGTACTGTTTTTCTGTTTTCTTTTGTATTGATTTCTGCCCACATCTTTACTATTTCCTTCCTACTGTTTGTCTTTTGTTTTGTTTTTGCTTTGTAGGCTCTTGAGGTATATAGCAGCTTCAAATAACAGTTTGAGATTTTTCCTTTTTTCTAATGCTATAAACTGTCTTTTGTGCCATGTGTGCTTAGTTGCTCAGTTGTGTCCGACTCTTTGGGACCCATGGACTGGAGCCTCCCAGGTTCCTCTGTCCTTGGACAGGCACGGATACTGGAGTGGGTTGCCATTTGCTTTTCTAGGATATCTTTCCAACTCAGGGATTGAACCTGCGTCTCTGGCATCTCCTGCATTGGCAGGCAGGTTCTTTGCCACTAGCACTACCTGATAAGCCCATCTATAGCGCTACCTATTTCTATATTTATAATACTATAAATTACCTCTGGTGCTATAAATAGCTCAGCTCTGCTTTACCTGTGGCCCACAAATTTTGATATGTTGTATTTTCATTTAGTTTAGTGTATTTTTGATTTCTCTTTATACTTCCTGTTTGACCCATGAATTATTTAGAAGTGTGTTGTTTAGTTTCTAAGGATTTAAATATTTCCTATTATCAATTTCTAAGTTGATTCTATTGTGGTTGGAGAAGGTACTGTGTTGATTTCAGGTCTTTTGAATTTGTTGAGTTTTGTGTTATGGACTATATGGTCTTTCTTGATATATATTCTACAAACTTTTGAAAAGAATGTGTATTTTGTTGAGTGTGTGTGCTCAGTTATGATCAACTCTTTGCCACCCCATGGACTGTAGCCCGCCAGGCTCCTCTGTCCATGGAATTTTCCAGGCAAGAATACTGGAGCGGGTTGTTGTTCAGTCGCTCAGTCATGTCCAGATCTTTGTGACCCCATGGACTGCAGCACGCCAGGCTTCCCTGTCCTTCACTGTCTTTTGAAGTTTGCTCAAACTCAAATCCATTGAGTCGGTGATGCCATCCAACCATGTCGCCCGCTGTCATTCCCTTCTCCTGCCTTCGGTCTTTCTCAGAATCAGGGTCTTTTCCAGTGAGTTGGCTCTTCACATCAGGTGGCCAAAGTATTTGGAGCTTCAGCTTCAGCATCAGCCCTAAAGGATGTTGCTATTAAAGTGCTACACTCAATAACTGGAACAGGTAGCCATTTCCTACTCCAGGGGATCTTCCTTACCCAGGGATCAAACCCATGTCTCTTGCATCTCCTGCATTGGCTTCTTTACCACTGCATCACCTGGGAGGTCCATTCTGTTGGGCAGAGTATTTTATAAATGTTCATTAGATTTCCATTAATTTGTATTTTGTTATATCCTTGCTGATTTTTTGTTTCTCTTAATTGTTGAGAGAGGGGTATTGAAGTCTCTTAATTATAATTGTGGAATCGTCTATTTCTCCTTTCAGATCTGTCTGTTTTTGCTTCACATCTTTATCAACTCTTTTGTTTGGTACATATGAATTTAGAATTGTGATGTCCTTAGTGGATTGAGAATTTCATTGTTTTTTTTCCTGGTAATTTTCTTTGCTGTGAAGTCAACTATATCTGATGATAATATTAAATATTAAATTATTAATTAATATTAAATTAATATGGATTAAAATAGTAAATTAAATATTAAATCTGATGATAATAATAGATTACCCCATTTTCCTTTTTTACTGTTTACATGATGTATCATTTTCCATTCTTTTATCTGTAGTCTGCCTCATTGTATTTTAATTTGTGCTGATAGCATATAGTTGCATTTTTTTCATCTACCCTTTCAGTCTCTGTCAGGTGTAATTAGAACATTTACATTTAATATAATTATTAATATGCTAAGTCTTAATTCTGTTGTTTCGTTGTTTTCTGTTTATTCTCTCTTTTGTTTTTCTGTTTTATTTCTTATGCTTTTTCTTTGAATTACTTGAACATTTTTAGAGAATTTCATTTTGATTTATCGAATACTTTTGAGCATACCCCTTTTGGTGGTTTATCTAGTGTTAATGTTGTTTTTATTTAACTTCCTAACATTTTACTAGTGTCATCATTTTCTACTTGGAGTGAAGTATGGAAACCTTACCCCCCACCCCTACCATGTCCCTTTATTTATCCATGTTTTTGCTTATTGTGTCCTTTCTGATACTGCAAGCTTTCCTTTTTTAAAAAAAATCATTTCCTTTCTGTTTAGAGAACATCCTATACCCATTCTTTTAGAGTAGGCATGCTGGCAACAAATTCTCTTTACATGAGAATGGCTGAGTTTTCCTTTACTGGGAATGCTTTGAGTTTTCCTTCATTTCTAGAGTATATTTCTCCTGGGTGTAGGATTCTGGTTGAAAAGTACTGTGCCACTTCTTTTTGTCCTCTATGGTTTCTGATGAGAAGTTTGTTGTCATTCAAGTAATTTTTCCCTTAGAGGAAAGATGTCATTTTTCCTCTGATTACTTTCAAGATTTTTTTCCTGTGTTTAGTTTTCAGGAGTTTAATTTATAATGTGTCTTGGCATGAATTTCTTTGGGTTTATTCTGTTTGGGATTTTCTGATCTTTTTGAATTTGTAGGTTTGTATCCCTTGCCCAATTTGGGAAGTTTTGCCATTATTTCTTCAAGAACTTTCTTGCCTTACCCTTTTTCTCCTCTCCTTCTGGGACTTTGGTAACTTGAGTGTTAGATTTTTTGGTACAATCCAACGGCCCCTGAGGCTCTGTTCGTTCTTTCAGTTTATTTTCTCATGTTGTTCTGATAATGTGATTTCTCCTGTTTGTTTATTTCACTGAGTCTTTCCTCTCTCCCTTTCACTCTATTCTTGAGTCTATCCACCGAGTTTTTAATTTCAGTTATTGTATTTTTCAGTTCTAAACTCTCCATTTGGTTCTCATTTCCTGTATTTATTTGTTGAGGTTCTCTTTCTGTTTCAAGCATGTACATAATTGTTTGTGAATCATTTTTATCATGGCCACTTTATAATCTTCATCAGATAATTCTTTTCTGTTGTCTTGGTTTTGGCACCTAATGAGTGTCCTTTTCATTAGTTTGGCAGCTTCCTGGTTTTTGGTATGAAGAATGATTTTTAATTGAAATCTGTACATTTTTGTATTATGTTAAGCGACTCTGGCTCTCATTTAAACCTATTCTTTTAGCTGGGTTTCTTTGATACCACTTTGGTAGGAGAATGTGTGGGTTACTGCTTTATTATTGCTAGGTGGAGTTAGGGTGCCCACTTGGCTTCTGCTGACATCTGAGAGAGGTTTCTCATTGTTGCTGGCGATGGCAGTTCTGACTCTATACCTGGTCTCTGCTGACACTGTGGTGTGGGAGAGGGGGTTGTAACCATTTGGTGGGCATGAAAGTTCCAGATCCCTTCTTGGTCTTCTCAAACCCTGAATGGGGTGTTGGGTGTTTTGTCATCACCTGTGAGGGTCGATTTCTAGGTTTTCTTTCTGACTGTGGTGGTCTGGGCTATGGGTGGGTCACTTTCCTGAACCCTGTGGTGTTTGTCTTGAATAGAGGGTGATTGTATGGATGTTTTCTGTCTTGGTTGACTGCCTCTTTGGTCATCTCTTGACTCGAGAGAGCAAGCCTTTGTGGGGGATTTTTAAAATTTGCACCTGTGTGTGTTTCTGGGTTGCCAATCTCTTTAGTTCCAAGTCCGAGAAATGAGGCAGGCAAAAAGAAAGCACAGGATACTCATCATTGTGTCATTCTTTTTGTTTTGAGATCCAAGCCAGTTTGCTGCCTTCTCTCCACCTTTCACATTTTCTTATTTTGTTTTACATGTAATGTCTATAGTTTTTAGTTATACTAATTGGAAGAAATAGAAAATACTATGTCTGCTACATCTTTCCAGAAGTGGAAGTCTTATTATAAGCCTTTTGATTTTCAGTTTTTTTCTTTTTATAAGTATGATGCATGCTTATTAGTAAAAATAAGCAGCAGACAAAGTATATATCAGGCAGAAATCTATTTATGAGATATAACCATCATTAACGTTAGGTGAACATCATTCCAGATCAACATCACTTCCCATAGGAGGATGAAAAGAAGAAAATAATTTTCATAACAATTGGATATACTATAATGCCATTTCTAATAAAAAGTATTTAATTTTACTTGGAAAGGAAAATGAAATGAAACTAACAGAATTATTGAATTTTAGGTAAATGTATTTTCATAACAACTAATGTTCATTTTTATTATTTATTTATTTATTTATTTTTATTGTTTTTGCCATACAATGTCATGATATCACCATGGGTTTACATATGCTTCCCCTCCAGAACCCCCTCCCTCCTCCCTCCCCCCCAATGTTCATTTTTAAAAGCTATTTTAAACTTAAGGGAAAAAGTCAGTTTCCATATTTTAGGCAAATTGATTTCTATTCAATTTTAGGCAATATTAATTTCTCATTGTGGAAGAAAAGGAAAATTAGTGCTTTTTCTTTTTTCCCAGTGGCTTTATTGAAAATAGTTCATGTACTATACAATTTACTTGTTTAAATTGTACTATTAAGTGGTTTTTAGTTTATTCTAGGCTACATAATTTCTCCAGAAAAAAAAATCCCCTGGTACCTTGTTAGGTGTTTGGCTGCTGGAATCTCCATGTATGGGGTACATGTGTATGGGTTTGACTGTTCTGTATTAACTATTTCAATTAATCTGTTTGTTTTCAGTGCTTCCATTATTTTTGGCATTTCTAAATCCTGACCTTCTCCGCGGTTATGGTTGGTACCTGGATTCCCTTTTGGATTTCATTCCCTTGGCAAATAGGCTCTTGTCTATACTAATCTGCTTCATCCTTATTGCCTTTTAGCAGCTTTTCTTCCAGAAATTTGTTGCTGTATCTTGTTAGCTACAGGTTATTTCCTAGTTCTTTTTGGAGTAATAGGTTTACCTTTTCCTTTAGTGGTGTCTTAGGAGGGAGGAAGGTAAATGTATGTTGTTGTTTCCTCAAATTGAAATAGAAGCCTGGAAGCCAGAGTTAACTCACACTGCTCAAGTTGTTACTCTCTAGGCTGAAGCCAGTATACATTAAAAATGAAGGAAAGCTCTAAAGATTTCCCGTGGCTACTAACTGGCTGTCCTGTTCCCCATCCCTCATTTATCAGTGCTGTTTTTGTGTGACGTGATGACCCTCTCCCATGTGCGGAACTTTGTCACTATCTCCTTATTTTCTTTCCACATATTTTGTGTCTTTTCCTCCTCTTCCCTTATTTTACACTGCTAGTCTTTCCTCATCCAGGATACCTCGGTTTTCTCTGCCCATGATTATCCTATAGAAATCTTATTTATATATGTGTTCCAGTGTTTGCATTTCTTCTTTTTCTTTCATATTTTATAAAAAGTGTATTGGTTGAAGTGATTTTCCTTTAAACTTTATTGTTTTCTATTTTATGAAAACTTTTGTCATATCCGTGAGTGTGTGACAGCCCCTAGGCAATTCTTAAAAATTTTTCTGTTGTTAATTGAGTAACCTTAATTTTCCAGGTACTTTATTTTTAAACAGTAATGGCTTTTAAATATTTTAAAATTTTATGTTTATTATAAAAAAGAAACAATCTAGAAGTATATAAGTAAAATTCCCTCTTTCCCACTTTAAAGTTGTCTCTTCAAAGCATTATTAATTTGATGTATAGTTTTCTAGACTTTTTTTCTATGATTATATAAGCATGTGTATATATATTCTTATATTCGTATGTACATACATAGTCTTATAATTTTCTTTTTAGCTAGGAATTATTTACATTTTGTTATATATCTTTTTTTCCTATTTAGCAGTATGTAAATATGTCAGGTTATCTATGAATTGAAACTTCTAACTCTACTTTCATTCTTTTTAATGACTGCAGAATACTTTGTTGTAGAAATAAATATTCCTCTCTTGATGGACATTTAGATGGTTTCCTTCTTTTCCTTCCCCACATTGTTTTTACAAAAATTTTTGTTATCAATCTCTCTTTATATATCATTACTATAGAATAGATTTTTAAATGTGGGATTGTTTAATATGAGCTTTGTAAATTTAAAACTTTGGTAGGTATAGCCAGTTCTTGCCCTACTCTTTTTTCTTTCCAAATGAATTTACTGTGGAAAATTTAAAGGGTACGAAATTGAAAAAACAGTATAATAAGTTCCTGTGTACCCTTCTCACAGTCTTAACAGTTATCAACACGCAGCAAATCTTGTTTCATCTAATTCTCTAACTGCCTACCCCTTCTTCCCATACCAACCTTGGCTAATTTTGAAGTAAGTCCTAGACATCATATCAATTCTTCCATAAACACTTCAGAAATACCTGTATTACTTCTGGAAAATTTTGGTTTGATTTACAAATGTTTGCTTCATACATAGACTCCTAGGAACTTATTTATTGAATGAATCAGGGACTGCCTGTAGTTGGTCTGAAATTATCCTTTCTGGCAATAATTAGGCAGCAAGGCCAGTTGTTGTCTAAGGTCATACCTAAAACTGTATAATCAATATATAAGATGTAGCTTTTGTTTCCCTTTTCTGCAGGTAGGCATGGGGAGGGTGGAATGAAGAAAAGCATACATTCAGATCAACCAAAAGAGTTTAAATCTTTAGGGTATAAGACTAAACAACAATGAAAGAAGTCTTTGTTTATCTTACTGAGTTATCATCTGATCAGGAGATCAGAAGACTTTGCCAGCTCCTGCACCAGATTTTAGGAATTGACTCTAAAGACTTTGAGTTCATAATTTTTTTACTGAGAATCTTAAGTAATGAAGGGTACATTAAACCCTCATGCAGTTGATATTCTTTCTTATGATTCATTGCATTCACTGAGGATGCTGGCGTGTAATTATAATGGATTACTTAGTACGTACAATGGATTATTTAGTAATATACTGCTTTTTTTATTTTAAACTGAGGATGAGCAAAAGGTTCTTTAAAATAATGACTCAATAAGAAAAATAAAAATAAAATGAAATAATGACTCAGGTCCTCCTCTCCAATCAGAGAAGACCATTCATGTGAAGGAGGTAAATTGGCAAAGTGATTCTTAAATACTGCTGGAGTGAGGAAATCTCTCTAAGGCTTTGTTTAGCTTGAACTTTTAAATCAGTTGTACAGTATGGGGGCCTGTGATCAGTACTTCAAAGTGGCCTTATTTCAATACACAAAGTTCTGAGAGTTTATAAAGCTGGGAAAACAACCTCCCAAAGGTACAACAGACTTAAAATGTCATCATCTCCTTTGTCAAATTTGGACAGCATGACCCAGAATTTGCCCTTGTTAACCAGACTTATTAAAAAAACAGTTTATAATAATTATTATAATTATAATAATTCCCAGGTCTCATTTTCTTGTGGTTTTATTTCCTATGTTATTATGTAAAATTGGTCAAGAGTTTTATTTTTTGCTATCTGGTAGTCTTTGACAAAGTAGGAGGACAAATTCCATGTCATTTCCAATCAGGTTTCTTTTCTTTTTGGCTGTTCTGTGCGGCCTGCAGGATCTTAGTTCCCTGACCAGGGATTGAACCTGTGCCTCCTTTCTTGGGTGCACAGTCTTAATTAGTGATCAAAGAAGCAGGGAGAAATTTCTTAAGATACTTGAAGTAGAGTTGTAAAAGTGTATCACTGCATTACAAGTTGCTAGAAAGACTTTGAAATTCCTTTAGTCTTTCTGGTTCTCCTCAATTTGCTAGTTTGCAAAGGCCAATCATACATGGAGATGGCTCTGAAATAGCTCTTTCCAGTGTTAAATGAAGGAGCAATTGTCATCTGTCTGGTCCAGGAGTGAAGAGGGGCTGCAGAATGCTGCAAATTGCTGTATACCTGAGCAGATTCATTTCTGGTATTACTATTTTGCACCACTAGGTTCTGTTCATCAAATAAAAAATTTAAAGACTATTTTGTTCTAACTAACCCAAGTTCTGAAAAATGACAGGACGATCTTTGTTCGTTTCCAAGGCAAACCATTCAATATCATGGTAATCCAAGTCTATGCCCCAACCAGTAATGTTGAAGAACCCGAAGTTGAACAGTTCTATGAAGACCTATAAGATCTTTTAGAACTAAAACCCAAAGAGATGTCCTTTTCATTATAGGGGACTGGAATGCAAAAGTAGGAAGTCAGGAAACACCTGGAATAACAGGCGAATTTGGCCTTGGAGTACAGAATGAAGCAGGGCAAAGGCTAATAGAGTTGCCAGGAGACTGCACTGGCCATAGCAAACACCTTCTTCCAACAACACAAGAGAAGACTCTACACATGGACATCAATAGATGGTCAACACCAAAATCAGATTGATTATATTCTTTGCAGCCAAAGATGGATAAGCTCTCTACAGTCAGCAAAAACAAGACCAGGAGCTGACCGTGGCTCGGATCATGAACTTCTTATTGTCAAATTCAGACTTAAATTGAAGAAAGTAGGGAAATCCATGAGACCATTCAGGTATGACCTAAATCAAATCCCTTATGATTATACAGTGGAAGTGAGAAATAGATTTAAGGGACTAGATCTGATAGAAAGAGTGCCTAGTGAACTATGGATGGAGGTTCGTGACATTGTACAGGAGACCGGGATTAAGACTATCCCCATGGAAAAGAAATGCAAAAAAGCAAAATGGCTGTCTGAGGAGGCCTTACAAATAGCTGTGAAAAGAAGAGAAGTGAAAAGCAAAGGAGAAAAGGAAAGACATTCCCATTTGAATACAGAGTTCCAAAGAATAGCAAGGAGAGATAAGAAGGCTTTCCTCAGCAATCAATGCAAAGAAATAGAGGAAAACAACAGAATGGGAAAGACAAGAGATCTCATCAAGAAAATTAGAGATACCAAGGGAACATTTCATACAAAGATGGGCTCAATAAAGGACAGAAATGGTGTGGACCTAACAGAAGCAGAAGATATTAAGAAGAGGTGGCAAGAATACACAGAAGAACTGTACAAAAAAGATCTTCATGACTCAGATAAACACGATGGTGTGGTCACTCACCTAGAGCCAAACATCCTGGAATGTGAAGTCAAGTGGGCCTTAGGAAGCATCACTATGAGCAAAGCTAGTGGAGGTGATGGAATTCCACTTGAGCTATTTCAAATCCTGAAAGATGATGCTGTGAAAGTGCCGTACTCAATATGCCAGCAAATGTGGAAAACTCAGCAGTGGCCACAGGACTGGAAAAGGTCAGTTTTCATTTCAATCCCAAAGAAAGGCAATGCCAAAGAATGCTTGAACTGCGTCACAGTTGCACTCATCTCACACGCTAGTAAAGTGATGCTCAAAATTCTCAAAGCCACCTCATGTGAAGAGTTGACTCATTGGAAAAGACCCTGATGCTGGGAAGGATTGGGGACAGGAGAAGAAGGGGATGACAGAGGATGAGATGGCTGAATGGCATCACCGACTCAATGGACATGGGTTTGAGTGGACTCCAGGAGTTGGTGATGGACAGGGAGGCCTGGCGTGCTGCAATTCATGGGGTTGCAAAGAGTCAGACATGACTGAGCGACTGAACTGAACTGAACCCAAGTTAGTAGGTTGTCAATAAAATGATTAGTTGCTAGTAATCAGACCACTCATTTCCATGGCCTTGCATGCGTGCGTGCTCAGTTGTGTCCAACTCCTTGTGACCTCATGGACCATAGCCTGCCAGGGTTCCTTTTCCATGGGATTTTCCCGGCAAGAATATTGGCGTGGTTTGCCATGCCCTCCTCCAGGGTATCTGTCTGACCCAAGGATGGAACCCATGTCTCCTATATCTTCTGCATTGCAGGCACATTCTTTCCCACTGAACCACCAGGGAAGCCCCTCTTCATGGCCTTAGGATGGGCTGTATCAGACCTTTGTCTATTGTGGTGTTTTTTGTTTTAGAGGTATAACAGATAAAATAGGAAATCAGATCTGTTAAAAAATAGATAAAAATTAAATTGACTCAGAGTCAAATGAAGATATTAATCTGAAGGAAAATTCTTAAACTAATTTTGCTTTCCTGTGTATTAGATCCATAGTCAAAGCAGCATCATCGTGCTTGCTGGAAAAGCTGAGTCAGGGGACAACCTGCTGGTCTTTATGTGCTTGAGGCTGCAAGCACAGAGCTATATAGTTGTATCACTAGTTACTTGGAAAGATGAGGTTATAGGTTATGTATGTAGCGGGGAGACTCCTGTCAGTCTAATGTCTGTCAACTTTATGATCAGACCTCTTACAGATTTCTGACTTCCTGGGAGGTTCAGGTATGGTCTAAATTAGGTTAATTCTTAAGTGTGTTCGTTTTGCTCATTTGTGCAGGTTGTGTAGTGCATAGCTGGGCCATATCAATGATGATGACACTTACAGCATGCAGCATGTAGGTTTAGACATTCATTAGGACAGTTTTCCAGCAGATGGCAGGCAAGTATCTTGAAGAGGAGAAAGATACCATATGGGCAAATGTTTTCTTTTTTTTTTTAAGTATGTAAAAATTTCTTGCAAAACTGTAAATGAGAACTCTTTTTTAAGTTGTATTCATGGATGGAGTAATTTTAAGTGCATTGTCTGTATATTTAATGCCTCTTTACTTTATTTATTATGTCTCTCACATTTTCCTTATTTTAATTCTGTGTTGTTTTTTTTTTTCACCTCTTCCCCTGGACCCCTGGAGAAATGAACTCACGTAAATTTGCTATGAAAGACTTTTGGACTTATTTTTGGCATATTTAATTTGTTTATAATTAAGCAACTCTAAGCTTTAATATGGATGTTCTTGACATTGTGAGATGACTTAATGCTTGGATCCTGTTAATAGTTCCATTGTATGGTGTATAAACCTTACATCTTTGCCAGAGGTCTGTTCTATCAGTATGTGATCAGCTGGGATTCTGTTTGTTACTGTCTAGAGTTTTCAGAAGGTTGCCCTGGGTAGCACCAGGCTTTTGATAGGATTCACCATCTGGAGCTGTTGTTTGTAATGTTAGGCTTGGCAGTTTTGTTATTTGTTCTCTTTGCACCAAGATTAGTCACAGGTCAGGTGGGATTGCTCCTTCATTAATTTTGAATATTTTTGAGGCCTTTATCCCCTGTATTTATCAGAAAGAAGGCTCTCCTAATGGAGATGGCACCTACATTTGTTTGGATTTGTGTGGCACTAACAATACCAAGAGGTGTTGAGATTGGTCTTTCAGGTCTCCAGATTCTGAGTTCATCTGACACAGTGGTCCTCTAACTGGAGAATGGATCAGAAGCAACTGGATACAGGTTGTGGGCTCCACCCTCAGATTTTCTAGTTCAGTAGGTCTGGAGTAGAGCCTGAGATTTTGCATTTCTAGCTAGTTTTTGGTGATGCTGATCAGCTGCTGGTCACTTTGAGAACCATTGCTCTTAAGATAAAATTATCTTATTCTTCTCTAAATTAACAGTACTTAGCATCTGTCATGAAAAGAAATAGGTTCAGGTCTTTGATAAGATGGTCCAAATCGTACATGAAAGATGAGATGAAAAGGGATTTTAAAAATCACACTAAAAGGAAAAGTTTCAAGATAAAAGTAAAAAATACTTAAAAAAATCCCATTATCAGTACCCTAACCTAATTTTGGTATACTTCATTCCAGATGTTTTTCAATCCATTTATATACATTTATGATTTCATTTAAAACAATTCAGTTTATACCTGACATTTTTTAACCTATTTCTAAAATGCAAAAATATGCATTGACTCAGAGGTACATCAGATTAGTATTCCATTATATAGATTACACAATTTATTTAATCAATGATAATGATAAACATTTAGATTGTTTCAGTTTTCTAGCAACTATGAGTTCTTATATTACATCTTTGTACATATGTCTAATCAGCTTATGAATTACAAGATATGGTATTCCTGGATCAAAGGAGATGTACATTTAAAATTTTGATAAATATTGTCAAATTCCCCTTGAGTTAAGGTAGTGAATTAACACTTCCAACAAGCTTTCACAGATTTTTCCTGGAAAATGAAATAGTTTTAAAGATATTAACTTCCTTTATCCTAAATTCCAATCTTTGTACAGTTGAAAATATTTTTTCTAAGATAAATGTTAGTCACTCAGTCGTGTCCAGCTCTCTGCAACCCCATGGACTGTAGCCTGCCAGGCTCCCCTGTCCTTGGAATTCTCCAGGCAAGAATGCTGGAGTGGGTTGCCATTCCCTTCTCCAGGGGATCTTCCCGACCCAGGGATCAAGCCTGGGTCTCCTTCATTGAAGGCAGATTCCTTACCGTATGAGCCACCAGACAAATAGACTTTCTAAAATGAACAGTGACTATTCTTGGAGCAAATAAATATTCTAATAATTCTGGGATTGAGAGTCTTTAGTTCTCTATCCCTTCAAATTTCATCATAATTCTGATAAGATTATTTAATCTTGGTGAGGGTCAAAACACTGTCCCAGATGTTATCTTTATATTCATGATACTGAAAGGACCTTCTGGGATGACAGATGAATTATTTGTCCTTCATTCAAGTTTTGTTGAAAGTTTCTGCGAAAGACCTTTATTGCAGGGTAGGAACAGTCAACATGGTGTTTTTGGAATTCATCTGGTGACCAGTTAAACAGCTAAAAATATCCTGAAACTTTAGGGTGTAAAAGGAAACCTTTAAAATAAAAGTCAAACCATCTTTACAGTGATGTAATTTTTTTGCTAAGTTGTCTATTTTTTGACCATGTATTCCCGTCCGTAAACAATGAGCACACTTACCCTCTTTAAAGTGTACTTATTTATAAATTATGTGCAAGTATTAAGATATTATATAGTTTATAAAACATACATTGGAAAGTAGAAATTTAAATGTTTGAGATTAAGATATTGATAGTAAGAATGCAAATATTTTCTTTCTGTACTTTAGTAGAAATTGCTGCTCTATGCAGGGTTTGTTTTTTAAGCATCCTTTTCTAGAGAATAAGGGGGCTTCCTGATTTGAAAGGAATCTGTATGAGCTGAATTTTTATATCTGTCACAGTCCTACGAAGCCCAAGTACCTATTTTGCTAGTTTGTTCCTGAACCTAGTAATGCACTTTTATGTTTCTTTAGCAACTTCTGGAAAACTTAAGTTACTTGTAATCCAACTCAAGTTACTTGTAATCTCTACCACAGTGGAGAATGAGAAGAAGAGGATTTTATTTGATCCTTTAGATAGATGGAAAAGTTCTTTTAAAAATCACTGATAGAGCATATATTACTTTGACTTTAGATCCAGTTCTATTCAGAATCATAGAATTTATAAAAATTATAGTGGGGACTTCCCTGCTGGTCCAGTGATTCAGACTTCACCTTCCAATGCAGGGTTCATGAGTTCAGTGTCTAGTCGGAGAGCTTACAATCCCACATGCCTGGGAACCAAAAAATAAAACAGGAGCAATATTATAACAAATTCACTAAAGACTTTAAAGTGGCCCACACCAAAAAAAATCTTTAAAAAAAGTACTGTAGTAATCATCTCATCTCATTTTCCTTTATTATCTAAGTTTCAGTGTGGTAGTTTATAATTCAATCCTAGACTCTGGGGTTAGACTACCTGGACTCCACATCAGGCTCTGTGCCTTATTTACTGTGTGATCTTGGGTGAGTCACTTTACCTGTTGTGCCTTACTCTCCTCATCTGTAAAATGGGGCTGTCAGAGTGTTCATCTTATGAGGGCTATTGTGAGAAACAATGTCTCTCTTGTAGTCAGAGTTTCTACTAAATGTTTGCTATTATTACTACTATTCGTTCATTGTTATTAAATTAATTTCAAAGTAATATGAAATGAAATATTAAAATTAAAATTAAAACTGAAAAATTTCACTTATAAGTCTCCTATCAGCTATTTTGGTATTTTATCACAAAATGAAATATCTTTCTGGAGTTCTACTGCTTGGGTTTGAACTCTGGTTTTATTACTTACTAGCTTTGCTGCCTTGGTCAAATCAACTTATATTTGCCTCTGGTTTCTCATCATTTAAATGAGTGATAATAATAGTGCCTATCCAGTAAAGTTATTGTAAGAATTAAATGAATGTATAGAGGTTAGGAGAATGCTTGGATATAATGAGTGATTAATGAAATCTATATATTTTATCCTTTACAGATATTTAAAAATATATTTGTAAACTCTAATTTTTAAAGTGGCAGTGGTGGTTTAGTCTCTTAAGTCATGTCCGACTCTTGCAATCCCATGCACTCTAGCCCAAGACTCCTCTGTCCATGGATTTCCCAGGGAAGAATACTGGAGTGGGTTGCCAGTTCCTTCTCCAGGGTATCTTCTGACCCAGAGATTGAACCTGGGTCAGAGGAGGGCATGGCAACCCACTCCAGTATTCTTCCCTGGGAAATCCATGGACAGAGGAGCCTGGCGGGCTATAGTTCACAAGGTCTCAGAGTCGAACACGACTAAAGGGACTTACTACTTAGCTTTCCTGTGTTGCAGGTAGATTTTTTTACCTTTATGACCGAGTCACCAGGGAAGCCCTTTATTTTGTTTTAATTTTTAATGTCTATGATGCTGGTTCGATCCCTGGGTTGGGGAGATCTACTCGAGGAGGGCATAGCAACCCACTCTAGTATTCCTGCCTGGAGTAGTGACTGAGCACACAGGCAGGAATGTATTCTTGGTTACCACAGGAAAGGGTAGTTTTTATGTCATTCTCCTGTTTAAAAACTTGGTTAAATTGTTGCTAACAAAAGAGATTTTTTTGGAGAGGGGCAGAATCCAAATATGATGAAAGGTATGGTTCCTTTCCCAGTAATAATGACCACATAGAAATTTTGTAATAGTTTTGGAATGGCCTTTTAGAGGGCTAGCCTGACTTTGAGGACCTTTTCAGTCTAGCCGTAATCTAGTTCTTTTGCTCCGACTCTATCTCCTAACCCAATTATTCTGGATTTTTTTTTTTTTTTTAGTTATTGCTTCTCAAACCTGGCTGTACCTCAGAAATGTACATAAAAGTATATATCCATAATTAACTCCTTCCCTTTCCAGCTAAGTATGAGAACCACTGATCCAGACACATTGGATTGTTATATTCCTGGAGAATTTCATCTCTTCCCTTTCTTTTACTCACTTCCGCTAGATAAATTCCTAGTATTTTTCAAGGTCTTTTAGGATTTGAAATAATTCAACTGGAATTCCATCACCTCCACTAGCTTTGTTCGTAGTGATGCTTCCTAAGACCCACTTGACTTCGCATTCCAGGATGTCTAGCTCTAGGTGAGTGATCAAATATTAGGTACTCAGTGTTTATTTTGATCATTTGTCAAGTAAACTCACTGAATTCATTCATCTGCTTATGTTTAGGCTGTAGCATGTCAGCACCTTCTCTAAGAAGTGAATAAAGGAAAGATATGTATAAAGTTGTAGGAACTGATTAAAGTGTTTTTGATTATTAGTGTGCTTTATATGAGTGAACTTTTTTTTTCTATTTGTAGCTCTACTCTCATCCAAGTATCTGGGTGATGTTCACCAAATTTCAAAATTATTCTTAGGATTGTTTGACATTGCTTTTGGGGAGCTCTGGAGGGAGGATTACCCCAAAACTATACAGTTATCATTGCAGAGCAGCTGATACTGAGTTAGGTTAAGAGTCCCATGTGGCTGCCAGTTTGGAGAGTCATGCCATATGTAGTTAAGCTGCCATAGACTGAGAAACAATAGTTTCAAATGTTGGCTCCAAATCAAAGGTCAAATGATGGGTTATGTATGTGTTTTATCAGAATCGAGCTGCTCCTAACACGGGCAGCTCTATATTGCTGAAATATAGAATATAGAGAATATAGAATATAGAATTTCTCTGTTTATATAATGATTGACGAGTATACTGAGCAATATGGCAGTGGTTAGTGCGAAGGCAATTAGTTGTTGATAAATTAGTCTTCCTCTCTTATCCCTAATACTAAGGATCACTTCCCTTTTGAAATGAGGTTTAGAGCAGCTCCTGCTGGCATGCCATGGCTCCACTGGAGAGACTGAGGCTCAATTTCATTTTCTCAGCACTCTTCCATTTTATTAATATGTCTTACGTACTGTCTACCAGCTTTTTGCCCATGTTGTATTTGTTGTTCTAGGGACATATTATTCCAGTATCTTGTTTTCTAATATACCTTTTTCTTTCTAACACATCTTAACCTTCCCAGTGGCAAAAGGGGCTTGTCTCCCAGTTGACGTATTCCCCTTTATTAGTTTTTTCCTGATGCTGTACCTAATGACTTCTTTTTACATCTCACTGACGTGTTTGTAAGGGTTGTCCTTTCAACTATTTTCCACCTCAGAGCCATACCTTCTCTTCAAGGCCCACTTTAGGTGTCTGTCATCTCTTTTCTCCTAACTCCTTCAAGTAGTTAAAACAGTTCATTTTCTTTGCTTCAAAACAGCATTGTTCATATCTCTGTTATGGAATTTGTAGCATTATTCTTGCCTGTCAATTTCTTCTTCCCCTGAAGACTGAATATTTTACCCTTCTGTGAATATTTGGGATGGGTGAAGTGTAAGCCTTTATCTATATTACAGATGCAACCTGTTCTTAGGCAGATCAGTTTTAGAAAGTAGTATATATGGGAGTTACAGGTCTGAGTTGAATTCTTGAGAAACTGTATGTCCATTTACTTTTTGGAAACTCTGTGTATGTTCTTTGTGTACCCTTTGTGTAGATGTGTGTCTGTCTGAAGATCACTGCCCTAAAGACAATCTTTTGCTTATACATCAGATTACATGTCAAGGAAATGGTCACATCACCAATGTACATAATAGTTAAAACATGGAATTGATTCCGATATACAAAAACAATAGGATGGATGAATTATATGTTCAAATTGTAGAATAGTATATAATAATGAAAATGTTCTACCTTACTCATAGGTAAGGTAGAATAACATGGATTCAGCTCATTATTTATGTAATATTGAAAGAAACGGTACAGTAGAATGTCTTATATTCAGTTTGGGTAATATTCAAGAATGAGCAAAGCTAACCAATCTTGTTTATAGGTGCATATGTATATGGTGAGGTATAGAGGAGAATAAGAAAGTGATGATCACAAACTCGGGGTAATGGTTACCTCTGGGGGAAGGAAAGTGAGATAGTGATTAGGAAATAATTCTTGGTAGGGCAAAAGTAATGATTATAAGTGACCAAGTGAGTTTGGGCATATTATCTAACCTTTTAACTTCAGTTTCTTTAATTGGAATAAGGGAACTACTTTATGAAGGTTGTAAGGATTAAGAGAGATAACCTATATAAAGCAGTTAGCTCAATGTCTGGCTAATAGTTAACACTAAATAAATGATAATATTTCCTTATTATATTGTTTCTCTCACCATGACTTGAAGTAGATGCTATAGACTTTTGGTACGGAGGATAAAATTCAAAAAAAGTGGATGAAATTGAAATAAGAAGAAAATCTAGAAATAATGAAAAGGACAAGGAAACTACATTTAGGAACTGCTAAACTACTGTGTCATATGTCTTGCTAGGTGAGTACGTTATTTAATCTTCAAAATAACCCTGAGACCAGATTCAGTTATATTATAATAGCCAGAGTTAACCTGTATCTTGTGGCTTAGGTGTCACTATTACCATTTCATGTCAGGTTGGTTAGGTAACTTTCCCAGGGTTCTACAACCAGTAAGTAATATAACTGGAATGTAAAGCAAGAAATTTTCCCACTGTGCTGTTATAATGATTAAATATTACTTGTAAGTTGCCAGAAGATAGTCTACATTCATTGTACCTATCAATGCTCACAGAAGTATTTAACTGTAAGTTTATCCTGAGAAATTTCTCTTGAAGAACATTAGGGTATATTCATTTCCAGAGAGAGACTCCATTTTTCTATGGCTGTGCAACAGAGGCTGGTTAAACTACTGTAGTTTATTCTGGGCCTCCAGGATTAATTCTGATTTAATAGGATTGATTCTGGAATACTGAAGGTGAGTTCTATAGAAATTATTTGGAATCTAAATTTCAGTGAATTCAACATTAGAAGGCAGAAACTTACAGGGTTGGTTGCTAAAGAATATCTCATGTTGAATTTTTGTGCTCACTGTCTTATGTGTTTGCTGCAGTGAAACCAAGTGTGATAGTGTGTAATCAGATTTATAATATACTCTAAGGATTAAAAAGATGACTTAATCAAGAATTGCTTATTTACTAGGGATATATCCTTTGGGTATTGACTCTTTCCCAGTTGTGTTTGTTCTCTCTTCATTATTACTTATTAATAAGCATTTATATAGCCCATAGTTTTAAATTTATTTTTAATTGGCCTATTTTCAGTTCAGAAAGTATGGTTAGTATTGCTTTCAATTTAAGTAGATAAAGTTAAGCGGCTTCCAAAAACCACCCAGAGAGATTGTAGTGATATCAAGATGTATATCCCCAGCTCCAGACTGCTTTTAGTGCCAGTAGTAATCATCTCATCTAATTTTCTAGACTCTTGTTTTCTACTGTGAAGTTTCGAGTTAAAATGGGCCACTTTTTTTTTTTTTTCACTGGAGGATAGTTGCTTTACAGCGTTGTGTTGGTTTCGGCCATATAACAGTGTGAATCAGTCGTAAGGATACATATGTCCTCTCTCTCGAGACTTCATAAAATGGACCGCTTTTGTCTCATCTCCTACATTACTAAAGAAAGGAGCTATGAACAGTTTGTTCCCTCTTTAGCTTAAAAATTTTTGGAGAGCAGAGGAAGCTGAAAGCATAGCTATGTGTCCCAGAAACTACCCGAGAAACCTTTTAATAAGGTGGGACTGCTCTGTGTCCCAGAAACTACCTGAGAGACCTTTTAATAAGCTAATTATTGAATTTAAAAAAAATCCCTGTTTCCACATTATTTTTGTTTCCTGTTGAAGAGCATATTGTGGATTAGGCCCCCCCTGAAGTTGTGGCATTGACGGCTACTAAATACACAGTTCTTTTCTTACTTCTATTTAATTGAAAAAAAAAAAATCTCTTTTTTGCTACTTAGGTTGTAGAAACTCACTGCTTACTGCTTCTATGTAACTGCTTTTTCTAAGACTTATTTAATTTAACTTAGTATTTTCATTCTTGGATTTAAAAATTAAAAAAGTTAATAAAGGTTTGTAGTGCTTTATTGGAGTTTTTGTGGTAGAAGCTGGGAATACACTCAATAGACCAATCCAGTTCAGCTGACTGTGTTAGAGAGCAAGAGGATTTTTATGGCTGCCAGGTGGAAATTCCTTTTCCTAATTAGCCTTGTGCTGTTTCTCTGAGTGTGGCCATCTTAAGGGGGACTATGAACATTTAGGTAGATTGGTATAAGACAACAAAATTTATAAAAACAGGAAAAAATCAGAAAGATTTTGCTTTCTATTAGATGGTATAGTTTTTTCCCCCAACTTCAGGGAGTGTTAATGTAGGAGTGTGTTAAGTTCTGCCACTCTGCCCTCTGCTGCCTAAACATTTATTAAGCAAAAGACCAACCACCTAACTTAGTAATTAATTATTAGCATTTGCCATATTAACTCTGCAGTTTCCTCTTTGAGCATCAAATTGGCTTTTTATTTATATAGTTGAGAGAAAATTCAGGTTGGTATCCACTAGGTAGTCAGTAGTTCTGATTTTCACATTCTTCCTGAAATGTAGAAGATTTTGACTTCTGCATCAGAAAACAGAGCAGTTTTCTTTCTGATGTTCATCGTAACATAAACATTAAATGTATAGTCACACCCACCTTTTAGAAACTTGGGAGGCACAGCTAAAATGTACCTTCAGCTCAGAAGATACTGAGTTGTTGTCAAGAACCTTAGTGTCTCCAAGCTGTGCCTCAGCAAGTTAAGCAGGCACACCCATCCTAGTCTCTCCAGACTTTTTCATTGTATACTCCCTGGAGGAGGGGATAAAGTAGGGAGAGGAAGGTTAGAAAGAAACTAGCATTTATTGATTGGTGCTAGATGTATTATATATCCTAGCTCATTTAATAATAACAGCAATGTTCTTATAGATATTAGCATCCCCATTTTATAACTGAGGAGACTGAGGTTTAGATAAGTTAAATAATTTGCCCAAAGTCACATACTCATAGTAAGTAGAGGAGAAGAATTTTTGAATTAAAAAAACAACTATGTTGTTTTTAGGTCACTGTGATGAGAGTATATCAGGTACATTTGAATTAGAGATCTCAGATGAAAAATGGTTGATTGAGCATCTTGTGGGGCTTCCCAGGTGGCTCACCTACCAATGCAGGAGGTGCTGCAGACTTGGATTTGATCCCTGGGTTGGAAAGATCCCCTGGAGAAGAAAATGACAACCCACTCCAGTATTCTTGCCTGGAGAATCCCATGGACAGAGGAGCCTGGCGGGCTACGGACCACGGGGTCGCAAAGAATTGGACACTACTGAGCACACATGCACGAGCATCTTGTGGTTGGGTAAATTCACATGATTGGCAGTCTGGGTGGGATTTGTTAATACTGCTTCATAGAAGGTAGTTGACAAAGGTCTTAGTTCTTTTGGGATTTGATAGTGCTAAGTGAAGAATTTGTTGACATGTTTTGTGCATCTCCTCACCCTGATTAAGAAACAGTGGAAAATTACAAGTTAAACTAGTCTTAAATACAGCTGAATTCCTTCACATCAGCATTCTTAGAGGAGATACTGCCAAACATGGCACCACACCCAGAATCAGCCAGGCACACCCAATTAAAGAGTCTAAATCAGGAATTTAGTGGAGAGGTTGTGACTCATCCTTGGATCTTGGAGAAAAAAGCTGACATTAAGCTCTCAGGAGGAAACTCAGGCAAAGAATGGGATTCTTGCTCATTTGCTGGTGGTAGCGTTAGTAATACGGGACAGTTTTGATACTCCTTAAGGATATATGTTAAGAATCTGCTGTTCCAGAACACTGCTAAATGATGATGCAGGGTAGTTTCCTGGGCTCATGCACAGGCTAAATGACTAGCTTTCACACTTATGTTAATATCGACTCATGTCCATCTAGTTGGTGATGCCATCCAACCATCTCATCCTCTGTCGTCCCCTTCTCCTCCTGCCTTCAGTCTTTCCCAGCATCAGGGTCTTTTCCAATGAGTCAGTTCTTCACATCTGGTGGCCAAAGTATTGGAGTTTGAGCTTCAGCAACCGTCCTTCCAATGAATATTCAGGATTGATTTCCTTTAGGATTGACTGGTTGGATCTCCTGGCAGTCCAGGGGAACCTCAAGAGTCTTCTCCAACACCACAGTTTAGAAGCATCAATTCTTCCTTGTTATCCACCCCAAATTTCTCTTTCTTTTCCCAGTCACATGTTATGATTACATTCCCTTGGTCCTTAGAAGTTAGATATGGCCATGTGAGTTGCTTTGACCTGTGATGTGTGAGCTGAAGTCATCTTAGTCTCTGTCACAGTGACCTGTAGCTCTCTGATAAGGCTGTGGGCTAAATATGGTCTGTTGTATATATATATTTTTTTTTTCTGAAGAAAATGCCTGAATTTATTTCAGTATTCAAGAGGTTAACAAAATCTTTTGTGACACAAATGCATAGGTATACTTTACTCAATTATTCATGTATTATTCTATGCCAGTAAAACATCTGAAGGTCTGCTAGGAGACGCCAAATGAAACAAACCACACATACACAAAAAACATCCTAAAAGAAATCAGAGTTAGTTAAATTCACATCTGGCTTAAAAAGATTGACAGCATGGAGCTGTTTATGTTACACTGAGCTATTTCTAATTACAGGAAAGCATACCCAATCAATAGGAGATCAAGTGCCTGTATTTAAGTATCCAAACAAACAAATAAAAAAATCAACAGCTGTAAATAGATTGTATTGAAATACTTACAAATGGTGAGATTTTACCTTGAGGATACCTGCATTTTTTTTTATGCTTTTTTTTTTTAATTAGTTTTGCCATACAAAGACATGATATCGCCATGGGTTTACATATGCTCCCCCTCCAGAACCCCCCTCCCTCCTCCCTCTCCCCGGGAAATCTTGATGCACCAGCCCCGAGCATCAATCCTGAGCTGGCGATTGATTACACATATGATAATTATATGTTGTATGTATTTTTAAATAAAGTTTTATTGGAACATAACCATACTTATTTATTTATGTATTATCTATGGCCACTTTTGCAGTACTATCAGTCAGTCAGTTCAGTCGCTCAGTCATGTCCGACTCTTTGCAACTCCATTAATTGCAGCACACCAGGCCTCCCTGTCCATCAGCAACTCCCAGAGTATACCCAACCCATGTTCATCGAGTCGGTGATGCCATCCAGCCATTTTATCCTCTGTCATCCCCTTCTCCTCCTGTCCCCAATCCTTCCTAGCATTAGGGTCTTTTCCAATGACTCAACTCTTCTCATGAGTTGGCCAAAGTATTGGAGTTTCAGCTTCAACATCAGTCCTTCCAGTGATCACCCAGGACTGAACGCCTTTAGGATGGACTGGTTGGATCTCCTTGCAGTCCAAGGGACTCTCAAGAGTCTTCTCCAACACCACAGTTCAAAAGCATTAATTCTTAGGCACTCAGCTTTCTTCACCGTCCAACTCTCACATCCATACATGACTACTGGAAAAACCGTAGTGTTGACTAGATGGACCTTTGTTGGTAAAGTAATGTCTCTGCTTTTCAATATTCTATCTAGGTTGGTCATAACTTTCCTTCCAAGGAGTAAGTGTCTTTTAATTTCATGGCTGCAGTCACCATCTGCAGTGATTTTGGAGCCCAAAAAAACAAAGCCTGACACTGTTTCCACTATTTCCTCATCTATTTGCCATGAAGTGATGGGACCAGATGCCATGATCTTAGTTTTCTGAGTGTTGAGCTTTAAGCCAACTTTTTCACTCTCCTCTTTTACTTTCATCAAGAGGCTTTTTAGTTCCTCTTCACTTTCTGCCATAAGGGTGGTGTCATCTGCATATCTGAGGTTAGTGATATTTCTCCTGGCAATCTTGATTCCAGCTTGTGCTTCTTCCAGCCCAGCATTTCTCATGATGTACTCTGCATATAGTTAAATAAGCAGGATGACAATATACAGCCTTGACGTACTCCTTTTCCTATTTGGAACTGGTCTGTTGTTCCATGTCTCGTTCTAACTATTGCTTCCTGAGCTGCTTACAGGTTTCTCAAGAGGCAGGTCAGGTGGTCTGGTATTCCCATCTCTTTCAGAATTTTCCCCAGTTTATTGTGATCCATACAGTCAAAGCTTTGGCATAGACAATAAAGCAGAAATAGATATTTTTCTGGAACTCTCTTTTTCGATGATCCAGTGGATGTTGGCAATTTGATCTCTGGTTCCTCTGCCTTTTCTAAAACCAACTTGAACATCTGAAAGTTCACGGTTCATGTATTGCTGAAGCCTGGCTTGGAGAATTTTGAACATCACTTTACTAGCGTGTGAGATGAGTGCAATTGTGCAGTAGTTTGAACATTCTTTGGCATTGCCTTTCTTTGGGATTGGAATGAAAACTGACCTTTCCAATTTTGTGGCCATTGCTGAGTTTTCAACATTTGCTGACATATTGAGTGAGGCACTTTCACAGCACCTCTTTCAGGATTTGAAATAGCTCAACTGGAATTCCATCACCTCCACTAGCTTTGTTCATAGTGATGCTTCCTAAGGCCCACTTGACTTCACATTCCAGGAAGTCTGGCTCTAGGTGAGTGATTAGACCATTGTGTTATCTGAGTCGTGAAGATCTTTTTTTGTACAGTTCTTCTGTGCATTCTTGCCACCTCTTCTTAGTATCTTCTGCTTCTGTTAGGTCCACACCATTTCTGTCCTTTATTGAGCCCATCTTTGCATGAAATGTTCCCTTGGTATCTCTACTTTTCTTGAAGAGATCTCTAGTCTTTCCCATTCTGTTGTTTTCCTCTATTTCTTTGCATTGTTTGCTGAGGAAAGCCTTCTTATCTCTCCTTGCTATTCTTTGGAACTCTGTATTCAAATGGGGATATCCTTCCTTTTCTCCTTTGCTCTTCGCTTCTCTTCTCTTTCCAGCTATTTGTAAGCCCTCCTCAGACAGCCATTTTGCTTTTTTGCATTTCTTTTCCATGGGGATGGTCTTAATCCCTGTCTTCTGTACAATGTCACGAACCTCCATCCATAGTTCACTAGGCACTCTTTCTATCAGATCTAGTCCCTTAAATCTATTTCTCACTTCCACTGTATAATCATAAGGGATTTGATTTAGGTCATACCTGACTGTTCTAGTGGTTTTCTCTACTTTCAGTTTAAGTCTGAATTTGGCAATAAGGAGTTTATGATCCGAACCACAGTCAGCTCCCAGTCTTGTTTTTGCTGACTGTATAGAGCTTCTCCATCTTTGGCAGTACAATAGCAAAGTTAAATAGTGTTATAGAGACCATATGTCTTATAAAGCTATATTTGCTATATGGCCATTTGCAGGAAAGTTTTGTTGACAGCTTCTCTGGATGTTGGCTCCTTCTTAGAATGAGGATTTTGTAGAGCAGAGACTCCTGCTGACCCACAGTGGAGATAGGCATATGCCATCAACAAAAAATAAATCTTTATTCTTTTAAGCCACTGATATTTGGGAGTTGTTTGTTACAGTGTTGTAATCCAGCCTATCCTGACAGTTGGTCTCTTTGTAGGAAAAATGTTTCAGTGATTCAGATAGGAGGAAACCTTATGGATAGTAGTAGTGTGGAACAAAGATGGATAGCAGTGTTATGGTAATGTTGTAAAAGTATGAGACTGTTAAGCTCAACTGTTTAAATTTTGTTTAGAATCCTCAGTATGGTATCAAGATTTATGATTTTTTTCAATAGACAGAAGAATAGTATGGTGGGGACTTTATGGTAAAAAGCTTAATCTGCGAATAGTTATCAAAAGGTTGGGAGCATTTGTTGAATCAGTAATTTGATCTCTGTAAAACAAAAGTTCCTGCAAACTGGACTGACAGTGGTTTAAATGAAGTTTTTTTCTTTTTAATTTAACAATTTGCAGTGACTTAGTTTCTTGTCCTATTTAATGCTTAATAGCAACCTCAGATTTTCTGAAATTTGAGCTGTTACACAAATGAGGAAGCCTCATTGTAAAGGGAATTGTGATAATTGAGGGCAAGTTTAAAAAAAAATTCTTCCTTTTTTTCTATGATTTCCTCTTTTTTAGATAAAGCAAAACATCAAATATTACCATCAGCTCAGTGAAATTTGGTGTCAGGTAGCCAATTTTTTCACTCTCCTTTTTCACTAAAGAGGCTCTTTAGTTCTTCACTTTCTGCCATAAGGGTGGTGTCATCTGCAAATCTGAGGTGCTTGGTATTTTTCCTGGCAATTTTGATTCCAGCCCAGCATTTCACATGATGTACTCTGCATATAAGTTAAATAAACAGGGTGACAATATACAGCCTTGATGTACTCCTTTTCCTATTTGGAACTGGTCTGTTGTTCCATGTCTAGTTCTAACTATTGCTTCCTGAGCTGCACACAGGTTTCTCAAGAGGCAGGTCAGGTGGTCTGGTATTCCCATCTCTTTAAGAATTTTCCACATGATTATGACGGATATTTGGGTGTTGTTCATAATCTGCTTTAGTTCAAGGAGCCAGTCATGCCACATGCTGGACCAGGTGGAGCCACAAGCAACAGGGCTAGTCTGGGAGGAACAAGTGAGAGGGTAACAGGTAGGAAGACTAGGGGCCCCCAAACAGATGAAATAGGCTGCAGGTGTCAGATATTTTTCTCTCTTAAGCAGCAGGAGGAAACAAACTACAAGTTTGAGATTTTTTTTCGCTTTCGTATACAAAATTAAAGGGAGGTTTCTTTTAAAATTCTGTGTTGCCATGACGACACTTGGTTCCACCTGAGCTTAACTTTTCTCAAACCTTGAGCTAACCAATGCATTTTTCTTATAGAAGTATTTTTCTTAAGCTATGTTAATGAACTATGTACTTATCCCGGACTCTGTCTTCAAGTCGATTCCACCTAAGACTCAGAACCGACAATAGCTCAACAAACCAATATGTTTTACTGATACAGTTGTTCTCCAATATATTTTAATAAGACTATGTATTTGCTTGGAAACCTGCCATTCTTCAAGATTCGTGTCAATTGTTTTATGGCCTGTGATGACTCAGCTTGTGCCAATGTTATCTCAAAATGCATGTTGTGGGTGAGGGCCCTGGTGCCAGTCTCTGGTTTTGAGACATTTGCTTTCTCTAATTAGCAGCCTGCTAGTAGGTATATGGCACAGCCCCTCCCATCAGAACAAGATCCAGTTTCCCCCACAGTCAGTTTCTCCCATCAGGAAGCTTCCATAAGACTCTTATCCTTCTCCATCAGAGGGCAGACAGAATGAAAATCACAGTCACAGAAAACTAATCAAACTGATCACATGGACCACAGCCTTGTCTAACTCAGTGAAACTATGAGCCATGCTGTGTAGGACCGCCCAAGATGGACGGGTCATAGTGGAGAGTTCTAACAAAAAGTGGTCCACTAGAGAAGGAATGGCAAACCACTTCAGTATTCTTGCCTTGAGGACCCCATGAACAGTATGAAAAAGCAAAAAGATAGGACACTGAAAGATGAACTCCCCAGGTCAGTAGGTGCCCAATATACTACTGGAGATCAGTGGAGAAATAACTCCAGAAAGACTGAAGAGATTGAGCCAAAGCAAAACAACATAAAGTTGTGGATGTGATGGATGATGGAAGTACAATGTGATGCTGTAAAGACCAATATTGCATAGGGACCTGGAATGTTAGATCCATGAATCAAGGTTAAGTTGGAAGTGGTCAAACAGGAGATGGTAAGAATGAATATTGACATTTTAGGAATCAATGAACTAAAATGGACTAGAATGGGTGAATTTAACTCAGATGACCATTATATCTACTACTGTGGGCAAGAATCCCTTAGAAGAAAAGGAGTAGCCATTCATAGTCAACAAAAGAGTCTGAAATGCAGTACTTGGACGCAGTCTCAGGAAACAGAATGATCTCTGTTCATTCCCAAGGCAAACCATTCACTATCACATTAATCAAAGTCTATGCCCTGACCAGTAATGCTGAAGAAGCTGAAGTTGAACAGTTCTATGAAGACCTACAAGACCCTTTCATTATAGGGGACTGAAATGCAAATATAGGAAGTCAAGAGGTACCTGGAGTAACAGGCAAATTTGGCCTTGGGGTATAGAATGATGCAGGGCAAAGGCTAACAGAGTTTTGCCAAGAGAATGCACTGGTCATAGCAAACACCCTCTTCCAGCAACACAAGAGAAGACTACGCATGGACATCACCAGATGGTCAGTACCGAAATCAGATTGATTATATTCTTTGCAGCCAAAGATGGAGAAGCTCTATACAGTCAGCAAAAACAAGACCAGGAGCTGACTGTGGCTCGATCATGAACTCCTTATTGCCAAATTCAGACTTAAGTTGAAGAAAGTAGGGAAATCAACTAGACCATTCAGGTATGACCTAAATCAAATCCCTTACTATTATACAGTGGAAGTGACAAGTAGTTTCAAGGGTTTAGATCTGATAGAGTGCCTGAAGAACTATGGATGGAGGTTTGTGACATTGTACAGGAGGCAGTGATAAAGACCATCCCCCAACAAAAGAAATGCAAAAAGGCAGAATGGCTCTCTGAGGAGGCCTTACAAATAGCTGAGAAAAGAAAAGAAGCTAAAGGCAAAGGAGAAAAGGAACGCTATACCCATCTGAATGCAGAGTTCCAAAGAATAGCAAGGAGAGATAAGAAAGCCTTCCTCAGTGATCAATGCAAAGAAATAGAGGAAAACAATGGAATGGGAAAGACTGGATATCTCTTCAAGAAAATTAGAGATACCAAGGGAACATTTCATGCACGATGGGTACAATAAAGGACAGAAATGTTCTACTCAGGTGGACAGAACTGGAGCCTATTATCCAGAGTGAAGTAAGCCAGAAGGAAAAACAACAATACAGTATACTAACGCATATATATGGAATTTAGAAAGATGGTAATGAGAACCCTCATGCGAGACAGCAAAAGGAATGCAGATGTATAGAACAGACTCGTGGACTCTGTGGAAGAGGGCAAGGGTGGGATGATATGGGAGAATGGCACTGAAACATGTTAATTGTCATATATGAAATCAATCGCCAGCCCAGGGTTGATGCTTGGGGCTGGTGCACCGAGATGACCCAGGGGGAGGGAATCGGGAGGGAGGAGGGAGGGGGGTTCTGGAGGGGGAGCATATGTAAACCCATGGCGGTTTCATGTCATTGTATGGCAAAACCAACACAATAAAGTAAAGAAAATTTAAAATAAAAAGGACAGAAATGGTATGATCTAATAGAAGCAGAAGATATTAAGAAGAGGTAGCAAGAAAACACAGAAGAACTGTACAAAAAAGATCTTCATGATCCAGATAACCATGATGATGTGATGCCTCACTGAGAGCCAGACACCCTGGCATGTGAAGTCAAGTGGGCCTTAGGAAGCATCCCTATGAACAAAGCTAATGGAGGTAATGGAATTCTAGTTGAGCTGTTTCAAATCCTGAAAGATGATGCTGTGAAAGTGTTGCACTCAATATGCCAGCAAATGTGGAAAACTCAACAATGGCCACAGGACTGGAAAGGTCAGTTTTCATTCCAATCCCAAAGAAAGGCAGTGCCAAAGAATGTTCAAACTACTGCACAATTGCACTCATCTCACATGCTAATAAAGTAATGCTCAAAATTCTCCAAGCCAGGCTTCAGCAATATATGAACCGTGAACTTCTAGATGTTCAAGTTGGTTTTAGAAAAGGCAGAGGAACCAGAGATCAAATTGCTAACATCCATTGGATCATCAATAAAGCAAGAGAGTTCCAGAAAAACACCTACTTCTGCTTTATTGACTATGCCAAAACCTTTGACAGTGTGGATCACAACAAACTGTGTTACTGTCCATTTCCCCTTTAGGAGTGTTAGCATTTGCCTTATGTATTGAGGTGCTTCTTTTTTGGGTGCATATATATTTATAATTGGTATATCTTCTTGTATTAATATCTTGATCATTACATAATGTTCTTCTTTGTCTCTTGTAATGGTCTTTATTTCAAAGTCTGTTTTATCTGATATGAGTATTGCTGCTCCATGTTTCTTTTGATTTCCATTCATATGGGAGTATCTTTTTCTAGCCTCCCACTTTCAGTCTGTATGTGTCCCTAGGTCTGAGTTGGGTTTCTTGTAGACAGCACATATAGGGATCTTGTTTTTGTATCCATTCAGCCAATCTGTATCCTTTGGTTGGAGCATTTAGCCCATTTACATTTAAGGTAATTATTGGTATATGATCTTGTTATCATTTACTTTATTGTTTTGGATTTGCTTTTGTAGGCCTGTTCTTTTTGTGTTTCCTGTCTAGAGAAGATCCTTTAGTGTTTGTTGTAGAGCTGGTCTGGTGGTGCTGAATTCTCTTAATTTTACTTATCTGTAAAGCCTTTGATTTCTCCTTTGGATCTAAATGAGGTCCTTGCTGGATAGTAATCTCGGTTGTAGGCTTTTCCCTTTCATCACTTTAAATATGTTCTGACCTGTAGAGTTTATGTTGAAAGATCAGCTGTTAGCTTTATGGGGGATCTCCTCACATGTTATTTGTTGCTTTTCCCTTGCTGCTTTTAATATTTGTTCTTTGTGTTTAATTTTTGTTAGTTTGATTGACATGTATCTTGGCATGTTTCTCCTTGGGTTTATCTTGCATGAGGCTCTCTGGGCTTCCTGGACTTAGTGGCTGTTTCCTTTCCCATTTTAGGGTAGCTTTCAACTATAATATCCTCAAATATTTTCTCATGGCTTTTCTTTTTGTCTTCTTCTTCTGGGACCCCTATGATTTGAACACTGTTATTTTCAAGGTTGACCCATTTTATTGTGCAGTTTCTCAGTCGTGTGTGACTCTTTGTGACCCCATGGACTGCCGCACACTGGGATTCCCTGTCCTTCACCATGAGGTGAGCTCTGCTGTCCGATAGCTCTTCTCATTACTTTTTATTCTTTTTTCTTTATTATGTTCTGTTTTAGTTATTTCCACCATTATATCTTCCAGCTCTCATCCATTCTTCTGCCTCAGATACTCTAGTGTTAGTTCCTTCCAGTGTATTTTTAATCTCAGATATTGCATTGTTCATTGTTAATTGTTCATTCTTTAATTCTTCAAGGTCTTTGTTAAATGTTTCAATTCATGCCTGTAGTCTATTTATCTGTGCATCCAATTTATTTTCAAGGTTTTGGATCATATTTACTACCATTATTCTGAAATCTTTTCCAGGTAGATTGTCTCCTCTTCATTTGTTCAGTCTTGTGGGTTTTTATTAAGGTGTTAATCATTCCTTTTCTCTTGAGGCTAATATTTTAATTAGATATTTCACATAGACCATTTCTTTAAAAGAAATTAATAGTATAGAAATTCTTTTTTACATATTTATTGATAATGAAAATAATACTTATATTGCTTGGGACTCTGATTGCACGTGATAGAAACTATGTGAATCAACTTTAGCAAAACAGTTCAGTTTATTAGCTTCCTTTGAACAGGCATCTGAAGATACAGGGAGAACCTGGTGTTACATAAGACTGCAACAAGGGACCCTTGTGTTTTTCTACTGACAATGTGTTTTACATTTTTAGGAAATGTTTTCAATGTAGTTGAAAAATACATGTACAAAAATGTACGTATAGAAATTTTATATATATACACATACATGGGCTTCCCTGGTGGCTCAGATGGTAAATCATCCGCCTGAAGTGTGGGAGACCTGGGTTCAATCCCTGGATCGGGAAGATCACTTGGAGGAGGGCATGGCAGCCCATTCTACTATTTTTGCTATGGACGAAGGAGCCTGGTGGGCTTCAGTCCATAGGGTCGCAAAGAGTCGGACACGACTGAGCGACTACGCACAGCACAACACATACATGTTCTTATAACTTGTATATTTATAATGTTATGTTTATTTTGTTGTGGGACAGCAAGTTGTAGTCTATATATTTCATATATGTATATTTTATATTCTTTTTATTTTATGGGTGGATGGAGAAATAGCTGAATGTGGGATTCTATATCAGTATATGTATACCTTATCATGGTTCTGTGACTTGGCAAATAATTTGTCTTATCTGTGAGTCTTTGTAAAAATGAAAATAATAGTATTCTCTATTATGGGGTGGCTTTGAGGTTAACAAGATAATAAAGAGTGTCTAGAAGCATCCTTTATAAGTAGTGAACATGGGCTAAATGTTAGTTATTATAAATACTGTAATATTTATATTATACTTTTGTTGTTATTCACTCACTAAGTCATGTCTGATTTTTTCTGACTCCATGCCAGGCTTCTGTGTCCTTCACTATCTTCCATAGTTTACTCAGATTCATGTTCATTGAGTCATTGATGCTATCTACCATTTCATCCTCTGCCACCCTCTTCTCCTTTTGCTTTCAATCTTTCCCAGCATCAGGTTCTTTTCTGATGAGTTGGCTCTTCGAATCAGCTATCCAAAGTTTTGGAGTTTCAGCTTCAATCCTTCCAATGAATATTCGGGACTAATTTCCTTTAGGATTAACTGGTTTGATCTCCTTGTGGTCCAAGGGACTCAAGAGTCTTCTCCAGCAGCACAATTTGAAAGCTTCGGCATGGACCAACTCTCACATCTGTACATGACTACCGGAAAAACCTTAGCTTTGACTATAGAGACTTGTCGGCAAAGTGATGTCTTTGCTTTTTATATGTTGTTTCAGTTTGTTATAACTTTTCCATGGGTTGGAAAACTCAGCAGTGGCCATAGGACTAGAAGAGATCAGTTTTCATTCCAATCTCAAGGAAAGACAATGCTAAAGAATGTCCACACTACCATTCAGTTGCACTCATTCCATGCACTAGCAAGGTTATGCTAAAAATCCTTCAAGCTAGGCTTCAGCAGTATGTGAACTGAGAACTTACAGATGTACTAGCTGGGTTTAGAAAAGGCAGAGAAACTAGAGATTAAATTGCTAACATTCATTGGATCATGAAGAAAACAAGGGCATTCCAGAAAAACATCTACTTCTGCTATACTGACTTTGCTAAAGCCCAAGCAAAGAGGACCTAAAGAGCCTCTTGATGAAAGTGAAAGAGGAGAGTGAGAGAATTGGATTGAACCTCAACATTCAAAAAACGAAGATCATGGATCCAATCCCATCACTTCATGGCAAATAGTTGGGGAAACAATGGAAACAGTGAAAGACTTTATTTTTGGGGGCTCCAAAATCACTGCAGACGGTGACTGCAGCCATGAAATTAAAAGATGCTTGCTCCTTAGGAGAAAAGCTATGACCAACCTAGACAGCATATTAAAAAGCAGAGACATTACTTTGCTGACAAAGGTCTGTCCAGTCAAAGCTATGGTTTTTCCAGTGGTCATGTATGGATGTGAGAGTTCGACTATAAAGAAAACTGAGTGCTGAAGAATTGATGCTTTTGAACTGTGGTGTTGGAGAAGACTGTTGAGGTCCCTTGGACTGCAAGGAGATCAAACCAGTCAGTCCTAAAGGAAATCAATTCTGAATATTCATTGGAATTACTGATGCTGAAACTGAAGCTCCAATACTTTGGGCACCTGATGCGAAGAACTGACTCATTGGAAAAGACCCTAATGCTGGGAAAGATTGAAGGCAGTAGAAGGGGACGACAGAAGATGAGATGGTTGGATGACATCACTGACTTGATGGACATGAGTTTGAACAAGTTCCAGGAGTTGGTGATGGACAGGGAGGCCTGGCGTGGTGCAACTTCTGGGGTTACAAAGAGTCCGACAGGACTGAGTGAACTGAACTTGATTGTGTGGATCACAATAAACTTGAAAATTCTTAAAGAAATGGGAGTACCAGACCACCTTTCCTGTCTCCTAAGAAACCTGTATGTGTGTCTAGAAACAACAGTTAGAACTTTACATGTAGCAACTGACTGGTTCCAAATTGGGAAAGGAGTACGGCAAGGCTGTATATTGTCATCCTGCTTATTTACTGTTATGCAGAGTACATCATGTGAAATGCCAGGGTGGATGAATTCCACCTGGAATTGAGATTGCTGGGCTAAATATCAACAATCTCAGATGTACAGATGATACCTTTCTAATGGCAGAAAGTAAGAAGGAGCTAAGGGGCCTTTTGATGAAGGTGAAGGCCTTTTGAAAGGCCTTTTTTTTTGACTGAAAAAGCTGGCTTGAACCTCAGTACTCAGGAAACTAAGATCATGGCATCCAGCCCCATTGCTGCTGCTGGTAAGTCACTTCAGTTGTGTCCTATTCTATGCGACCCCATAGATGGCAGCCCACCAGGCTCCCCCGTCCCTGGGATTCTCCAGGCAAGAATACTGGAGTGGTTGCCATTTCCTCCTCCAATGCATGAAAGTGAAAAGTGAAAGTGAAGTTGTTCAGTCGTGTCCAACTTGTAGCAATCTCATGGACTGCAGCCTACCAGGTTCCTCTGTCTGTGGGATTTTCCAGGCAAGAGTACTAGAGTTGGGGTGCCATTGCCTCCTCCATCCAGCCCCATTACTTCATGGCAAATAGAAGTAATGGGTCTTGGTCTTCAGTATCACTGTGGATGGTGACTGCAGCCATGAAATTAAAAGATACTTTCTTCTAGGAATGAAAGCTATGACAAACCTAGACAGAGTATTAAGAATCCAAGACATCACTTTGCTTGCAAAGGTTCATATAGTGAAAGCTATGGTTTTTCCAGTTGTCATGTATGGATGTGAGAGGTGTTCCATCAAGAAGTCTGGGTGCTGAAGAATTGGTGCTTTTGAATTGTGGTACGAGAAGACTCTTGTGTCCCTTGAAGTGCAAAGAGGTCAAACCAGTCATTCCTAAAGGAAATAAACCCCGAGTATTCATTGGAAGGACTGATGCTGAAACTGAAGCTCCAATACTTTGGATAGCTGATGCGAAGAGTCAACTCATCAGAAAAGAACCTGATGCTGGGAAAGATTGAAAGCTAAAGAAGAAAAGGGCAACAGGGGATGAGATGGTTAGATAGCATCACTGACTCAATGGACATGAATTTGAACAAACTCTGGGAGATAGTGTTGTACAAAGGAGCCTGGCATGCTGTAGTCCATGAGGTCCCAAAAAGTGGGGCACAACATACAACTGAATAACAACAATGGGATTCCCTGGTGGCTGCCTGCTAAGCAGGAGACCCAGGTTCAATCCCTGGGTTGGAAAGATGCACTGGAGAAGGAAATTGCACCCCACTCCAGTATTCTTTCCTAGAGAATTCCACGAACAGAGGAGCCTGGTGGGCTATATAGTTCATGGGATTGCAAAAGGGTCTGACACTACTGAGCAAGTAAACAACAACAGTGGATAGATGCATGTGGATTTTGTGTCATGCTTTTTTTAACTGTTCTGTTTTTGTTTCTGTGTTATATTTTTGAACTTCTAACACCTTTTGGAAAACTCATAAACCTAAATGAGAGAATATTTGGAGTTCCTTAGTTATCGTAACTTTCTTCTGAAACATGGCATTTTGGGAAAAACTGCTTGAGCATGCTAGCCTTTAACCCAGAGATGTGATGTGTTCAGAAGGAATGGGAGATGACTAACGCCAAATCTTAGTCATGATTTACAGTTGTTGCTTTAATGTCTCAGTTAGCGAGATGAGTATATAGCTTTCATGAACTGAAAAGATGACTTTTTGATCTAAAGAGTTGAAAGATCAGCCAGGGACTCTATCAGTGATTAAAATGACAGTTTTTCATTAGTAGTATAAACCATATTGTGATTACATTTTAAGTTTCCATTTATTTTTGTGTTCTGCAGGATAACTGATTTGTTATTTTCACTACTTATGTGGGATTTATTGTTGCTGCCTGTTTAATATTTTCAGATATGTTCTGTTACTCTCCTAAAGGTTGCCAGTACTTTTTTTTTTTGCATAATGGACACACGTTTATTTTTATGCATTTACTTATTAGTCCCAAATGAACAAAATGAGAAAGTTAAAATTCAGTGATAGAAAATGTACCCAGAACCCTTAAATCCATATTTAAACTAGACTGTTATCGTTCTACCGAAACAGAACTCAAGGACAACAGAAGGCAGGTCATGTTAGAAAAACTAAAGATGTTTCTCAACAAGCTTCTGGTCTGCTGAGTAAACTCCTAACAGAAATCACTAGTATACACATCCGGACAGACTCAAGCCAGAAGCCCAGGTCAGCCAGCTTCTGGGGCTGCTGAAGCTTTAAACGCAGGAGGTACTTGCCATAATCCGTGTATGGTCCAGTAATTGGGAGGGTCTTTGCAGTGGCCCCCAACTTCCTGGCACACGGTCGCAGGCCAGTGGTGAACCATGATTAGCTTACCCCACTCAAGGTCGTCACTCCTCTGGCGCCTGCTCGTGCCGCCCAAGCAGCTCAGTGCCAGGCACAAGGCGCCCAGGAAGGCCGGGGAGGTCATCCGCAGCACCGGGGAGGACCCCGCAGGGTTGTCAAGGCTCAGTCTCCTGAGCACGCGAGGCCTGCACTTCCCACCAGCCAACCAGTGTCCTTAGTCCTGAGAGCCTGGGAGGTGAAGATCCACAAGGCTGTGCTCAAGTCCGCAGGCCGCCAGTACTTTTTTAATGGGACCGAATAGTGATATAATGAATGTGATTTTTTGAAGTGTATAATGAGGAAGTCAACATTTGGAAGACCTGCAAAACTCAGAGAATGAGTATTCTTCAAATGACCAATTTCTTTCCTTTCTGTTTATTTATTTTATTTTATTTACATTATCGTGTTGGTTTTGCCATACATTGACATGAATCTGCCATGGGTATACATGTGTTCCCCTTCCAGAACCCCCCCTCCCACCTCCCTCCCGATTCCCTCTCTCTGGGTCATCCAGAGCACCAGCCCTGAGCATCAGACCTGGGCTGGCGATTGATTTCACATATGATAATTAACATGTTTCAATGCCGTTCTCCCATATCTTCCCACCCTTGCCCTCTCCCATAGAGTCCAAAAGACTGTTCTATACTTCTTCGTTTCTTTTGCTGCAAATGACCAACTTCTGATGTTGCATAATCATTCATGGGTAAAAGTTTCATTTGAAGTTTAAGATCAATGGATTTTAATCTAAAACTCATCAAGTTTTGAGGTTGTATCATAAATTTGCATATATATATATGTATGTGTATATATATATATGTATATATAAATATATATATATTTATATATAAAGTTTCCTGAAAGGCTTTTAAAAATACTTTGTCCTTTTCCCAACTATATTGTGCAAGGCTGGATTTTCTCTATATATTGTAACCAAACATGACATTTACTAGATTTAATGTAGAAGTGGTACAGAGCCCAGATGTCTTCTGTTAAACCAGATATTGCAGATACTTGCACAAATGCAGAACATACTCTTCCAACTATTTTTCAGAATATACAGTTGTTTTTCCTAAAATGTATTTTTTAACATGTAAATATTGTTGGTTGTTAATATTAAATGAATTAATTAGTATTTTCTAATTTTTAGTTTTAATTTCTAATACAGTAAATATTGATGTATGTAAAATTAATGTAAACAAAAATTATTTAGGATTATTAAGAATTTGTAGTAGTCTAAAGGGCTCTTGTGTTTAAACTGTTGAGAACTGCTGGTTTGGATGGAAGGAAACTAAGGATATGTGGCAACTGGATGTAATACGTGGTCCTGGATTGAATACTCTCCAGGAGGAAATGAAACCACTCTAAAGACCATTACTGGAGGACTTCCCTGGTGATCCAGTGGTGAGGAATCTGCCTTCTAACGCAGGGGATTCGAGCTCAATCCTTGTTTGGGGAACTAAGATCCCACATGCCATGTGGCAGCTAAGTGTGGATGTGTGTTGCATGCCACAGTAGAGAGAAGCCTGTGTACCTGAAGTAATTACTGATGTAGCAAAAAAAAAAAAAAGTGGGACCAAGAGATAGAAATGGTCCCCTGATTAAAAAACAACAACAATGAAGAATATTATTGGGACAGTTAACAGGATTGGAATATGGACTGTGAATTAGATTATAATTTTTTTATCAATGTAAATTTCTTGAATTTGATAATTGTGTTGTAGTTAGGTATGAGAGGAAACATAGTAGTCTTAAGAGTTTAATACATAGTCTCAAATGGTTTAGAAAAATAAATGTACAAATACAGGTATATATGTACATATACACACAGGTACATATGTGTAGAAAGAGAAAATGATAAAATAAACGAGGCAAAAATGTTACAAATTGGTGAATTCTGTGTATGGCTGAACAAGAGTTCTCTATTATTTGTACAATGTGAAAGTATTTCACAATATAAATTAAAAACTTATGAAGTAATATAATGAATCTCTTAAAAGCAGATTTTTCAGATTAACTGGTCAGAGTTTTATCGTGCCTGTGAATGACTGAGAGGTTTTGAGCAGTTTATCAGCTCAATTCAATCGCTCAGTCGTGTCCAACTGTTTGCAACCCCATGGACTGTAGCTTGCCAGGCTTCCCTGTCCATCACCAGCTCCCAGAGCTTGCTCAAACTCATGTCCATCGAGTCAGTGATGTCATCCAACCATTTCATCCTCTGTCGTCCTCTTCTCCCGCCTTCAATCTTTCCCAGCATCAGGGTCTTTTCCAGTGAGTCAGTTCTTCGCATCAGGTGCCCAAAGTATTGGAGCTTCAGCTTCAGCATCAATCCTTCCAATGAATATTCGGAACTGATTTCCTTCAGGATGGACTGGTTTGATCTTGCTGAACAGTTGATAACTGGCTATAAACTCCTTTGGAGTTGTCACGGCTTTTCAGAGGACACTCCTTGTGCTCTGCTGCCCCCTAGTGACATTTATGTTCATAAGCATTTCCTTCTTTCTGCGAGTACAGTAAGTTGGGAATTTGTAATAAATCACTGTAGTTATCATTTAAAAGTACTTTAGTAATTTTAATTAAGCAAAATAATTTTTAAGGGGAGGTTGGGGAAGATACTACTGTGAGGCCACATCTCATGGTCTTTTTTTTTTCTAATTTTTTAAGAATTATATTTTTGTTCTTAAGTTCCTTTCTGTTATATCCTTAGTCCCTCCTCCCTCTCACCTCTCTATTTTGAAGATAGCATTTATTGGTTCCTCATCTGACAGGGATATCTCCAGGATATAGTGAAGGACAGGGAAGCCTGATGTGCTGCGGTCCATTGGGTTGCAGAGTCAGATGCGACTTAGCGATTGAACACCAACATCTGACAGAAATAGTAAAGCTTGCTGTGTTTTCTTTTCTGTGACGACAGATATTAGTCAATAATATTATCTTAGTGTTTTACTTTATAGCCTTAAAATGTTTAGAATTTTGCTAGCCCATAATCTCTCATTTGCAGTTTGAAAGTACCAAAGATTTTGAAATCATTTGTTATTATAAGCTATCTGAATTTTTTGGTGAGAAAACTTAATGTGAGTTGAAAAGAGATAGTGATAGTCTGTCTTTATATTGACCACTTGTGTGAATATTCCTGCATTTTGCTGCGGAGTTACTAATGTGATTGATTAGGGAATGTTTCTTAAGACCTCACTGGGGATGTTATAAATGATGAACACACTATAATTGTTTTTTAAAATCTATAAAAATCTGAATTATGGAACGTTTCTGCTCCAAGGATTTTAGATTAGGGATTGTAGACTTGCACCTGATTTGCTTAATTTTGACTCCCAGTCACTATGTATAAAACATCACCAGTTTATACCACTTTCTATCTTTTTTCTCTCTTTTTTAATTAGTTGTATAGTTTTCACATGCTATTTAAAAATTTTTATTGCAGTGTAGTTGACTTACAGTGTTGTGTTATCACATACTATTTTTATATGCCATATTTTGTCACTCTTAATCTGATCTTTTTGTCTTAGGGTTGCAGTTAAATATGTTCCCTCATTACTTCTAGTCTTTTTTGTTGAAATTTCTCGTGTCATTTAGTTTGGTTGAAGTTTCTTCTCTACCAGTTCAGAAGGACTCAAACAATAATTTTTGGGTTATTATATTTTCAGAATGACTGCTCTGTAGACCATATTCAGAGGACAGTTTCATTGATCTTAAAATTTTGACTCATATTTTGTTTCCCTGAGTATTGACTTCTGGTGTTCAGTGTTGTCTGATGGCTGCTGGGTTTTGTTTGCTTGATTATTGCATGTTTATTTTTTCATTTGATGTCTTTTGGTTTATCTTTTTCTAATCTACGTCTTATATGAGGTACTATTCTGAGTACCTCATATAAGTAGCGTTGTACAGTATTTGTCTTTTTCATTTAGGATAATGTCTTCAGGTTTCACTCATGTTGTATGTGTTAGTATTTACTTCTTTTTAAGGCTGAATAATATTCCATTGTTTGTGTACCACATTTTGTTTATCCATTCATCTTTTGATGAACACTTGAGTTGCTTCCTGCTTTTGACTCTGGTGAATAAGGCTGCTATGAACATAGATGTTTAAATATCTCTCTGAGTCCCGGCTTTCACTTTTTTGGAGTATGTACCCATAAGTAGAATTGCTGGATTATACAGTAAATTATTTTTAATTTTTTGAGGGACTGCCAAACTGTTTTCTGTAGTAGATGTACCATTTTACATTGCCCACCTTAACTTTTAAGGGACTTTTTTTTAAAATTAGTTTTAGGATTTTAAGCTGGCAGTTTATTTTTTGTTTTCAGCACTTACTGTCTCGTTCAGTTGTTGTTTGACATATATTTCCTGTTAAAAAGTTAGCTCTTAATGTTGTTCCTTTTATATTTTTTACTGTGTTTTTGGTTTTCTGCACTTTTACTATGAGGTATTGAGGTATAGTTTTCTTTGTGTTTATCCTGTTGGAATTTGTAGAGCTTGAAACTGTGGATTGATGTCTTTCATTAGTTTTGGGAAATGGTTGGCTATGATGTTTTAAATATTACTACCACCCCATTATAGAAAGAGTAGACTTCTTTCTGCAAAGTCACAAATTCAAAACTATTTTCTAGTAACCACTAAGATATTATTTCCTTTTTTTACTCACATTTCTGTTGGAGAATATAGTGAAGTATTCAAGAGGCTATATGATATGTGAGGGCTATCATTGTTTTAATAGGTAATGTAATATATGTTTGTATATTGTTATATTTAAATTCTTATTCAACTTTAATTTTTAATGTGATAAATGTCAATAAAAATAACCACATATACAAAATTTTTTTGGGACCTTCATATTTTTTAAGAGCATGAAAATATCCTTAAGCCAAATAGTTTGAGAACCACCGGGGTAGACATTTTGACTCTATCTCATATATTTCATGTAGTCTTATGTATTTTATGGACTTCCCAAGTGGTGTAAGTGGTAAAGAATCCACGTTGCATCTCTGGGTTGGGAAGAACCTTAGAGTAGGAAATGGCAACGCATTCCCATTTTCCTCACCTGAAAATCTCTATGGATAGAGGAGCCTGGCGGGCTGCAGTCCATACGGTCACGAGTTGGACACGAGTGAGCACACACATGCGTGTGTTGTATTTTACATATTTTAATTTTCTTCTTTATGACTTAATCTAAATCTTTTCTATTAATTTATCTTCGCTAATCTCTTGCTGATAAACCATTCTATTGGAATTCTTAATTTAAAAAATTACAGTTTTCATTTCTGATTTTTCTCAGTTTTTTTTTTAAGATATCCTACATTAGAGAGTTTTTTTTGTTTTAAATTTTCTTTACTTTATTGTGTTGGTTTTGCCATACAATGACATGAAACTGCCATGGGTTTAAATATGCTCCCCCTCCAGAACCCCCTTCCCTTCTCAGTTTTTAAATAACATGGATTTCAGTGCTCTGGTGAATTTTTCCATCTTTTCATCTATTTTGTTCATCTCTTTCTTATCATATTACTCATAGACATTTTAAGTCCTTTTCTTATAACTTCCAATATCTAGATCATCTGGATCTTGATTTTCAGTTTTATGGTCTTCTTCCTTGGTATGCCTTGTAATTTTGGACTGAATGGGAATTAAAAAAGTCATGGAGGTTCTGAATAACCTTCTCTTGCTTAAGGTTAAACTGTCCCTTACCCCGTTTTTAAGGTGGATAGAATGGCAGTGATCTCAATCCAGTTAGGGACAGAATTGTGGCTATCTCTGGTTCAGTACTGCCTTTTGGTATAGTCTTTCACATATTCTAAAGAGCCTTGAAGTGATGATTAAAGTTCCCTTTCCTCAGATGGACACTACTTTCTATCTTTACTCCACACCTCAAGACTACCTAAAACTCTGTTTTGCTTCTCAGAGGCTTTTTCTTGTCTTCTTAGCCTCTTGTCCCCTGTGGATTAAGAGTTCAGCACATGTGTTGAAGGAAAAACAGAAGAATGTTGTGTTTTTTACTATTTTTTCTTCTCTAGGAACTTCACCTCTTTTTAAAAAAGAATTAATTAATTCATTTTAATTGGAGGATAATTACTTTACCATATTGTGGTGGTTTTGGCTATCCATCAACATGAATCAGCCACGGGTGCACATGTGTCATCCTATCCTGAACACTCTTTCCACCTCCCTCCCCACCCTGTCCCTCTGGATTGTCCCAGAGTACTGCCTTTTGAGTGCCCTGCTTCATGCATCAAAATTGCACTGGTCATCTATTTGTTAATATATGTTTCAGTGCTGTTCTTTCAAATAATCCCACCCTCCCACATAGTCCAAAATTCTGTTCTTTACATCTGTGTCTCTTTTCCTGCCTTGCATATAGGATTTTTGTTACTGTCTTTTAAATTCCATACGTATGTGGTAATATACTGTATTGGTGTTTCTATTTCTGACTTACTTCACTCTGTATAATAGGCTCCAGTTTCATTCACCTCATTAGAACTGACTCAAATGTGTTCTTTTTTTATAGCTGAGTAATATTCCATTGTGTGTACCACAGCTTTCTTATCTATTTATCTGCTGATGGACATCTAGGTTGCTTCCATGTCTTATCTATTGTAAGCAGTGCTGCAGTAAACAGTGGGGTACACGTGTCTCTTTCAATTCTTGTTTCCTTGGTGTGTATGCCCAGCAGTGGATTGCTAGGTTGTATGGCAGTTCTATTTCCAGTTTTTTAAGGAATATCCACACTGTTCTCCATAGTTGCTGTACCAGTATGCGTTCCCACCAACAGTGTAAGAGGACTCCCTTTTCTCCACACCCTTGCCAGCATTTATTGTTTGTAGACTTTTTGATGGTAGCTATTCTGACTGGCCCGAGATGATACCTCATTGTGGTTTTGATTTGCATTTCTCTAATAATGAGTGATATTGAACACTTTTTCATGTGTTTATTAGCCATCTGTATGTCTTCTTTGGAGAAATGTCTGTTTGGAACTTCACCTCTTAAGTCTCTAATTCATGTCACTTCAGTGCCACAGAACTGTCATAAGCTGATTTCTCTACCTCTTCTACTCGATTCCTTTCATGGAAACAGCCTCTTGTGTGCAGATTTGGCAAATATTTTGGGAAAAAGTGAATAAAGAATGTTGGTACACCCCTTCTCATTCTCCCCCTTGTCTCCAGCATTTTGTTCCCTTAATTTCTGATTGTCTAGTAGCTCTGTAAGTCAACCAAGAAAGAACATCACAAATATGGTATGCAGAAAGCCTGAACAGGTGTTAGTTCAGATTGGAGCAGGGGAAATGGGGTCATCAAGAGAGAATTTTCCAGAAAAGGGGGGGTTCCAGTAAGAAAGGGATGGTAATCTTAGTATACAACCTGGCTTAACAATAAAGAATATTTATATAAACTAATACAAATATTGTTTATTGGCTTTCAAAGACCAAGTAAACCGTAAAAGCCACTTTTGATTCTAGTACAGAATATCTACATTATCAACTCAGTCAGTGTATAATTCATTTCATCAGTTGGAGGAAGGTAAGGAAAAGAAAGTAATGGAGAGCTAATGCCTCACTTTGCACAGGTAGGGGGTTGAGATAATCTATAGGTAATATTGTAAGAATGAAAATTAAGCACATTATTAAGAAATAAAAGCACAGTATTAAGCATAGTATATTAATTAAAAAAATCTTTAGAAAAACTAAAGTGGTATATGTATACTGATGGAGGGTAATGTTATGATATAATGAGGTAAATCTGCTCTGATTATAGCAGGAAGTCATCAGTATCTAAGCTGATAAAAGGAGCTTCCCTGGCAGCTCAGTGGTAAAGACTCCACTTATAGGACTGCAGGAGATGTGAGTTCCATCCCTGCATTGGGAAGACCCACTGGAGGAGGAAATGGCAACCCACTCCAATATTCTTGCCTGGAATAGCCCATGGACAGAGGAACTTAGTAGGCTACAGTCCGTGGGGTCACAAAGAGTCAGACATGACTGAGTGAGTGAGCACAAGCTGCTAAAAAGAAAGTAGTATTATCATATTTTTTTTACAGATACGGGTTTACCTCCACAAAATTAAAATCAGAAATTTTAAAAAGCTCAAAGTGATTTCCTCTGGAATATTAGAATGGAAGTCCAAGAAGCCTAAAGATCCTCAAGCAGGATAAACACAAGCAACAAAACTATACCAAGGCACCATCAAAAGAATCACAACAATAGCTCAAAAGATGAGAAGGGGAAAATGAAAGAATACTCAATTAATTACAAAGAAAAATAGGGAATTATTTATATTAATATGATTATCTATTTGACTAGGTTTAAATTTGTTATCTTGCTATTATTCGTCTCATCTGTCCCCCTTTTTTCTCTCTTTTTTAACTCTAACTAAATTAGATTAACTGAATACATTTTAGGATTCCAGTTTTCTCCAGTATTGTATAATTCAATATACCTTTTTATTTTATTTATGTTTTCATTTTTCTTTTAGTGTTTATAATATGCATTTTTACTATTTGCCCCTGCCTGAATGTTTTGTATCTCCTTAAAATTCATATGTTGTTATCTTAACCTCCCCCTCAGTGTGATGATATTAGGAGGTAAGGTGTTTGGGAGTTAATTAATTCATGAGGAAGTCATGAGAATGAAATTCTCTTGAATGGGAAGTCGTGAGAATGAAATTCTCTTACAAGTACCCTTGTAAGAGTACTTTGGCCACCTCATGTGAAGAGTTGACTCATTGGAAAAGACCGTGATGCTGGGAAGGATTGAGGGCAGGAGGAGAAGGGGACGACAGAGGATGAGATGGTTGGATGGCATCATCGACTCGGTGGACATGAGTTTGGGTAAACTCTGGGAGTTGGTGACAGACAGGGAGGCCTGGCATGCTGTGATTCATGGGGTTGCAAAGAGTTGGACACCATTGAGCTACTGAACTGAACTGAACTGACTGAAGAATAGAAAAGAAAGGAAGGAGAAATTTGGCTACAAAGAAATAAAATAGACAAATAATAAAATGACCACAGCAAGTTAAATAGAAACTGGCTCTATCAGGTGCTTTAGACATTTTACATCATAGGCTCATTTAATAAGCATTTATTGAGAATTTACTAAAAAGGAGACAAGAAGTACATACTCTTTGTGGAAGCACATACTTCAATTAGTAAAGAAAAGGAAATACAATTGAAGGTAATTATAAACTTCCTTCCTTTGAAGAAAGCTCTCTCTGTTCTCTGCAATGTGAGGATACAGTGAGAAGATGGTTGTCTGGTAGACCAGGAACCTGGCTCTTATCAAACATTGAATTTACCAGCGCCTTGATCTTGGGTCTCAGTCTCCTGAATTGTGAGAAATAATCTTTTATTAAGCCATTCAGTCTATGTAATTTGTTATAGTAGCCTGAACTGATTTAGACAACAATCTACTTTCCAATGAAATCGTGGCAGTTCATGTATAACACAAACTTGTAATAGTATACTTTCATTTCCACATTGACTTTGAGTTATAGTTAATGTGTAATTTACCTCTACATATCTTATGAATCCCACAATTCATTCCTATAATTTTTGGTTTAAAACATTCATTTATCTTTTAGGGACTTCTCTGGTCATCCAGTGGCTAAGACTCTGCTTTCCCAGTGCAGGGGGCCTCTATTTGATCCCTAGTTAGAGAACTAGGGAGTTCGTATGCCACAACTAAAAGTTTCCATGCCACAACTAAAAAGATCCCACATGCTGCAATTAAAATCCAGTGTGGCCAAATAAATAAAAGACAAAACCATTCAGTTATCTTTTAAGTAAATTTAAAAAATTATAAAAAATCTGTATATTTATTTTTACTGTGATCTTTATTCCTTTGTATGGATCCATATTTTGACTTGATTTTGTTTTCTTTTCACCTAAAGAACTAAACTTTAATGTTTCTTGTAGTACAGGCACATTGGTAACAACATCTCTAAAATTTTGTCTGAAAAAAATCTTTATTTTTCCTTAGATTTTGGAGAATATGTTTGCTGGATATAGAATTCTAGGTCTATAGTTTTTTCCTTTAACACTTTAAAGATATCTTTCCATTGTCTTCTTGCTTGCAAAATTTGAATGACAGACCTGCAGTCTTTTTTTCCGTTCCTTTCTTTGTATTTTTTTTTCCCTCCTCTGTATCCTTTAAGCACTTTTTTCCTCTCCTTTTTTTTTTTTTAACCGATTTTCATCAGCTCCAAGAAACCCTTTTCTGATTAATCCAGTTCCACGCCAAACATTGTGTTGCTATAATGCTGTGCAGATTTAGGTATATAGCTTTAAGTATACAGATTTAAACATTATATTAATTTCTGTACAGATTTATAGTTTATAATTACCTTAAATTGTATTTCCTTTTCTTTACTAATTAAAGTATGTGCTTCCACAAAGAATATGTGCTTCTTGTCTCCTTTTTAGTAAATTCTCAATAAATGCTTATTAAATGAGCCTATGATGTAAAATGTCTAAAGCACCTGATAGAGCCAGTTTCTATTTAACTTGCTGTGGTCATTTTATTATTTGTCTATTTTATTTCTTTGTAGTCAAATTTCTCCTTCCTTTAAAATTTTATTTCTTCTAGTTTAGTGTATCATGAACATTTTAAAAAAATTGCTTCCATTTCCCTCATTAAGTAAACAATCAAATTACTCCTTAGATGGACAACCAGAGTATTATAGTGATATTCCATAGTTTTTGGAGGGTGACCTAAACATAATCCTATGGAGAAATAGTTTACTGGTAAGCAGCATTTGTTTTTTCAGTGATTTTTGAGGCCATATTAGATTGTCATTTTGTTGACTGCAGAATTGATCTCTGTAGGGTATCTAATTCTTCAAAGAAGTTATATGATCTAGACCAGATTGATTGATAATATATAATTGATAATAGATGAGTAATGAAAATATGCACTAGACCTCAGGTAAATATCTAATGAATTATATAACAAACTTTAATCATAGGATCATTTCTGAAAGAAAGGCAGTGCACTTTTTCATAGTTACCCATTGTGCATTTCTTAAATTGAACCAATAATGTGACATTAATGACTTCTCTTTTCAGGAAAACGTCTCCTAACATATTAAATTAGTCTATCTCCAATCTCTATTTTATGTAAGTTTCCTTATCAGTCATTCTGTTATGCTTTATTTTGTATTGGAACCATTTTTGCATGTAAGTCCATATAGATCAAGGTAGTTTCAGATTTTCTTTTAATCTTTCAAAGTATTAAAAATAACGTCATTTTAGTATCATTTATGTAGTTGAACATATATTTTATTTCTTGGTCTAGGAATAAAGTAAATTTATTCACTAGAGCGGGTACTAAGATGACTCCATGTAGAGATAGTTAATGACTAAAGTAAAGTCTTAATCAAAGACCATGACTAGCATTTAAACTAACCCTGTCTTGAACACAAAGGACTATATAGCAAGGCTGACTGTGATATGCCAGGGCAGTGTTTTGGGATTATGATCCAGATCATTGGTTCTGGATGCTAACATTTGAGAATGATTTCTTGATGGAGCATTTGTAACCTTGGAATTGTCTTAGAATTTCTTTTCAAGGGAAGGAAGCATATGAATGGGAGGGTAAGCAAATATTTTGTTAATAATTTGCTATAAAGATGGTTTATTACAGTTTAATATTAAACAGCTCAGGAGGCCTAAAATTTATCTCACTTGGTTCTAACTGGTGTTTCTTTCTGACACATGTTGTGAATCAACTGTGCTTCCAACTTGAAAGAGCAGAGAGCTTGCTGACGCAATTCTTTTGTTCTGGGGAATTGTTTCCACTGTGCCTTCAGAAGCAAGGGACATTAAAAGCTTTGACTCATAGCAAGTTCTCTCCAAGTTGGTCACAGTTGGAGGGTTGAATGCGGGCTAAAGGAAGTGGGGCTGATTATTTCTTCTGTATCCTGGACTTAAAAAAAAATTGGACATTTACTTTTTTGAGCTCTCTGTTTAACCGTATGTGATTAACAGTCCTTTCTTCTCTCTTAAAATGGAATCAGACATGTCACATATTTTGATGTTTTCCAGAGTTCTCCTTTCTTAGATCCTAGAGTTGCTTGGGTTTCTGCTCTTCCCCATAGTTGAATTACTTTTGTGGAAATATTCATGTACCTACTTAACTAAGCAAAACATGAAAATGGAAGATTCAGTGACAAAATCGTATCTCAAAAGATCTCAAACTGGAAGAAGGATTATGATTCTACCATGTAATAAGTAGTAGATTCAGAATATCAATTGCATGACTATAGCAGTATGTTAAAACGAAGATTTTATGTGACTTTAAGCTCAGTGTACAGCATGATATACCTGCCAGAAACACTCAAGCATTATTTTTAGGCTATTTTAATAGAGGCTGAGTAACAAGTTAAAGGCGCTAAGTTTTGCTTTCCTAGTTTGACCCATGTTTGATTTGAAAAATTGTTTGTATTGCAAGTGTACTTTCTGTGTGTCATGTCCTGTTTTGAATGTTTTACTTATGCCATTTAATCTTTACATAACAACTGTATGAAGTGGTTGTCACTTTTATCTGCATTTTATAGATGTGGAAACTGAAATAAAGAGAAGTTTAATAACTTTTCCAAGGTCACGCAATTAATAACCAAGACTTGAATTCAGGAAGTTTGGTTTTGAAGCCTGTGCTGGTGACTACTGCACTATAAATACTGTCTGTATTGTCACCTTTTAAGAATGTTATCTACTAGAATGTGTCCAGAGGGTAAAAGTCTGAATTGAAAGGCCTTATGTAGAATAGTTGATTAATTTGGATTGTTGAGTTTGGAGAAGGGAAGGGAGTGACCAAGGACTCATTTTTGGCAGTCCTTTGAGTGTGAAAATAAGATAAATGATGAAAATTACAGGAAGGCAAATTTTATTTTTAATAGGAACTTTGCAACAGCTATTGAACTGAGATTGCTTATCTTGTAATGAGCTTCCCTTTACTAGAGATGCTCCTCTGGAGGAGAATATGGCAACCCAAACTGCTGTTCTTGCCTGGAGAATCCCATGGACAGAGGAGCATGGTGGGCTGTTGTCCATAGGGCTGCAGAGAGTTAGACATGACTGAAATGACTTAGCATACATGCATACGTGTGATAGAGATGTTTAGAAAAACCTGAGCTTGTATCTGTGAATTAAAGCTAGTCATTTCTGAGGTTGCTTTTTTCTGTACCTTTCTTTGAATCACTATTATATAGGGATCTTTCAAATGGGCTAGTGTATACTGTCCTTAAGCAAATGCTTCTATTAAAAAAAGACACAATATTGATTCCTGATGGAAACATGGTGTGAGAGCCTGGGTATGTTCTCATTTATTTTTGTCTAAAACATGAAGGTTTGTTGCAAATAGCTTTATGATATTGGTAGAAACTTCTTTGCATATCTGTTAGTGGTATAGGAAAAAATAGAAAATGGCCTACTTTTCCAATTTACAAGTCAAGTTAACTTAAATTGAATAATAGATCAGAGGTTCCATCATAGTAACCACTGAGGCTCCCTTCTTCCCTGCCATATAAAGGATTATGAAAGAAGGCTAATTGGTGGGGTTCATAGTTGTAATGGAAAGGCTCTGGGAAACTGCTATGTCAAATTTGCAAATTAAAAATTTCAGGGTATATCTATGTTTTAAGTGTATTTTGAGGTGATGATCAGTAACGAGACAGTAATAATATAGAAGAGATACTAAATTTTAGCAATTCTGGAATTCTGTGGTGGTCCAGTGATTAGGACTCTGTGCTCTATTGCAGGGGGCATGGATTCTACCCTTGGTTGGGAAACTAAGATTCTACAAGCTGAGCAGTACAGCCAAAAAACATCGATCTGTGGTGATTGCTTCTTGGGTTTGTAGGTGATAGACTGTGGGAAGAAATTCTTGTTCTTTTCTTTACATAATATTTTGTAATAAGTGTTAAAAACTAGGTCCCCCATTACTCTGAAGTGTTTGTTCTTGTTTGTTTTTTATTTCAATTAATATTTTATGCATCTTCTATGAACCAGGTACTATTGTAGACTTCTAAATACACCTACTTTTTTCAATTATGTAAAAAGCAATTATTGTAAAAGCAATGCATGGAGACTTCCCTAGTGGTCCAGTGGTTAAGAATCTGCCTGACAATGCAGGGGACACAAGTTCAATCCCTGGTCCAGGAACTATACCCTGGGGCAGCTGATCCTGTGAGCCACAACTACTGAAGCCTGTGCGCCTAGAGCCTGTGCTCTGCAGCAAGAGAAGCCACTATGATAAGAAGCCCACGCACCACAACCCAAGTGTAGCGCCTGCTCACTGCAACTGGAGAAAGCCCGTATGGCACCCAAGACCCAGCACAGCCAAAAAAATTTTTTTAAAGCAATACATGTTTTAGAAAATAAAAAATGTAGAAAAGTATAAAGAAGAAAGTCACATTTGCCTTATGCAAACACTGCCATTTGTATTATTTTGGTGATTTTCTCTCTGCTTCTCCAGTCTTGTCCTCATCTTCCTGTGTCCCCTTTTCCTCTTCTTCCTTCTTATCCTTTTTCTTTTATCTTTTTCTTGATATAATTTTAGCAGCCGGGGAAAGGTAAATGTTTTTGTTTCCTGGCAATGTCAGAAAGATTGCTTCATGTGTGAAATGAAGATAATAACTGTGGGATTATTTTTTTAAAAAGATTTATTTATTTACTATTGTAACATATAATAATATATGTTACTATAATTTTGAGTTGGATTTATCATTTAATGTTCTGGGTGATATTGGTGTAATAAGATTTCTTAGACTCAATTCCTGGGTGGTTGAATGACTGGCTTCTGATTTTCTTTATGAATTGGTACTGTAAGTGACTTTTTTCACTCACATTCTTGAGCCATCATTACAAACTTAGACATATACCTCAGACTTTTCACAACCACAATTAGGCATGAATCAACTTAGCTGTTTCATATGATGTGTGGTAGGATTTCTCTTCATACTCCTATGATAACCATTTAGTCAAACACTTTATCCAGGTCAAAATAGAGTAATGAAAAATTGCTAAATAGTAGGACATTTAGCATTGCTCTGTTCAGCTTTCTGTGATTATACTTTATAGTGTCTATTCTGGGTATGAAACTGATGTTTATCATTATGGTACAGAATTCTTGGCTACTTTTGTGTTCTACCAGACACAAATCTTTAACAGACTCTAACCTATCCTCCTCCTTCAAAAAAGAAAGACTTTCCCAGCAGATTTTTCTCTCCTTTGAGAGTTAGCTTTGTAATTTGGAGCATATAACCATGATGTTTGTGAGCTATCTAACTATTTCCTTTTGTCCATGGTTTAATCATCAGTAGTTAAGAAAGAAAGCAAAAAAAAAAAAGTGGCTCCAGGCTTCAGAGTACCATAAAAAATTTTCACCTGAAAGCATTTTTTTTCTAAAAGCCCTTAAGGACTGCTTTCACCCTCCCCTTCTGCTGACAAGGGCTAGAAACACTGGTTCCCTTCAGAGCCAGGTTTTGTTGCAATTTAATCATCTTCCTTCTCCTAGCTTTCAGAGAAGGTTTGAGGAAAGCTAGGGAAATAAATTATTCCCAGACACTTCTCTTCTATAGTAGATTTTCTTAAACCTAGAAAAAAGTTCCTTCTTTTCTTCCTCTAACGTCTCCTTTTTCTGTTAAGCATTTTAGCTGAAGTACAAATTCTTTGCACTGCTAGAACTTGAATTTACTTTTGAAGCAAGAATGTTTATTATTAACTCTAGTGCTTGTCTTTGGAGAAGGTCTAAATATTCAACATTTTGGGGCAATGCTTTAGGCTCTTTGTCACTTTATAATGTTTTCTCTGTGGGAGGTGGGCATTGTTCCAGGTATAAACTCTCAAGCAACTTGTGGTCCTGTAGGGGAGATAGACATGTAAATAAATCATTGCTGTGTAGACTGCATTACCCTGTAGACTGCTCAGTATAGTGCCTGTTCAAAAATAGGAACAAATAAACATTTCAAAACAAAAGCATATCAACTCAGCTTTCCGTTGGTGAATGTCATTAGAGGTGGTGCCCATTAATTTCTTGGATAATACTATGCGTTTGTTCAAGAAGGAAACAGGGTGATAGTACTTCTGGTGAAATTTACCTCAAACCACATATGGGTTAGTAGGACCAAGGACAGTTCACATTGCAGTGTCAAAATGAGGTGGTAAATGAGGATACTGTGGCTATAAAGGAACCAGTTATATCACTTCTTATCAAGGGTAGGTCTGGGTGTTTCAACAGATTTTGTTTCTTCATTTTTAAAATTGAATTTTAAATATATTTCTTAAAAGTAGGCTATTACATTCTATAACAAGCTTTTAATGTAGTTGAAGTTGGCTTCTCTTTGGGAAAGGAACAGAAAAGTAACCTTTAGTATGAATCTTCAAAGAATGGACTCACAATCCTGCTTGTTGTAAATGTCTCGAGAGAGTGCAAGTTTAAATTCTTTCTGGTTTTATAAACAGTTTCTTAGGTTCTGCTTAGTTTGTAAGGAGAGGAGTTTCTATATTGGGTTAGAGTAGTTGTAGTAGGAAAGGAGGTTTTAGAGAGAGGGTGTTATGAGCTCAATCTTGAAGGATAAGGGGGGATTTGCCAGCTAAAGTGGTAGTAAGGCGATTGTGGGCAGAGGGATTATATAGTACACTCAAGGAACTTTAAGCAGAATTGTAGAGTGAGTGTGGGGAGTACTCAGAAGTAAATATGTACATGGAGGTGTCTCATATTATATGCTAGGGAACTTGGATTTGATCCTGAGGCAGGACTTAATCCTAAATTGTGGTGTGTGTTTTATGATCATATATCATTTAAAGATTACTGTGAAAGAAGTATTAAACATGGATTTTTAGGGAAAGATGAAGAGGGAGGTGAAAACAGTTGCTCAGAAGAGAAATAATGACATGAGGCAAGGTGGTGGCAGGGGAGGATAGGGAGGAAGAGAAGCATAGAAAAGCTAGTATGGAATTAAATTAGGAGGCCTTAGGGATTGATTAGTTGGGGGCAGGTGCAAGGTAGAGTGAAGTGTCAAGATTAATTTATGTATTTCTAGTTTGGGTAACTGGTTGGCTGGTGTTTGTTTCAGTTGAGATGGTGAATATAGGAGGGACGTGTAGGTTTGGGAAGAAAAGCTAATGGTTTAACGTTTGAGATCCACAGTTTGAGATGTATTTGAGGATGAATGGTGGTTGAATATTCAGGTTTGTGGGATTTGACAGATATGCCTTGTTACTGATTTGGAAACCAAAAATGTTTAACAGTGAAAGCTAAAGTATTGATAGATATCTCTGAGGGAGTTTGAAGAATGAGAGGAGGTAAAGTCTGAGCAGATATTGAGGGCCAGAAGGAAGAAGAATTACTGAAGACTGAGAAGGGGACTATAATGGAAACTCTGGGAGAAGATTTTTCAGAAAGAAGAGATGGTTAGCAGTGGCACATACAAAGAAGGAATCAAGGAAATGAGTGAAACAATGAACATTTGTTTTGACAGTTAGTAGGCTTTTATTGACCTTAGCAAGAATAGGTTCTTTGGGGTGATGTGGTAAGAAATAGGTATGCTGGGTTGAAGTGCAAATCTAATTTGAGGAAACAGAGGCAATGAGTATGGACTGCTCTTTAAAGAATCTTAACTGTGAAAGGAGAAAGAAGGAAAGAGAAAGGAAACCAGATTAAAGTTATTGGAAAAGAGATTTTAATTTAATAGTACTTCTTTAAAAAAAGAGAGAGAGAGAGCCCAGTTGTTTTATTAAGAGGTGGCATGTTTTATTAAGAAAAAGAAGTCAGTAGAGCTGAAACATGGAAACGTAGACATTTAAAAGTATTGATGGGGTAGAGGAGAAAGGAGATTTTTAGAACATAGCATTAGTCTTAAAGTAAGGTAGATCATCTGTTTTGTTGGGATCAGTTCAGTTGAGTCACTCAGTCATGTCCGACTCTTTGTGACCCCATGGACTGCAGCATGCCAGGCTTCCCTGTCCGTCACCAACGCCCAGAACTTGCTCAAACTCATGTCCATCGAATCAGTGATTCCATCTAACCATCTTGTCCTTTGTTGTCCCCTTCTCCTCCTGCCTTCAATCTTTCCCAGCATCAGGGTCTTTTCTAATGAGTCAGTTCTTTGCATCAGGTGGCCAAAGTATTGGAGCTTCAGCATCAGTCCTTCCAATGAATATTCAGGACTGATTTCCTTTAGGATGGACTGGCTGGATCTCCTTGTAGTCCAGGGGACTCTCGAGTCTTCTTCAACACCACAGTTCAAAAGCATCAGTTCTTCAGCACTCAGCTTTCTTTATGGTCCAACTCTCACATCCATACACAACTACTGGAAAAACCATAGCTTTGTCTGGATGGACCTCTGTCGGCAAAGTAATGTCTCTGCTTTTTAATATGCTGTCTAGGTTGGTCATAGGTTTTCTTCCAACGAGCAAGTGTCTTTTAATTTCATGGCTGCAGTCACCATCTGCCTGATTTTGGAGCCCAAGAAAATAGTTTGTCACTTTTTCCATTGTTTCCCCATCTGTTTGCCATGAAATGATGGGACCAGATGACATGATCTTTGTTTTTTGAATGTTGAGTTTTAAGCCAGCCTTTTCACTCTCTTCTTTCAATTAATTGAGATAGAAATGTACAAATGTTAGGGTAGATGGAGACAGAGATAGACTTGTGTATTGGAATGCAGAATGTCTAATATTAGACATATACATGTCTAATATGCCTGAATTTTCTTTATGAAATAGAGGGCAAAGTCATTTGTTGTGAGAGTAAATTGTGAAAGTGGAAGAACGAGTTGATAAAAGACATACCAAATGTTTGAATGGTGCTAACAGTTCATCTGTTTGTATAATTAGCTCCATCAGTGTAAGGTTCTATATATTACTGTAGTTGAGTCTTGAAGAGAATGACAGCCAGTTCTAAATGTTGATAGACAGAGCTCAACAGAGAGGAGTGCCCTTCCTCTGTTGGGAGACTTATTTTGGTGAGGTTTATAGGTTTGTCTTTTTTATTTGTAGAATAATAACTTCTTTGTATCTTTTATCAATACTGGGAAATCTTCAGCTGTTTCTCTGGATATTAATATTACCTGTTTGTTATTTCTTACTAGAGCTCCCATTAAACGCATCCTGTTCTCCATGTTCTTAAGCTTTCTTTAATGTTTTCTGCTATAGGTTGAGTGTTTTGTCTCCCATCAAAATTCATATGTTGAAATTCTAACTCCAAGGTGATGGTATTAAGAGGATTAATGTAGTATCTTTAGGGGTGATTATGTCAAGAAAGTGGAGGTTTCATGGACAGGATTAGATTTTTTGAGCCATTATAAAGAGGCCCCAGAGAGCTTACTTGCCTTTTTAGCTCTGTGAGGATACAAGTTGGCTGCCCAGAAGAGAGAGCCCTTACCTGACCATGCTAACATCCTGATCTCAGACTTTTACCCTCCAGAACTGTGAGAGAGGAATTTTTTTTGTTTATAAGTTACCCAGTCTGTGATATTTTGTATAGCTGCCCAACAGACATTTTACATCTTTTGTCTTTGTGCTGCATTTTGTGTAGGTTTTACATATACTTCCTAGTTAAATATTATCCCTTCCCACTTATTAAAATTTTAAATATTAATAATTATAACTTTTATTCCAAAAGTTCTTTTTCAGTATGTTGGTTTTTATTTTGGTAGTTCCCTTATGTTTCTTTACATGTATTACATGTTTATTAAAATTTTAACTTATGCATCTTTATTTTCAAGTCTTTGCAAATTTAATTCTGTTATTTTTGTTGACTCTTATTTATCATGCTTTGTTTCTTTGTGCGTTTCATGGTTTTTGATAGTTGAGTTCAGCTTAAAGGAATGTTATTTGTGACACTAATTAGAACTACTGGGCATATACACCGAGGAAACCAGAATTGAAAGAGCCACGTGTACCCCAATGTTCATCGCTGCATTGTTTACAATAGCCAAGACATGGAAGCAACCTAGATGCCCATCAACTGATGAATGGATAAGAAAGCTGTGGTACATATACACAATGGAATATTACTCAGCATTAAAAAAAAATTCATTTGAAGCAATTCTACTCAGATGGACGAAACTGGAGCCCATTTTCCAGAGTGAAGTAAGCCAGAAGCAAAAACAACAATACAGTATATTAACGCATATATATGGAATTTAGAAAGACGGTAACGAGAACCCAACATGCGAGACAACAAAAGGAACACAGATGTATAGAATAGACTCGTGGACTTTGTGGATGAGGGTAAGGGTGGGATGATATGGGAGAAGGGCATTGAAGCATGTTAATTGTCATGTGTCTAATCAATCGCCAGCCCAGGATTGATGCCCGGGACTGGTGCAGCGAGATTTCCCGGGGGGAAGGGAGGAGGGAGGGGGGTTCCGGAGGGGAAGCATATGTAAACCCATGGTGATATCATGACAATGTATGGCAAAAACAATAAAAAAAAAAAAAAAGAACTATGATTTAAGATGTATTCCTCTAGAGGAGCTTTTCCTTTTCTTCAGTCAGTTTTCTGGGGATACTGACAACCAAACTGGGACTACTTTTAAAATAAATTCTGTTTGATGTATCTTAGACCACACAGCTAATGGTATGAACATGGGCCCTCCCTTTGGGTGAGAAAGGCCAGCTTGTGGCTTCAAATTATCCCAGGAGTCCATCCCCCCACTTCCCTAGCCAAAGCAAGTAAGTTTCCTTTCAACCTTATTTTATGGGGAAGAATTTTTCTACATCTTTAACTAAGGGTGTAGCCCTTGGGTATCTTGGCTTTATTCATTTGGAGACCTCTTACTGGACTCTCTGTCTCTTGTGGGCCCTAGGTTTTGTGTCTTGTTCTCTAGATAGCTATAAAATAGAAGCATTAGGTTATAAGGGGTTGGAGGAATCTGGATTCCTGTTCCAGTTTTGTTTTAGCCTCTGGAAGTCTTATTTTCTTTTTTTGCTTAGTCATGCACTAGAAAAGATTTAGAAACTTAAGCCAGCAGTTTTAGAAGTTTGGTAGTAGAGACATTTTTTATGGTATATTCAGTTTTGCATATTGTTAATGGAATTTTATCCTGTTTTGCCTACTTAGTCTCCATCATTTTTTAGGATGAAAACTATTCCGATACCTTTTATCCATCTTCCTTTCAGGGTCTTCATTGCTTAATGAATCTTAAATTGTGGTCAGTTTTGGCCGTGGTGTGCAAAATTGGACCAGGAATTGACTGTTATCTTGCAAAGTCAGGTTCCTTTCTCAGAAAATCAGAAAAGTGTGTGTGTTTTGTATGTGTGTGTGTGTGCGTGTGTGTATGACCATACTCATACGTATAACATACATACTATGTAATATATCTATATGTGTATATGATGTGTATCTATGTAGGTATAATAAATATTTACAAACGACATAAACATTTACAAATGATGTCAGATTTATTAACGTGGGCTTAACAAAATTCAGCCAATCAAGTTTCCCAGAATCACTAAATCATGGAATTTTTCAAATTTTCAAATTTTTCTGGGAAACTTGTTTGGTTGAATTTTGTTAGGCCCACATTAAATCTGCATGCATAAGGAGACCAGGATTATTTACTGAAGTGTTTCTAATACCCACCCTGCATTGGTTTGTTTTTCTGTATGAGTACCTTTATGATCCTTGTCATTGAAACCATAATGATAATTTTAAGTGTGGAGAAGCTGAAGCATTTTTTCAATTAATAGGTAGTCTTTTAAAATATTTTCAGAGCTCTTCAGAGTAATTACTTAAATACTTAGATCTTTTGTAAAGGATCTTGAAGAGTTTTACTAATATACCCTAAATCCAGATGATTATGATAGTGGTAGACAGTAAATGAGTCAGTAGTTTCATTTAGTTCCAACTTTGCATGTTTAAGTGTTAAATTTGACACTTTGAATTCCATGCAGTGAAACTGGAGCTTATCTACTGATGTTAATTATAACCCTGTATTTACCAACTGTATTACCACTCTTCCTTCAGCAGTTTTCCAGTTTAGATTCAGTCGGTATAACCAGGCCATAGTTAGAGTATTTGTTTCATTTGACAGCAGTATCTAAAATCCAACTTTTAGCTGCCAGATTTTATGACCATCACTGAAAACTACAATGGGATAAATCTTATTACACTTAATACAAATTGATACAGAGGTCAAGATGAAGGCACTAACATATCCTGTAGTGCCTTTATGTCTTCAGTTACTTGTGCTGATTAATTGTTCTAACAGTGTGACATTATCCTGGTAGTAGTTAGAACATTCTTTGTATTCTTACTTTGGAGTTTCCTTGCTTTCATTTCAAGGCTGTATATTGTCACCCTGCTTATTTAACTTATGTGCAGAGTACATTATGTGAAATGCTGGGCTGGATGAAGCACAAGCTGGAATCAAGATTGCTGGGAGAAATATCAATAACCTCAGATATGCAGATGACACCACCCTTATGGCAGAAAGTGAAGAAGAACTAAAGAGCCTCTTGATGTAAGTGAAAGAGGAGAGTCAATAGTTGATTTAAAACTCAGCATTCAAAAAACGAAGATCATGTCATCTGTTACCATCACTTCACACAATGGAAAAAGGGACAGACTTTATTTTCTTGGACTCCAAAATCACTGCAGATGGTGACTGCAGCCATGAAATTAAAAGATGCTTGCTCCTTGGAAGAGAAGCTATGACCAACCTAGACAGCATATTAAAGAGCAGAGACATTACTTTGCTGACAAAGGTCCATCCAGACAAAGCCATGGTTTTTCCTGTAGTTGTGTATGGATATGAGAGTTGGACGATAAAGAAAGCTGACTGCTGAAGAATTGATGCTTTTGAATTGTGGTGTTGGAGAAGACTCTTGAGAGTCCCCTGGACTGCAAGGAGATCAAACCAGTCAATCCTAAAGGAAATGTTTATTGGAACGACTGATGCTGATACTGAAACTCTAATACTTGGGCCACCTAATGTGAAGCACTGACTCAGTGGAAAAGACCCTGATGCTGGGAAGGATTGAAGGCAGGAGGAGAAGGGGACAACAGAGGATGAGATGGTTGGATGGCATCACCGACTCGATGGACATGAGTTCGAGCAAGCTCCGGGAGTTGGTGATGGACAGGGAAGTCTGGCGTGCTTCAGTCCATGGAGTTGCAAAGAGTTGGACATGACTGAGGAACTGAACTGAACTGCTTTCACTAGTTTGTTTCCTAATAGTCTGTTGTTGATTTGACTAATGTTTTGTGACAAGGTCCCTTTCTCCATTTTCCTGTGCTGTTTAACCAATACCAGGTTTTTAGTAGGCTCTTTGACTAAGTGCCATTTGAAAGTTCTCCACCCTGTTCTTATCCGTTTGAAAATAGCCTTCATGGAAGTGGGTTTCCTTCCTGCCTTGAGGGAGAGTTCCTTCACAGCTTCATTTGGTTGCATGGGCTGTCTTGGTGAAGCCAGTTGTATACCTTGGTATCTGCAAGAGTGGGAAAAGGATTTGAAGGTATTTGGCCTCCTGTTGCTGTATAGAAATATTTGATTGTGGTCTTCAACTTAGACCTCATCTATTAGCATATCCTTCCCCTGTCATTGATGATAATATACAGTGATCTTCTTTCACCTTTTGCAATAAGGGCATTCAAATTACCTTAGTAAGGTCTGAATTAAATTGATAGACAAACTGAAGTAAGGAAGGGAAGGAACTTTAAACTCCTCTTGACCTCCTGCAGTTTCTCTTGCAACATCATGCTCAGATCTGTTTTTCCATTTTATTTTTAACTTCTGGAATAAACAAGAAATACTAATGTTGCTTTTATGGAGCTTAATGAGAAGAAAATGTTTCATGACTAAAACCATGACAAAAGTTGAAAAACATATATATGAAAAAGAAAAGAACAAACCAAACTCTGAATTTTTTTCTTGGATTAATCAAAAACAAAAGCAAAATGTTTAGTCCTTTGTGTCTTGAAGTTTTCTTTGGTTCTGAAAACATCTCAACAGATAAACTTTGTTTGATATGGTACTCTTTTGTATCCATCTTTGAGGCCATCAGAAACCTAAAGTTGTGATGGTTTCCTACCCTTCCTTCTCTTTTTCTCTGTTTAGCATGTATGGAGGGTCTCTTCTATGCCAGTCTCTGCTATTAGCTGGAGATAAAATGGGTAAGACATGGTCTCAGCCAACAAGGAGATTAACCTTTTGGTATGTATGGGGAAGCTGACAAGTGAATGGGTAATCAGAATATAATTAAATAAGTTCTGAAATGGGATTAATAACAAAAGAGAAACACATAACAGAGTTTGTGTTTAGGGAATGTTTCCCAGTAAAAGAAGGGTGCAAGCTAAGGTTGGAAGAGTGAATTGGGAGTTAACTCTTAACTAAGAAGCAAATGGGGAAGTGCAGTCTAGGTCCTGGAACAGGATTTCTTAGCCATATTTAGACTTTGACTGCTGGTTGTTTTCTTTGATTTGCCTGCTACCTTTGAAGAATGAACAGTGGTAAGCATTTAGGATACTTTACTTTGCAAGTAGCAGACTATTAAGACAAAGTGGAAATAGGAAGTTTTCCCTAAAATAGAAAATTTCTTATTGCACATAAAATGAAGACTGGGGATAGGACTATTCCAGGTTCATCATTAAGGACCCAGTTGTTTTCTGTCTTTCCTCTTTGGAATTACCAAGTTATTGCAGTATCTCCTCTCATCTCAGGATGGTTGCTATTATACAAAAGCATTATACAAAACTATTTTCAAAGTAGAAAAAGCAGTTTCTTTTCCTGCATCCTTCAGGAAAGAAGCCTTTCTTTGGATCCTCACTCCCAAACTTCCTTTTACTTCCGTCAGTGAGTTGTGTCATCTGTTAATTGGTCACTGACTAGGGGAATTAAATTACTGTACTGGTCTAAATTATTAATAGTGTTTACCTCTTGCAGTGGGCTTCCCAGGTGGCTCCGTGGGTGAAGAATCTGTCTGTCATGCCAGAGATTCAGGAGACACTGGTTCGATCCCTGGGTTGGGAAGGTCCCCTGGAGGAGAGCATGGCAACCCACTCCAGTGTTCTTGGCTAGAGAATCCCAGGACAGAGGAACCGGTGGGCTGCAGTCCATAGGGCTGCAAAAGAACTGGACATAACTGAAGTGACTAAGCCTGTGTGCATGCACCTCTTGCAATAGGAGAGAAAGGTGAAATACCAGAACAAACTGGGACTCTTCTGGTAGGAAGAGGAATGAAATAGCTGCTGTGTAGGCACAGCTAATAGACAACTGGCTCAGCTTAAAGCAGAAGTGAGTATGTGTGTCTTTTTACAAACCATGCTTCATATTGCGTTGTCAGTCTTCATATTGCGTTAGTTTTTCCTATTGGGGAGGAAGAGTCAGGCCCAGGTGTATCAATAACAGGCAATGTAATTTTGATTAAGGTGTTTAACTTTTCTTGAATTCAGTTTCCTCCATTGTACAATAAAGGCTTTGCATTCCATTTCCAAGACCTCTTTCAGCTCTAACGTTTTAGGGGTCCGTGTGACTTTCTTGCTGTCCTTTGCTGTAAAAGGAAACAGACTGATATACTATAGAGAATACTCTGTAGGAGTGTGGATTTGGCAAGTTACTTCATCTTCTTGGATTTTAGGTTCTTCAGAACAGAGTAATGTCTAATTTATAAGGTGTCTAGAATTTACATGAGATAACATATCTTCATTACATTGTATTTATTTTTATCTTTTGACAAATGAGTGGGAGTTGATATAGGCTTTCATAAGTGATATAATCCTCTTATGATTCAGTACTTGGGAATAAATATTTTTGTTGAACAGAATTCCTGAAGTGTTTTATTTATAAGTTAAAAAAACCTGTTAATTTAGGCGCAGTGTTTAGAAGTATGTGTTAGATATGGACATCAGGGTGAAACATTTTAGTTTTTGCAGAAGCCTGTGATTTATTTGGGATTTTTTGGAAATGACTGTACAAGGCGGTATTTATGAAGTTGAGTGAAAATTTAGGCTATACAAAGTTGCTAGTTTCCAAGCATATCTTCTTGTTTACCTTTCATTAGGTACCAGAATATTTGTTGGATCATCACAAATAATTAAACCTTTGGTGCAGTTTATTTTGTAGTCTTATTTAACTATGACACACCTGAGGCCCACATGTCAAAAGCATATAACTTTGTTTTTAGGATTCTACTTTCTATTAGAAATGGACATCTAAACATTAGAGTACTTTACTTACAGTATCATTTAAAAACAAGCTATAAGACTTTGGCTAGCAAGTATTATAGAATATAGTTCTAAATTTTTAAGCAGTCCTTTGCTTGATCAAATTTTAGAGAATGTTAGAAATGGGCCGTCACTAGATGGCAGTCTTTCTCCAGTTTTAATTCATTTATTGCAGAGACGGGAAATACTCTTTGTTCAAGTTCAATGTTGACTACCAGTATTAAGTTAATTTCAGGAGATCACTGGCCCTTCTAGAACTTAAGGCTTGTTATTTTTGTTTTCAGCATTTTATATCTGATGACTGGTTAGCACTAAATCTGAGATGTATGTGAAATGCTGATGTAAGTCGAACTGTTAGGTATTGGTTTGTAATTCTAATTGCCTTTTCCTATGTTAGGCAATTTGAAACAAACTTTTAGGTTTTTAACCCTTTGATAACCAGATGAAAACTATCGATATTTCCCTAAAAACATATATATATATATATATATGTGCTTTTTCCTATACACACAAAAGCCACATAAAATCTGGAAATTGTGGTTTTCCAGTTGTGTACTCATGGAACGCATGTTAATTAAACACAGTCCGAAACTCCTGTTTTAAGTGTAGGTTTTACATTTTATCCTAACTTTTTAAATTCTCAAGATACTCAGGAGATCCACTATATAAGCCTTTCATATTATTCAACATTATTATAATTAAGAGAGTATTAGAATCATAAAGGCCCTAAAATAAGAGAAACAGGTGGGGCCCTGGTGATAAGGATGTAGAAAATACATTAACTCTTTATGTTGTTCTGAAAAATGTTTGATGTTTACGTTTTTATGACTGGACTTGAAAGTGGAATTGAATTGTAGAAATTTAGAGCTAGGCTGATGCTAAAAAGAATTTCTAATTGATTGCTTCCTATTTCCTCAATGAGAAAGCTGAGTGTCAGATTAACTCCTCGTTAATCACATTGCTTAACATAGTCAAGGCAGCTAAATCCCGTGTTTCTTTTCTTTCATTTATACTCTTTTAAATAGAAAGTTCAGGGAGCTAGGGAGGCACTATTAACATAAATTATGAACTTATTAACTTTGAGATTTTCTTCTCCTTGAGGTCGTCTTCTGCATATTAATGTAGATCTTTGGAGGGAGAACAATAGAAAGAAGTTTTACATTGTATAAGAAAGTATACTTACTACTTAAAAGTATTGTTGGGTCAAGATATAACTGAATTTGAAACCAAGAGGCTTGTCCCAATATTGAGTATAATCTTCTTATGCCATTTAGATGGTTGGATTTTCAGTGGTTATTTCTCTTCTTCAGATGGCAAGGAACACTGGTGCCTTTACATGGAAATCTTTCTTTTTCTTTCCTTTGGAAGGGGAACAGTTAGGCTTGTTTGAGGTTAGTTGAAATGACAGTAGTTGATTCTGTCATGTGTTTTCCAGATAGCTCCTTTAGGCATGTGGTTATTTTACAGTATGTTTTAATTGTCAAAGCAGGGGTTGTTTATAATTTATTTGAAGATCTCTTCCTTTTATTTATTCATAAATAAATAAATGTTCAGAATTTTTACTGGAATCCAAACTTGTATATGTATTATGTTCTATGATTATTGCTGAGTTTGGGGCAATGGAACTGATTTGCTGAAAAAGGTTGGTGATCTGGTACCTACAAATGATTATGTGCTGTGTGTACTTCAGTCATGTCTGACCTTTGTGACCCTATGGACCATAGCCCGCCAGGCTCCTCTGTCCGTGGGATTCTCCAGGCATGAATACTGGAGTGGGTTGCACTCCAGGGGGAGTCTTCCCAGCACAGGGATTGAACCTACATTTCTTGCATTGGCAGGCGGGTTCTCTACCACTAGCACCACCTAGGAAGCCCAAATGATTATAGACCCAGAAAATGTTGGTAATGAGCAAAAGTATATTTGTTGAATAAATGTCAGAGAACTAAGAGTTCTTAGAGATAATATTCTTCCTAGGTGGCGCTAGTGGTGAAGACTCTGCCTGCCCATGCAGGAGATGTAGGAGACACAGGTTTAGTTCCTCGGTTGACGAGATCCCCTGGAGAAGGAAATGGCAATACACTTCAGTGTTCCTGCCTAGGAAATCGCGTGGATGGAGAAGCCTGATGGGCTACAGTCCATGGGGTTGCAGAGTTGGACACGACTGAGTGACTAAACAACAACAGAGACAACAATAGTCATTCATTTAGTCAGTGAACATTTACTTACTACCTATTACCTATCTGGCATTGTTTTAGAAATAGAGGTGAATATGGCAGACAAAGTTGTTGCCTTGGAGCTTACAATCTAATTGGGATGGGTTGGGGGAAGATAACAAACTGGATGATGAGAAAGAGAAAATTGTTTGAAGATATACGGAATGAGTGTTACTAGCATATGAACAGCAAAAACAAAATTCTTGTGGCAGGAAGAGACTAAAACAATCCTCTGAAGCAGGAGCATAGAGGATGGAGGAAGGCAAGGCTAGAGGTGTGACTTAGGGAGAAACAATGTTAGAGAAATAATCAGAGGCTAGATTATGTGGAAAGTTACAGGCTATGATAAGGATTTATGACTTTTATTCCTTTTGTAAAGAGAAGGAATCCGAGAGTCCGACTCTTGCGACTCCATGCCAGGCTCCTCTGTCCATGGGATTCTCTAGGTTAGAATACTGGAGTGGGTTGCCATTCCCTTCTCCAGAAGGTCTCCCTGACCCAGGAATCAAATCTAGGTCTCCTGCATTGCAAGCAGATTCTTTACCCACTGAGCTATGAGGGAAGCCCCTTGACTAACACAAACAGGAGGGTAACATCTGAACTACTGCTTCATAAAGGCCATTTTTATTGCTGTGTGGAGTATCTCCTTTGGGACAAGAAGTAGCGGGAGTGAGGGTTGCCTAATGGAGAGTTTTAGGAGGCTATTGCTTTGGTCCAGTGAGCCAGTGATAGAAGTTTAGACTAGGGTTTTTATTGGAAGTGGTGGGATGGTAGTTAATTTTAAGATATGCTTTGAAAGTTAAGTTGTCAGGACTTAACTAGAGGATTGGATGAGGTGTTTGATAAAAAGAGGTGCATTGTGAGTGATTTCCTGGATTTGAATATTTGACTTGGGCAACTGAGTATGCCATTAGCTGTGATGGGTAGCTGAGTGGTGGGGAGTTTTTGAGATGATCAAGTTTGGGAGTGGAGATAGTTTGGTAATAGATGATTTTCTTCTATGTTAAAATTCAAGATGATTTTTAAAAATCCAATTGGAATTGTTAATAGCAGCTAGGCATTTGAGCCCAGTGCTCAGAATTGAAGGTATAGATTAGGAATTCTACCACTGTAGTAGATGGTATATATTATTAAGACATGGGATTAGCTGTCATTTCTTGGTGCGAGAGTACAGGTAGGTAAGAGAAGAGGTTTTTGGAATATTTAGAAAAAGAATAGAGGAGTAAGACCCCAGGAAGGAGATTAAGAAGGCATGTCAGTAAAATGATGAAAAATATTTAGTGTGGCATCACTGAAGTCTACAGAAAAGAGTGTTTCCAGAAGGAAGATATATTAAACCATAGAACATGCTGCCATTAGATCCAGTAAGATGAATGCTAACTATTCGGAGGTGAGGAGGTAGAAAGAAACTTTTCTGGGAAGAGGAGCAGTGACATAAGATGGTGGCTGGAGGGAAATGAGTAGGTAAAGATGGATTTCATAAAGTCATGTTTATATATTCATAAGAATGATTTAGTAGAGTAGAAGAGATATATAATTCAGGGTAGGAATAAAAGGGGATAATTTGCGGGAGTAAAGTTCTTAGAGACAACAAGAATGACTGTAGATAAACACTTGAATTTTTATTGTTACAAGAGGCTGGACAGAATAGGAGTTTTAAATGTAAGCAGGTTGGTTGAGAGGAGATGGGATAACATATATGTTATATATAGATAACATATATATACATTTCTGTGAAATACAACTGAAAGGGACAGAGAGGGTGGACATTTGAGGAGTGGAGAAAGTAAGGTTTTCACACATTTTAGAGACTACGAAGTGATTTTTTTTGGTGGTGGTATTGGGTGGGATAATTTTAATATTATTATCTACTGATGTTTTGCTGCTCAATTTAAATTTGTCATCATATATAGCTGAACTGAGTTTAGCAGCACAGCTATGTGATTTCTCTCTAGTATTGTCAACTTCTTGAGTATAATCTTGGAGTAAATGTATAGTTGGGTTTTCCCCAAATTAAGTTTTTCTAGATTAGTTTAACTGAGAAAGAAAGGTACAGAGGAATTATAATTCAGTCCTTTTATGATGAGAATTCTATGATAATTACTATCAAACATTTTTCAATAAATAAGGAAGTAAAATTTTTGATTTCCCTAAAAAAAATTCATCAAGCGTTGGGGCAACATTAATACAATTGAATTACTCTGTGGTTTATGTAACTTAAACATCTTAATTCCAAATAAATTTGCTTCTGGCTTTGTAATTTTGTTTCTCTTTCTTAGGTATAAATCTGTGTGTAATCTTCATGACTTTTTTTTTTTTTTTTGTAAAAGGTCTGTCTATGATGGTGAGGAACATGGACGATTCATGGAGAAGCTTGAAACTCGCATCCGCAATCATGACCGAGAAATTGAGAAAATGTGCAACTTTCATTATCAGGGCTTTGTGGACTCTATAACAGAACTGCTGAAAGTGAGAGGAGAAGCCCAGAAACTCAAAGTAAGGAGACTTTTCTCTCTATCTTGGGGTTTTGGTTAACATTAAAAGAGTAGGGACTGCATTACAAGTTATATATTTGTGGTAAAAATTCTTGAATAGTAAGAAAGGGATTTGTACTGAAACATAGATAATTGAGATTGCAGCTTTTAGATGAAAAGAATGCTCTTTTAAGTTAAATTTTATTGGGGATAACTACATGTGGATGAGAGTTAGTAATAAGAATCAATTTCTTTCAGACAGAAACTTAATTGATCCTTTAAGTCATCTACTTCCTTGCTAGATACAACCCATCACCATTGAATGACAGAATTGCAAGCCATGGCTGCAGAAATCTTTGTGGCAAGGCAATGTGAGGTAGACAAAAAAAAAAAAATCTGTGATAGTTGTAGAGGGTCTTCTACCAAAGTATGGAAGTTCTTTCTTGATAGGACTAACTCAGGTTCAGGAGAGAGGGTAGATATACTGGTTTTGTCCCTGGCATAGCAAATTTCCTTACTTTGGGTAACTGACTTTTCTACAGAAATACTACTGTGTTTGATTATGGGATGCTGTCTTAGTGCCTTTTGGGGGGTGTTATATAATAAACAATATGTGCCCTATTAGCTCTATAAAGTCATCCAAATTCTGAAGTCCAAATCACAGTGAGTCTGCATGGTTTCAAATAGGAATTTAAGGACGTGTATAACAACTATCCAGTCATCATAAGAAATATGTTACAAGAAAAATTAAATCTCTTTTTTACCCTTCTCAGTGGCTTTCTTCACTCTACTCTTCAAAAATAGTAAATCTTATTTGTTGTTAATGTTCTTTAATGCTTAACTATTTCAACTGAAATTCAGTTAGATTCCTTTCCCAGTCAGCTTACCAAATTTAATTTCAGGTGAACTAAGAAGTTAAATGTAAAAAATAAAACCGTAAAGAAACCAATAGAAAATATAGATGAATATTTATGTGATTTTGGGAGGGAGGAATGCATTTCTAAACACAGTGCCTAAGCTAGAAAGAAAATGTTGAGAGCTATGACGATAGTACAGTGAAAGAACTTTCTACATACAAGTTAAAAATGTAAAGGTAAATAATAAATAAAATATTTACAAATACATATGACAAATGATTGATATCCTAACAGAAAAGATCTTTATAAATTAATAGGAAAAATATGAACACTAATAGAAAACAGAAATGCTTATTAATGTACAGTTTACATGCAAAGAAATAGAAGGGAACTCTACAATTTAGAAATAATTAAACAAATACAAATTTAAACAATAAGGTGCCACCTAATAAAATAACAAAAATGAAACAAATGTTAATTAAAGTTGGAGATGATACTTATCAACTGGGGAACGCCTGGTTGGAGTGGAAATTGTTAGAACTTTAAAGGGGAGCAGTTTTATATATCAATACTGAAAACTTCTCATGGATCACTGCCTTGTCATGTGAAAGGGCTTGCATAACTCAATGAAGCTATGAGCCATGCTGTGCAGGACCACCCAAGATGGACAGGTCATAGTAGAGAGTTCTGACAAAATGTAGTCCACTGGAGGAGAGAGTGGCAGACCACTCCAGTATTCCTGCTATGAGAACCTCATGAACTGTATAAAAAGGTAAAAAGATGACACCAAAAGATGAGCCCCCCAGGTCAGAAGGTGTCCAGTATGCTACTGGGGAAGAGCAGAGGGCAGTTTCTCATAGCTCCCGAAGGAATGAAGCAGCCGGGCCGAAGTGGGAACGACGCTCACTTGTGGATGTGCCTGGTAATGCAAGTAAAATCCTGTGCTGTAAAGAACAGTATTGCCGAGGAAGTTGGAGTGTTAGGTCCATGAATCAAGGTAAATTGGACATGGTCAAGCAGGAGATGGCAAGAGTAAACCTTGACATCTTAGGAATCAGTGAACTAAAGTGGATGAGAGTGGGCGAATTTAATTCAGATGACCATTATTATACCTACTGTTGTGGGCAAGAATCCCTTAAAAGATATGGAGTAGCTGTCAGAGTCAACAAAAGAGGCCAAAATGCAGTACTTGTTTGCAACCTCAAAAACAGCAGAATGATCTTGGTTCATTTCTAAAGCAAACCATTCAACATCACAGTAATCTTAAGTCTGTGCCTAGCCACTGATGCCAAAGAAGCTGAAGTTGATCAGTTCTATGAAGACCTAGAAGACCTCCTAGAACTAACACCAAAAAAAAAAAAAGTGTCCTATTCATCATAGTGGATTGGAATGCAAAAGTAGAAATTTAAGAGATACCTGTAGTAACAAGCAAGTTTGGCATTAGAGTACAAAATGAAGCAGGACAAAGGCTAGCACAATTTTGCCAAGAGAATACACTGATCATAGCAAACACCCTTTTTTAACAACACAAAAGAAGACTTTATGCATGGATATCACCACATGACAAATACTGAAATCAGATTGATTGTGTTCATTGCAGCCAAAGATGGAGAAGCTCTATATAGTCAGCAAAAACAAGACCTGGAACTGACTGTGGCACAGATCATCAGGTCCTTATAGCAAAATTCAGGCTTAAACTAAAGGAAAGTGGGGAAACCACTAGGCCAGTCAGGTATGATCTAAATAAAACCCCCTACGATTATAGGGAGGTTACAAATAGATCAGGTAGATCTGATAGACAGTTCCTGAAGAACTATGGACAGAGCTTCCTAATATTATGCAAGAGGTACTGACCAAAACTATCCCAAAGAAAAAGAAATGCAAGGGGGCAAAGTGGTCTTTTGAGGAGGTTTTACAAATAGCTGAGGAAAGAAGAGAAGCTTAAGGCAAGGAAGAAAGGGAAAGGTCCAGAGAATAGCAGGGAGAGACAAGAAGGCCTTATTCAATGAACAATGAAGAGAAATAGAAGAAAACACCAGAAGGGGAAAGACTAGTGGTCTCTTGAAGAAACTAGAGAGATCCCAGGAAAATTTCAGTGCAAAGTTAGGCATTACAAAGGACAGAAATGGTTAAGACCTAGTAGAAGCAGAAGAGATCAAGAAGAGATGGCAGGAATACATGGAAGAACTGTACAAAAAAGGTCTTAATGACCCAGATAACCATGATGGTGTGGTCACTCACCTAGAGCCAGATATCTTGGAATGTGAAGTCAAGTGGGCCTTAGGAAGCACTGCTGCCAATAAAGCTAGTGGAGGTGATGGAATTCCAGTTGAGCTATTTAAAATCCTCAAAGATGATGTTATCAAAGTGCTGCACTCAATATGTCAGCAAATTTGGAAATCTCAGCAGTGGCCACATGACTGGAAAAGGCAAATATTCATCCCAGTTCCCAAGAAGGGCAGTACTAAAGAATGTTCAAATTACTGCACAGTTGCATTCACTTCCCATGCCAGTAAGGTTATGCTCAAAATCTTTCAAGCCAGGCTTCAGCAGTACTTGAATTAAGAACTTCTAGATGTCCAAGCTGGGCTTAGTAAAGGCAGAGGAACAGGGATCACATTGCCAACATTCACTAAATCATAGAGAAAGCAAGGAAATTCCAGAAAAAAAAATCTATTTCTGATTCATTGACTATGCTAAAGCCTTTGACTGTATGAATCATTGCAAACTGGAAAACTCTTAAAGATATGAGAATACCAGACCATCTTACCTGTCTCCTGAGAAATGTGTTTGTGGGTCAAGAAGCAATAGTTAGGACCTTGTATGGAACAACTGACTGGTTCAGAATTGAGAAAGAGTGCGACAAGTCTGTATATTGTCACCTTGTTTATTTAACTTATATTCAGAACACATCATGTGAAATGTTGGGCTGGATGAGTTACAGGCTGGAATCAAGATTGCCAGGAGAAATATCAACAATCTCAGATGATACTACTCTAATAGCAGAAGGTGAAGAGGAACTAAAGAACCTCTTGATGAGGGTGAAAGAGGAGAGTGAAAAAGCCAGCTTAAAACTCAGTGTTAAAAAAACTAAGATCATGGCATCCGACCCCATCACTGCATGGCAAATAGAAGTGGAAAACATGGAAGCAGTGTCAGATTTCCTCTTCTTGGGCTTTAAAATCACTGCGGATGGTGACTGCAATCATGAAATTGGAAGATGATTGCTTCTTGGAAGGAAACTATGACAATCCTAGACAGTGTATTTAAAAAGCAAAGACATCACTTTGCTGATAAAGGTCCATATAGTCAAGGCTATGGTCTTTCCAGTAGTTATGTACTGATGTGAGAGGTGGACCATTAAGAAAGCAGAGCACCAAAGAACTGATGCTTTCAAACTATGTGCTGGAGAAGACTCTTGAGAGTCCCTTGGACTGCAAGGAGATGGAACTAGTCAGTCCAAAAGGAAATCAACCCTGAGTACTCATTGGAAGCACTGATGTTAATGCTTGGGTCACCTGATGTGAACAGCAGACTCATCAAAAAAGACCCTGATGCTGGGAAAGACTGAAGGCAGAAGGAGAAGAGAGCAACAGAAGATGAGATGGTTGAATGGCATCACCGATTTAATGGACATGAACTTGCGCAAACTCCGAAAGATGGTGAGGGACAGGGAGGCCTGGTGTACTGCAGTTCATGGGGTCGCAAAGAGTCGGACATGACTTGACAACTGAACAACAACAACTGAAAACTGTAAAGAGCAACAAATGAAAACATAGTTTTCATTTATTCTAAAGCTACAGGTGCATGTACAGTGATGTGCATGAGATTTTTTTTTTAATGGCTGAAACTTTAAAATGTCCCTGAAAGTCATGTACTAGAGGATTAGTAAAATAAATCATGGTATATCCATTTGAAAGAGTAATAAACTACATTACTGTAGAAGGATATCTGATATGAGAACATTTGCTTTAAGTATGAAAACAGATTAAAAAGTATAAACAATTTGGTACTTTTTAAAAAGTTATACTGAATTTTAGGGGACTGAAAAGCCTCAAGAGAGAAGTATCTGAAATATGTGAAAACAAAGATACAGAACTTCTGCCAGGAGTTGTATGTGCTGCTTGTCCTCACTCAGCTTCCTCTTCCCAGCTTCCCGTCCACCCTCACCTTGTGCTGTTCTTGATGCCTGCATTCGAAAACCTCTCTTTCTTCCCCGGGCACTTTGTCCATGATAGGCAAAAGGATGCTCTGTCTCTGCTTACTGAAGTGGTCATGTAGTGGAGTCCCTGAATATTACCCATAATGTTCTCCGTTAACACATGGGAGACCGCCCTAGGGGGCATCCTTTCAACTTGTGTGAAGAGCCTGTGAAAATTCTTGAACTTTAGAAAAAAGTTTAGAAAATGGAAAAAGTTAAATATTACCTACTATCAGTATTATTTGAACATAGCAATGAAATTCCTGTGTTCTCTAGGATGCCAGTTATTTTTTTTTTTGATTCACAATATGTGTGTGTGTGTGTGTGTATAGGTGTGTATAAATTTATACACATACCATACATATGTTCTCTGAATCAAGAAGTAGCATTCTAGACAAGCAGTATATAGTAGGCTTTATTTAAATAAACATGGTATGTTTCTCCATTTATTTAGATCTTAATTATTTAACATCAATCAAAGAGGTTTTTTAAATTTTTTTTTAAATTATGAAAGTATAATAACACTTTTCAGATGACTTGGAAAACACAGAACAAAGTTACATATAGTTCCACTATATATTACAGTTATGTTTTAAGTAGATAGTTTAAGATCTTTAATTGGAGTTTTAATATCAAACTTTCAGAAATTCATAGCATGAATAAGCAGAAAAGTAGAAGGACGCAGTAGACCTAAAAGCAGTATGAACCAATTCAACATAATTAAGATTTATACAGTTTTCACACAATAGCAGGATACAAATTGTATTCAAGTTTTCATAGGCTATAAGGCAGGAGACACTGAAACATATCCAGGGACATAAAACAGGACTTTCCAGGTGGCTCACTGGTAAAGAATCTACCAGCCAGTGCAAGAGACACAGGAGACTCGGGTTCGATCTCTGTGTTGGGATCAATCCCCTGGAGGAAGAAATGGCAACCTACTCCAGTGTTCTTGCCTGGGAAATCCCATGGACAGAGGATCCTGATGGGCTACAGTCCCTAGGGTTACAAAGAGTTGGACACGACTGAGCACTCACATGCACAAATGCAAAATAGGTGCAAAAATGTTGTGGTCTATAGGTATCGAAATAATACAGAACCTGCTCTCTTATCACAGTTGAATTATGTTAGAAATCAATATCAAAAGATACTCAAAAATATCCCACATATTTTCAAGTACAAGGTGACATTTACCAAGAGAGATCTTGACTTAGCCATTGAACGCCTCAATAAAGTTCAGTTCAGTTTCTCGATTGTGTCCAGCTGTTTGTGACCCCACGGACTGCAGCATGCCAAGCTTCCCTGTCCATCAACAACTCCCAGAGCTTACTCAAACTCATGTCCACCGAATTGGTGATTCCATCTAACCATCTCACCCTCTTTGGTCCCCTTCTCCTCCTGCCTTCAGTCTTTCCAGCATCAGGGTCTTTTCCAATGAATCAGTTCTTTGCATCAGGTGGCCAAAGTATTGGAGTTTCAGCTTCAGCATCAGTCGTTCCAATGAATATTCAGGACTGATTTTCTTTAGGATGGACTGGTTGGATCTCCTTGCAATCCAAGGGATTCTCAAGAGTCTTCTCCAACACCACAGTTCAAAAGCATCGATTCTTCGGCACTCAGCTTTCTTTATAGTCCGACTCTCACACTCATACATGACTACTGGAAAGACCAAAGATTTGACTAGATGGACCTTTGTTGGCAAAGTAATGTCTCTATTTTTGAATATGTTGTCTAGGTTGGTCATAGCTTTTCTTCCAAGGAGCAAGCATCTGTTAGTTTCAATAAAGTTGAAAGACAGAAGGTGACTGTAGAGAAAGAAACATTTAAGTGAGAAATTAATATGAATGCTACTTAAAAAAAAGCCATGTATTTGGAAATTAAATGTGCACGTTTAAGTGATGGATGTATCTAAGAAGACATAACAAGAAAAATTAGAAATTATTTGTAATAGAATAAAAATGAAAGGAAAATTTATCAGATTTTGTTGCATGCAAGTGAAGCTGCTCTGTGCACATGAATACAATGTGGAATCTTGAATAAGTTATGAAAAAAATGGACACTAGCATTAAATTTTGTGAAATTTGAACAAAATTTGTGCTTCAGTTAATAACACTGTATCACATGTTAATTTTCTGTTTTTTTTGTTTGTTTGTTTTGAATCATAGTATTTCTTTATATTCTCAGAATTGGATTGAAAATATCAAGCTGCATTCAAATTGAAAAAAATCACAAAGATAATAAACTTTTAGCAGTAATACTAGATGCAAGAATAAGTGGAACTATATCAAACTTTTGAGTGAATATAAGTTAGAAATCTAGGATTCCATTCATGCTTAAGCAAACAAGTAGAACCAAAATGTCATAAATTTTTTTAGCTAAGCAAAAATTCATAAGTTTCTAAAATCGCTCAGACGTGTCCGACTCTTTGTGATCCCCAAGGACTGTAGCCTACCAGGCTCCTCCATCCTTGGGATTTTCCAGGCAAGAATACTGGAGTGGGTCGCCATTTCCTCCTCCAGGAAGTCTTCCCAACCCAGTGATTGAACCTGGGTCTCCCACATTGTAGACAGACACTTTACCATCTGAGCCACCAGGGAAGTCTATAAAATATATATATATATATATATTATACATATTTCACTTTTTCTATTTCATAGTCAGTGCTTCCATTTTATTTAAATGCTTTCCAATTTCTTCCTCTTATTATCTTTCTTAAGCCTTTATCGAGTGCATTTAAATAAAATGGGAGCACTGACTTTGAAATAGAAAAAGTGAGACAAACTAGATAAAAGTAAAAGTCATACAATAGTCCAGTTATTTTTAAATATGACTGTTTATTAGAATCAAATCTGAAGCTTTGGGGAGAAAAACAATACCTTGGCATTTGTATTTTACAAAAGATTTCAAGATAATTCTAATGTGCATCTGGATTTTAAAAAATGATTGCAGGTTTTTCTATTAAATGGTAGTTTCAGTGATATAGAATATACTATTTTCTGTTGATCAGTCATGATACAATAGTGTTAAAATAAATAATAGTTACATAATCACAGTACTAAAAAATATTTTATCAGTTTCCATGATCAATAGCCAGATAAAAAATAAAAGATAATTTACAATTGCAAGCTATAATGGAAACATGATTAACCTAATGATACAAAATACATACAATATGAGGGGTTAAGTAGAGTGATGTGGTAATTGGAAGTGCATACTTCCAATTGGATGTGCATAATTCCGAGTGTTTTCATCCACCCAGCTAGTCTGTTTTTTGGTTGGTGCATTTAATCCATTGACATTTAAGGTAACTCTCGATATATATGATCCTATTGCTGTTTTCTTAATTGTTTTGAGTTTATTTTTTGTAGGTCTTTTCCTTCTCTTGTTTTTTTTTTTCCTTAGAGAAGTTTCTTTCTCATTTTATATCCTGTTGTTCCCTTCTGCCTTGTTCCTTTTGCATTTTATATCATGCCATTCCCTTCTGATTTCTGTTGAGAAATCTGCTGATAACCTTATGGGAATTCCCTTGTATGTCATTTGTCATTTTTTCCTTGTTGTTTTTAATATTTTATCTTTGTGTTTAATTTTTGTTAGTTTGATTACTGTGTGTCTTAGTGTGTTCCTCCTTGGGTTTATCCTGCCTGGGAGTCTCTGTGCTTCCTGGACTTGGTTGAATATTTCCTTTTCCATGTTAGGAAAATTTTTAGCTGTTATCTTTTTCGAGATTTTCTTGGATGCTTCCTCTCTCTTTCTGGGACCCTTATAATGTGAATGTTGGTGTGTTTAATGTTGTCCCAGAGGTCTCTTTGGCTGTCTTCATTTTTTTGTTGTTGTTGTTCTTTTTTCTATGTTCTGTTTTGTGGCAGTGAGAGCCACCATTCTGTCTTCTGGACCAATTACCTCTTCTTCTGCCTGTTATTCTGCTATTGATTCCTTCTACTGTATTGTTCATCTCTGTTTGTTCTTTAGTTATACTTGGTCTTTGGTAAACATTTCTTGTATCTTCTCCATTCTTTTTCCAAGATCCTGGATCATTTTCACTGTCATTATTCAGAATTCTTTTTCTGGAAGGTGCCTGTTTTCCACTCTTTTAGTTGTCTTTCCACGATTTTATCTTGTCCCTTCATCTGGGACATAATTGTCTGTATTTTCATTTTGATTAACTTTCTGTTACGTGGTTTTTCTTCTGGCAGCTGTAGGATTGCAGTTTTTCTTGCTTCTTCTGTCTGCCCTCTGGTGCCTGAGGCTAAGAGGCTTGTGTAAGCTTCCTGATGGGAAGGACTGGTGGTGGGAAAAACGATCTTACTCTGGTGGGCAGAGTTGTGCTTAGTAAAACTAATCTGGGGACTTTCCTGCTGGTTCAGTGGTTAACACTTTGTCTTCCAATGCAGAGGGTGCAGGTTTGATCCCTGGTTGGGGAGCTAAGATCCCATATGCTCTATGGCCAAGAAACCAGATCATAAAAAGCAGAAACAATATTGTAACAAATTCAATGAAGACTTAAATTAAGAAAAAAAAAATAATCCAGTTGTCTGCTTATGGGTGGGGTATTACACTCCCTCTTTGTTAGTTGTTTGGCCTGAGGCAACCCAGTCCTGGGGTCTACAGGTTCTATGGTAGGATTCACAGTGACCTCAAAGAAGGCTCACCAAGGGGTGCCTCCCAGGACTGTTGTTGCCAGTGCCTGTGGCAAGCCACTGTTGACCCACATCTGCATAGGAACCCCTCCAACACTAGTGTAGGTCTGGTTCAGTCTCCTGTGGGGTGTCACTGCTCCTTTCCCCTGGGTCCTGGTGTGCTCAAGATTTTGTTTATGCCCCCCAAGTGGGTGTCTCTGTTTCCCACAGTCCTGTGGAAGTCCTGTAGTCAAATCCCACTGTCCTTCACAGTCAGATTCTAGGCGAATTTCTAGTCCCTTTGCTGGATTCCCTGGCTGGGAAGCTTAATGTGGGGCTTGGAACCTTCACAACAGTGGGAGAAGGTCTTTGGTATTAGTGTTCTCCAGTTTGTGGGTTGCCTGCCCGGTAGTATGGGATTTGATTTTATAATGATCACATTCCTTCTACTGTCTTGTTGCAGCTTCTCCTTTGTCTTTGGATGTGAGGTATCTTTTTGGGGTGGATTCCAGCATCCTCCTGCCAATGATGTTCAACAGCTAGTTGTGATTTTGGTGCTCTCACAGGAGGAGATGAGTGCATGTTCTTACACTCAGCTCAGCCATCTTGAACCCCTAGATAAGCTGTGTAGATGTCCTCTCATTGTTATGTTCAAATAGTATTGAAATAGTAATTGTCTTTCTTTTTTTTTTTTTTAATTTTCTTTACTTTATTGTGTTGGTTTTGCCATACAATGACATGAAACCGCCATGGGTTTACATATGCTCCCCCTCCAGAACCTCCCTCCCTCCTCCCTCCCAATTCCCTCCCCCTGGGACATCTCGGTGCACCAGCCCCGAGCATTAACCCTGGGCTGGCGATTGATTTCACATATGATAATTAACATGTTTCAATGCCATTCTCCCATATCATCCCACCCTTGCCCTCTTCCACAGAGTCCACGAGTCTGTTCTATACATCTGCGTTCCTTTTACTGTCTCGCATGCAGGGTTCTCGTTACCATCTTTCTAAATTCCATATATATGCATTAGTATACTGTATTTTTGTTTTTCCTTCTGGCTTACTTCACTCTGGATAATAGGCTCCAGTTCTGTCCACCTGAGTAGAACTGATTCAAATGAATTTTTTTTTAATGCTGAGTAATATTCCATTGTGTATATGTACCACAGCTTTCTTATCCATTCGTCAGTTGATGGGCATCTAGGTTGCTTCCATGTCCTGGCTATTGTGAACAATGTGGCGATGAACATTGGGGTACACGTGTCTCTTTCAATTCTGGTTTCCTCGGTGTGTATACCCAGCAGTGGGATTGCTGGGTCATATGGCAGTAGTAATTGTCTTTCTATCAGAAGCTTTGGTTAGGCTCCTGTGGGTGTTTTAGAATTCTGGTTTGCATAAAGTTGGTTTAGTGGGCCATGATCAGTATTTTTAATAAATATTGAAATAGAATGGAAAAGGGAACACTAAAGTGTATTACATGTAGTAAGACAAAATTGTTTCTTGAAAATTTTGTTTCTCTGTGTTTGTGTTCCCTATTCTTGTGTACCGGGTTGCAATGTAAAATATATTTCTTACAATGAGTTTGAGGTTAAAAAAAAAGTTTCAGAAATATCTTTATAAAGTAAACAAGGCATTCTAGTAGAGAGTGTGATGCTGAAATTAGTCGTATTTATGGAAGGTTGCATTTTATCAGATCTCCTGTTTACATGAAAAAAATCTAATCATTCTTAAATAATGATCACTCAGGGGCTGCCCCAGAGAAGGCAATGGTACCCCACTCCAGTACTCTTGCCTGGGAAATCCCATGGACGGAGGAACCTTGTAGGCTGAAGTCCATGGGGATGCTAGGAGTCGGGCACGACTGAGTGAATTCAGTTTCACTTTTCACTTTCATGCATTGGAGAAGGAAATGGCAAGCCACTCCAGTGTTCTTCCCTGGAGAGTCCCAGGAATGGAGGAACCTGGTGGGCTGCGTCTATGGGGTTGCACAGAATCGGACATGACTGAAGCGACTTAGCAGCAGCAGCAGCAGGGGCTGCCCACACCACTTTTATTCACACTGTTTAAAAGCTTCTTCTTATATTGAACTGATATTAATCCCATTTTTGAATAATGTCCATGTATTGGTTTGAATAATAAGCTCTTCAGTCTCACTTATTCTAGACCAAGAGTGAGCAGAGTATATCTTCCAGGCCAAATCCAGCTTGCCTCCTAATTTTGCAAATGAACATAGAAACATATTGGAACAGAGAAACACCCATTCATTTATGTATGTATATGGTTGCATTTTTGCTTCAGTGACAGAGCATGTGGTAATCTGCTCAGTAAATGATAGTCCAGGTATAGTGTATAGTTTTGGGCAAAATTTTCAAAGATGTGTTCCGAAAAAACTGGTTTCCTGAGATGATCCTCAGTGAAAGGATGCTACATAAAATAAGTTGGAAAATACTGTGTGATGTCTCCTTAGGCATTTATAGTGCTATAGAATATTAAATACTTCAGAAGTCCCCAGTAAACGAACCTTTTTAGTATTACTTCCCATACATATTATGTGTGTGTGTGTGTATACAGAGTGCAGAGTATCTATTAACTAAAATTTGTTGGCATTCTGAGGGACATAATAGAAAATGCTGGGTTAAGGAAGTATCTTAAACATAAAGAGAGGCAGTTACTGGTAGAAGTATAGGAAGCCTCTATTAAAGAAAACTTTAGAAGTTAATATTGCTCATGTTCTGATAATGTTTAAGAAGGTAGGGAAGTTACTAGTCTATAAACTCAATTGATTCTTCAAGAGTGGCTACTAAAATGAGTGGTGCCAATTCATTTTAATTATGAATTCTACATAAATTTAAAGTTTGTTTACCTGATATTTTACTATCTGATGGATAAATTAAGTTAGAAAAGAGGGAATATGGAAGTGTTAAGAACTATCAAGAATTAATGATCCAAGACATGAAGATAAAATGTTTTTTGAAATTAGATTATAAGTAGAAGTATTTGACCTGAGTTCAGTTCAGTTCGGTTCAGTCCTTTCCTACTCTTTGTGACCCCATGGACTGCAGCATGCCAGGCCTCCCTGTCCATCACCAACTCCTGGAATTTACTCAAACTCCCGGAGTTAAAAAGTTCAATTTATGCTCAAGTAAGGTTCTGTGTGGATTATTTTTTCTATTATAGTTTTTCTTTCCCTTTCAAATGAAAGTGTGATCTTTAGTTGTGTTATATTAGTTTGTACTATTTCAAACTGAACATATTTTTTAGTAATTTTTTTTATTGTTCAAAAAGTCATATAAATATTCAGTAGAGAATTTAATACAGTTTAATCCCAGGAGAATATAACTAAACCAAAATGTGGTGAAATATGGAAACGATCTGAATACTGACACTAAATCTTTTCATTTAAAATCTTCATCTTAATCAAACTATTGTCTAGGTATTTATTCTAAGTTTAAATTGTCTTCTCTCCACAGAATCAAGTGACGGATACTAATAGAAAACTACAACATGAGGGAAAGGAAGTAAGACCAGTTTACCTTTTGAAAAAATCTTTTCTGTCGTTCTGTTTGATGACTGTGTTCCTGATTTAGTGTCTCACATATTTTAGTGAGACCATAAGCTGCATGTTGGAAGAACTTGGACATTATCATTGCTTTTCATAATGTTTGTCTGAAGTAAATGAATATAACCACTAGAAAGCTGAATGAGAGTATGTAGCTTTCCTTAGTTGTATTTTTAAATCACTTGAGTAGACATAGTATGGCCAGTACTGTTTCCTCTGCCTAGAATCTTCTTTCTCCAGTGTTTATGCACTTCAGATATTTGCTCACGTTACCTCCTAATGAGGCCTTTACTAACCAACTTATTTAGAATTGCAGTCTTCATTTTCACCTTTTGTTTTCTTTTTACCTTTCCTGCTTAATTTTTCTCCATTGCACCTAGCATGCTCTGATACTATATAGTTTTCCTTATATGTTTGTTTTTTTGATCTCCTTCCAGTAGAAATTAAGCTCCATGAGGTCAGGGTGTTTTTTTTTTTTTTTTTTTTAATACACTGCCGTATCCCCTCTACCTGCCTGAACAGTGACTGGCACTACACGAATGTGCCGTAAATATTTGTTAAAAAAGCAAATCGTTAATTCTACTAATTGATATATTCACTATTTAAATCATAGTTTATAAGATCATTTGATGTCCATTTTCTCACTTAATCCTCATGGCTGACCTATGACAAAATTAGTACTAGTATTTTGATTAGGAAAATAAAACAGATAATTTGCAAAAGTTTACATAGAAATTGGTATGGCTGAGACTAAAACCCAAGTTTTCTGATTTATAGTCTATTACTGTTCTCTGTATCATGTACCTTCCTTATTGCCTAATACTTATTTAATGTTTAATAATCTTTAAGATTAGCTTTTGACTTTGATTGTCTTATCAGTAACTTAATCATGACCACTTCTCTCTCTCTCTCTTAGTATAGTATCTAAGTAGCTAACATTTTTAGGTATGGATATGGGATGAATTCTATAAGAGGCCATGTAGCTTATTGCTTTTTAAAAGTTTGTCTCACATATTTTAAGTTTTTGCAAAGAGCACAGTTTCTTCTAGTTTTATTGTCTATGACTTCAGATGGAAGAATTTAAAACTCTATGAGAAGATAAGTACTTGAGTTACTCTTCACTGAAACTCTTAGAAAAGCCACAGCTTCTAAGTGTGTGGTTTATTCTCTAATGAATTAGAGATAGAGATTTAGTTAAAGATTATTTTCAAGATTCATTTGAAGCTGTATAAGAAGGACTGTTTTCCTCTAGGCATCTAGCACTGATGAAGGAAATATAGCATCTTCTTAGATTGATGAAATCATAAATCATGAAATGTCCGAGTAAGGTTTGGAGCTAATCTGCAAGCTTTTTCTTTTTTCCTGGATAGCCCTTGAATTTTAAGATTTCATTTCACCTAGCCTTTCCTAGTGTAGTATGTATGCATGTTGGGGAGAAAGGGGGAGCCATGCAGGGATGTTTTACTGGTTGAGAAAGGCAGTTCCTTAGTCCACTTGGCAGGTCTTATTGTGAAACTGTCTGGGATGTCCTGATGAATTGAACATAGGGTGTAAAAATGTGACTGAAAGCTTTTTATTTACAGCTGTTGCCATAATTCAGTTTTTTTTTTTCTTCTTACCAAGCTGGTGATAGCAATGGAAGAGCTGAAGCAGTGTCGACTACAACAGAGAAATATTTCTGCCACTGTTGATAAATTAATGCTGTGTCTTCCAGGTGAGAAGCTGGATATAGAGTAGAATTCTTGATGCAATTTCTTTAGCTTTAATTAGTCTTCCACTTTCTCTAAATTATGCCAATGTGCTCTTTTCTCCTTCTCTTTAAAGTTCTGGAGATGTATAGTAAACTGCGGGACCAGATGAAAACTAAAAGGTAAGATTTTTTTTTTATTGAATACCTTTGTGTTATCTAAAATTTGTCATTTAGAATTTTTTTAAAAAGTCCATATTTAGCATAACCTTTCAAAAATAATTAAGTCCAGACATCTTCTCTAGCCTTTTGTATATCTAGTGGTTTATCCTGAGAGTTCCTGTTATTTACATATACTGATATACATATGCTGATGTATTTTGTCATGTATTATGTTTAAGAAAAAATACTACACGTAGTTTGATTTTTAGAAGACCCAGTTTTTTAGGGGAACAGCATGTAACTGTTTTAGTGCTAGTTAATTTCAGAAATATGCTTTGATTTAGAAAAAATAGTTACTGGTTCTGGAAGTTCTCCGTTCTGTGTGTGTGTGTGTGTGTGTGGAGAGAGAGAGAGAGAGAGAGAGAGATTGATTTTTTTTTTTTTTTTTTAGCAAATTGGTTCACATGATTATGGAGGCTGGCAACTCCAAAATCTGCATAGTAGATTAGTAGGCTAGTTAGTGTCACGGAAGAGGGAATACTATTGCCTGAGTCTTAAAGACAGTCTGCTGGCCAAATTCCATCTTCCTCTGCGGAGTTTAGTTTTTCCTATCAAGGCATTTAACTGGTTTAAGCACTGATAATCTTGTGTCAAAAATACCTTCACAGAAATATCCAGAATAATATTTGTTCAAATCTTTGGGTACTATGGCCTAACCAAGTTGACCAATGTAAAATTAACCATCACAAGGAGCAAAGTCAAGGTTAAGCTCAGAGGATTGCTTTCCTATGTATTGTTTTAATCTGGTTTTATTCCAGAGGAAACTTTATAGTGACCCTTTGGCTCTTCTCCCAAACTAGAGTAAGCATCCCCACTGTCTCTGCCCTGGGGTACACTGCAGTATGATGGGGGTATGCGAAGCTTTAAGATAAATAGGACACAACTTCCTGGAATGTTGATTTTACCTAGTTTTGAGGGAAAAGTACAGAATTAAAATAAATTAATACTGAAATAAGATTAAAAATATTATGAGTAAAATTATAGATCCCCAAGACTTTTAAAGTTAAAACATGAAGCATTAGTTTTTTTTTTAATTTCTTTTTTTTTTGGTTGGCATAAATTTCCTTTAATAATTTCTACATTTCCAATAGAATTTAATTTTGAGGTTTAATGTATCAAGCCAGTATTATGTTTTGCAATTTTAGTAATCCTGGATTCCAGGTCATTTAAGATGAAAATGGAAATGCAAAGTTTACTTAAGAAATTTAATTTTCTTCTTCTGTAACATCTAAGTCTTCATCCTCTTCATCATCATCTTCTGTTTGCTGATCCTTTCTTAGTCGACTGGTTAATACCTGTCCTGTTCCAGATACACACTTAGCTGACAATGATCTTTGAAGAGGTGACTTAGAATTTGCTCTTACAATATCTAACCGGGATGAATAATCTTGCGGATACAGAGAATGTCGGAAAACCTCTAAATCTTCTTCTTCATCAATCTTTTGTATATTTTGGTAGGCAGCAGTGTAGACCTCTAAAGCTTTGCCGTGAAATAACATTTCAATAGTGATAAATTCTGAAAATATAGTCTTTATATCCTTTATTTTCTGCTTTTCAAAATTGTCAATAGTTTCCTCCAGATGACGAGTTGTTCGGGTAGCATCCATTGTAGCTCTTTGTAATTCAGTTTCTGCCTTACAAAATATTATTTTAAAGACCAAAATTCAAAGGATACAATAACATGTCGATCAGATGGGTTTCTCTGACGTGTTCTTTCTAACTGAGTTAACTGTTTAGCTTCTCGATTCCTTACTGTTAATGTTGCTTTGAGATCATCTAGCTTCAGTTTTACAATGGTTCCATAAGCTTTCAAAGGTTCAACTACTTTGGCTTCAAGTCTTTCAACCTCGGCTTGTCGGTAATCCTGAAGTTTGGCAAACTCGTCCGCAAAGTTTTTCAGGCCCTGCTTTAAGTGCGGGGTCTCGGTGGAGGCATACACGTTGATTTCGTTCACCAGGAGGTCCGCTTTGTCTCGCAGCCAGGCGGTTTTCCGCACATAAGCGGCAAAGATCTGGCACAGCTCTCCGAAGTGTTTCTCCACATTGGTGACAGCATCTTGCAGCTGTCTGGTCTGAGCGTCCCGGTTTTCCAAGCTGCGCCTCAACATGCTGCCTCGCTCATGGCTGGAGACCCCGGGCTGAGGCCCAACGACAGGGTCCCTGCGCCCGGACGTGCGCCGGGACGCGAGAGCCCGCCCGGCGTGCGTGCCCGCCCGGCGTGCCTCTTTTTTTTTAATTTCTTAGGGCTATTTCTCAGACTGTCTTTTCCCCAGGAGAACATATTCATATAAGCGAACAGAGATTGAACAGTATGAGAAATTCTGTTCAGTGTGATAGAATGTAGTAGTATTTCCCTGATAACCTTTTTATGAAGTTCTAGAATTATAGAGAATTAACAGAGATTAAAAAAAAACACTTCTGTGTCAACTTCTCTGAAATTAACAAATAGTAACAATTCTGGTTTTAATTCATATATATATATATATACACATATATAAATATTTATGGCATATATAAATATATGTGATCAGAGAGAAGTAAAGATGTACATTTTAAAAAATTTAGGTAGGATTCATCCCCTTCCTCAATCCTATTCCTTTCCTTTCTCCTTTGAGGAAACCAGTATCATAAATCTGGTATTTCCTTCTAGTCCATGTTTTTTTTTTTTAGTCCAAGTTTTTAATGTCCCAAAATCATATATTGTATTTTTAAAAACATTTACATGAATAGTTCTGGTCTTTGCTTTTTGAGATTCATTCATTCATTCATTCAATAAAAATGAGTTGAGTACCTACTGTATTGCTAGGCATTGCTCTTAGTGCTGGGGATATAGCTCTGAAAAAAATAGACAATAATATCTGCAATCATGGGCTAACATACTAGTGGAGAGCTTTTTAAAACTCTAGTTCACTTTTTTTAATTGCTTTATAGTAGTCCATTATATGAACAGTCTGCATTTTTCTTCTTAATTCAAGTGATTGTTGTAAGTGCTGTTGTCCAGTATTTCCAGCTCAACCTTTTTCTGGTGCAAAGAGTAGGATTATATTTTGGGGGATCCCTTGAGCTGTATCAACACCACATACTGAGTTGCCCTCCTGTATGGTATCCTCCTTACTCTACTTGGGCTCTAATACACAATGTTATGCTTCTGTCCTGCCTGAATGCCCTTCTCATCCCTGTTTGGCCCTGACACAGCTGCCTTCCTATACAGAATGTCTTGTGGACTCAATTCAGTTCAGTTCAGTCGCTCAGTTGTGTCTGACTCTTTGCAACCCCATGAACCGCAGCACGCCAGGCCTCTCTGTCCATCACCAACTCTCTGAGTCCACCCAAACCCATGTCCACCGAGTCGATGATGCCATCCAGCCGTCTCATCTTCTGTTGTCCCCTTCTCCTCCTGCCCTCAATCTTTCCCAGCATCAGGGTCTTTTCCAATGAATCAGCTCTTCGCATCAGGTGACCAGAATATTGGAGTTTCAGCTTCAACATCTGTCCTTCCAAGGAACACCCAGGACTGATCTCCTTTAGGATGGACTGGTGGGATCTCCTTGCAGTCCAAGGGACTCTCAAGAGTCTTCTCCAACACCACAGTTCAAAAGCATCAATTCTTTGGCACTCAGCTTTCTTTATAGTCCAACTCTCACATCCATATATGACTACTGGAAAAACCATAGCCTTAACTAGATGGACCTTTGTTGGCAAAGTAATGTCTCTGCTTTTTAATATGCTGTCTAGGTTGGTCATAACTTTCCTTCCAAGGAGTAAGTGTCGTTTAATTTCATTGCTGCAATCACCATCTGCAGTGATTTTGGAGCCCAGAAAAATAAAGTCAGCCACTGTTTCCCCATCTATCTGCCATGAAGTGATGAGACTGGATGCCATGATCTTAGTTTTCTGAATGTTGAGCTTTAAGCCAACTTTTTCACTCTCCTCTTTCACTTTCATCAAGAGGCTCTGCTCTTTAGTTCTTCTTCACTTTCTGCCGTAGGGTGGTGTCATCTCCATATCTGAGGTTATTGATATTTCTCCCAGCAATCTTGAAACCAGCCTGTGCTTCCTCCAGCCCAGTGTTTCTCATGATGTACTCTGCCTATGAGTTAAATAAGCAGGGTGACAATATACAGCCTTGACGTACACCTTTTCCTATTTGGAACCAGTCTGTTGTTCCATGTCCAGTTCTAACTGTTGCTTCCTGACCTGCATACAGGTTTCTAAAGAGGCAGGTCAGGTGGTCTGGTATTCCCATCTCTTTCAGAATTTTCCACAGTTTATTGTGATTCACACAGTCAAAGGCTTTGGCATAGTCAGTAAAGCAGAAATAGATGTTTTTCTGGAACTCTCTTCCTTTTTTGATGATCCGCACTAGGTCCCTTGTTTCCCATGTTGGTCCATCTTACCCCTTATCCACCAGTATATGGATGCTCTCTTTTATTTGGATCTTCTTTAACTGTTTTCTGCTTTTCAGTGAACAAGTCTTATATATCCTTTGTCATATTTATCCCTAATTATTTGATATTTTTTGATAGCTATTTTCAATGGTATTATTTTTAAAATTTTAATTTTCAGTAATTTATTAGTAGTATACTATTAAATTTGTGTATTTATCATTTATTCTGCAACCTTACTAAGTCATTTACTAAGTCTAGTAGCTTTTTTGTATATTACATTGAATTTACTATGTAGCTGATTGTCTCATCTGCAAATAAAGACAGGTATATTTCTTCTTTCCAAGTGGGATGCTTTCTTTTTTGGTTTGGTTTTCTTGTCTTGTTGAACTAGTTAGAGCCTCTGAAAGTGAAGTGGAAGTGAAAGTTGCTTAGTCATGTCTGACTCTTTGCGACCCCATGGACTATACAGTCCACGGAATTCTCTAGGCCAAAATATTGGTGTGGGTAGCCGTTGCTGTCTCCAGGGGATCTTCCCAGCCCAGGGATAGAACCCAGGTCCCCTGTATTGCAGGCAAGATTCTTTACCATCTGAGCCACAAGGAAAGCTGGTTAAAGCCTCTGATTCAGTGTTAAATAGAAATAATGAGGCTAGATATCTTTAGGGGGAAATCATTTAACTGTTAAATCATATGTTAGGTGTAATTTTTTTGGTACATGCAATTTATAAAGTTGAAGAAATTTGCTTCTATTTCTAGTTCTTGAAACTTTCTATTAAGAATGAATATTGGTTTTGTCAAGTGCTTTATCTTTGAAAGTGAGATGATCATAATGCGTGCTAAGTTGCTTCAATTGTGTCTGACTCTTTGCAACTCTATGGGGTGTAGCCCACCAGGCTTTTTTGTCCATGAGGATTCTCCAGACAAGAATACTGGAGTGGGTTGCCATGCCCTCCTTCAGGGGATCTTCCCAACCCAAGGATAGAACCTGCATTGGCTACTGCTTTGGCAGGCAGGTTCTTTACCACTAGTGCCATGTGATCATGTTTTTTTTAAAATGCTGTTAGTTTCTTAATATGATGATTTATATTGAATGGTAAATGTTAAACTGGCATTCATGAAATAAATCCCACTTGGTCATGATACACTGTCCTTTTTAATTTGATGTGGTATTTGATTTGCTAAAATTTTGTTAAGAATTTTTGTATTTGTGTTCATGAGAAATGTTTATCCGTGGTTTCCTTTTTGTGTTATAGCTTTTTGGAATCAGTTTCATGCTAGCCTTATGAATAACTTGGAAAGTTTTCTGTCTTTGATTTTCTGGAAGAATTTGTAAAGTGTTAGTAATTATTTTCCTTAAACATCAATGCTTGGTAGAATCTACCATTGAAACCCAGGGGATTTGCATGTTTTTGGTAAGAAAGTTGTTAACTACAGATTTAATTTTAAAAATAAATACATGGCTTTTTGCATTTTGTGTTTCTTGAGAAAATTTTATTTATTTATATCTTTCAAGTGATTTGTCCATGTTATCCAAATTATCGAATTCATTAACAAAAATTGTTAATTGTATTACTCTGTTATTTTAACATATAGAATCTATAGTGATACTTTCTCTTTGATTACTTATGTTGATGATTTGTCTTTTCTGTCTTTGTTTCTGTCTGTCTCTCACTATTTTGGCTGTTTGTCAATTTTATTAATTTTTTGAAAATAGAATCTTTAGGTTTTATTGTTTTTTTCCCTTATTTTTCTATTTTACTGATTTTTGATATAAGGAGAAGGGGACAACAGAGGATGAGATAGTTGGGATGGGTCACTGACTTGAGTTTGGGTAAACTCCGGGAGTTGGTGATGGACAGGGAGGTCTGGAGTGCTGCAGTCCATGGGGTCACAAAGAGTCAGACACGACTGAGCAACTAAACTGAACTGAACTGACTATTTCCTTTCTCCTATTTAATTGGGGTCTAATTTGCTCTTTCTTTTGGTTGAAGTATAATTGATTTGCAGTGTATTAGTTTTAAGTGCACAGCAAGATGATTCAGTGATACATACACATGCACACACATGCACACACACACATGCCTGGCTTGCTGCAGTCCATGGGCTGCAAAGAGTAGGACATGACTGGGCGACTAAACAGCAACTCTCTATATCTGTCTTTCTCACATCTTCTTTATCTATTCATCTGTTGATGGACACTTGGATTGCTTCTGTATCTTGGCTATTGTAAATAATTTGCTCTTTTTTCTAGCTTTTTTAGGTGAAAGCCTAGGGCATTGATTTTGGTTCTGTTTCTAATGTAGCTATTTAAAGCTGTACATTTCTCTTTAGATTCAGTGCTTTAACTGAATCTTACATGTTTTATAAATTTGCATTTTTTTTTACATTTATTTAAAGTATTTTCTAATTTCTGTTGTGATTTTTAAAATTTAATTCACAGACTATTTAGAAGTTCATTGGTTAATTTCTAAATATTAGAGGATTTTCCAGATATATCAAAATTGATTTGTTATTTTAGTTCATTGTGTTCATAAATGTAAAATGTATGGTTTCAGTCTTTTATATTTTTTGAGACTTGTTTTATGGCCCAGTTTTATGGTCTGTTTTGGTGAAAATTACATATATTATTCAGGGAACCGCCAGATTGTTTTCCAAAGCAGCCGTGCCATTTTACCTTACCCCCAGCAGCATATGAGGATTTGATTTTCTATACATTCTAGCCGAGACTTAGAATTGTCTTTTGATTATGGTCATCTTGGTGGGTGTGAAATGGTATCATATTGTTCACTTTCATTTTTGAAATCTAGTTTTGATGGATATATAAGTCTAAGTTTATAGATTCATTTGTTCTTAAGATGTCTTTTTCTTTTTTGTCTTCTGGCTTATATAATTTCTGAGGAAGAGTGTATGAACACTTTTTTTGGTCACTCTCCTTATTGTGTCTTTTCTCCAACTATTTTAAAACTTTTGTCTGTAAAATTTGTTCTCAGCATTTTGATTTTGATGTGCTTTTGTATAAATATGTATGTATGCATTCATGTATGTGTGGATTTATCCTGCTTGTGGTTTGGTTAGTTTTTTGGTTTTGTGAGTTTATAATTTTCATAGAATCTGAAAGATTTCTATAAATTTCATAGAATCTGAAATTTTTTTGGTCCCTTTTCCATCCTCATTCTGAGATTTTAGTTTTATTTATGTTGGACAATTCACAAAATCCCATAGGTGATTTGAGGATCTTTTTTCCAATCTTTTTTCTCTGTACTTTATATGGGATAGGTTTTATTTCTGCGTTCATTTTCATTGTCAAATCTTTTAATTTCATCCAGTGAAATTTTCATTTCAGATGATATATTTTTCAACTTTAGGAGTTCCATTTCGTTTTTTTTTTTTTTATTAGTTTTGCCATACAATGACATGATATCACCATGGGTTTACATATGCTCCCCCTCCAGAACCCCCCTCCCTCCTCCCTTCCTCCTCCCTCCCCCCGGGAAATCTCGATGCACCAGCCCCGAGCATCAATCCTGGGCTGGTGATTGATTAGACATATGATAATTAACATGTTTCAATGCCATTCTCCCATATCATCCCACCCTTACCCTTATCCACAGAGTCCACGAGTCTATTCTATACATCTGCATTCCTTTTGCTGTCTCGCATGCTGGGTTCTCGTTACTGTCTTTCTAAATTCCATATATATGTGTTAATATACTGTATTGTTGTTTTTGCTTCTGGCTTACTTCACTCTGGATAATGGGCTCCAGTTTCGTCCACCTGAGTAGAACTGATTCAAATGAATTTTTTTTTAATGCTGAGTAATATTCCATTGTGTATATGTACCACAGCTTTCTTATCCATTCGTCAGTTGATGGGCATCTAGGTTGCTTTCGTGTCCTGGCTATTGTAAACAATGCAGCGATGAACATTGGGGTACACGTGTCTCTTTCAATTCTGGTTTCCTCGGTGTATATGCCCAGCAGTGGGATTGCTGGGTCATATGGCAAGTCTATTTGCAGTTTTTTAAGGAACCTCCACACTGTTTTCCATAGTGGCTGTAGTAGCTTGCATTCCCACAAACAGTGTAAGAGAGTTCCCTTTTCTCCACATCCTTTCCAGCATTTATTGCTTGTAGATTTTTGGATTACAGCCATTCTGACTTATGTTTAATTTCATTTGTTATTTTTCATCTTTTAAAAACACATGTTACAATCCTCTAATTTCTCTTCTTTGCTAGTTCTGTCATTTTTGGTGCTTTGGATTTCTCTGAAGATTGTTTTTCCTAATTATAGGTCATTTTTTTGTTCTTTCCATGTCTTGTAAGTTTTGATTAGATAATCGTCATTATATTATGTTGCTGAGTGTTTGCATTTTCGGGGACTTTTCTTTCTTACAGGATATTGGTCTTTGTTTTAGCAAATAGTTTAGTTATTTGCAGATCCATTTGAATCCCAGTCTCATCCTACCCCATTTTAAGCTTGGCTAACTTTTCCTTTTGGGGCTTCCCTGGTGGCTCAGCTGGTAAAGAATCTGCCCACAATGCAGGAGACCTGGGTTTGTTCTCTGGGTTGGGAAGATCCTCTGGAGACAGGAAAGGCTATTCACTCCAGTATTCAGGCCTGGAGAATTCCATGGACTGTATAGAAGAGTGGGCCATGACTGAGAGACTGAGCACAACTTTTCCTTTATTCCAGGGGTTACTTGGAGTAGTATTCAGCTCCTTTGAAAAACTGAAATCACCAAGGGCTCTGCAGTTTGGCTTTTGAGAGTTCAAATGGTTTCTCTGTCTTGTCTGAGCTCCTTGAAGTATTTATCTTACATCTCCCTTCTGTCTGTCTCTCCTTCCTTGTTCTTCCTGTTTTTTGTTCCCTTCCTTATTTTTCCTTCCCTCCCTTCTTTATTCTTGTTCGTGCAGAATTTTACTTTTCCTATGCTTGGCCTAGTAGTCAGCAAAGGCTCAAGGGAACTCTTGTATAAATTTCTGCACTTTTTTTGCATTGCTTCCCTTTTTTGAGGAAAATCTGCATAATCTTAAGGTGTATCATTCCTGAACTGCATCTCTGATACTAACTCTGCTAAGTTGTTGGGCTCTGTTTGGGTTTTCTCTGACTGTGTCTGTGATCTAGAAATCACATTCAGGTAACTATTAAATATCACCTTGTTTGTTTTCCTTTTCTCAGAGACCACAATTTTGTGTTATTTGATGTTCATTGTCTGAAAGTAGTTGTTTTATGAATTTTAGCTAGTTCCCAGGTGATGTTAGTGGTGGAGAACCCGCCTGCCAATGCAGGAGGCATAAGAGGCATGAGTTCAATTCCTGGATTGGAAAGATCCCCTGAAGAAGAGCATGGCAGTCCACTTCAGTGTTCTTGCCTAGAGAATCCCATGGCAGAGAAGCCTGGTAGGCTACATTCCATAGGGTCGCAAAGATTTGGACATGACTGAAGTGACTCAGCACACACATAGCCAGTATTTTACTTCTTGAGAGTGGGAGTTCATTCTCTTCCTTGTTATTCCTTCATGACTGGAAGCTTAGTTACTTTTTTTTAAAGCTATAAATACTGATTATAATACTAGGTTTTGTGCTCCCTGAGGAAAGCTATCTGACCATCTTTCTATCATTAGCTCATAGAAGGAATTAAGTATTTTTTATTAATGATCTTTAATTAGGAAAGACACTATTGAAAGCTTTTATTTTGTATTCTTATCATACTCTGAATTAAAAGAAAGTTCTCATGGGTAGTTGTGATCCACTTTAAAAGATCACTTATTACAAATTTAAAACCTGTCATTGTGAAAGAGTGCCATGCCATGTGCTGTGCTGTGCTTAGTTGCTCAGTTGTGTCTGACTCTTTGAGACCCCATGGACTCTAGCCCACCAGGCTCCTCTATTCATGGAGATTCTCCAGGCAAGAATAGTGCAGTGGATTGCCATGCCCTCCTCCAGGGGATCTTTCCAACCCAGGGATCGAACCCAGGTCTCCCGCATTACAAATGGATTCTTTACTTAGCCACCATGGAAGCCCAAGAATACTGGATTGGGGCAGGGGGTTCCTAAGATGGCAGAGGAATAGGACAGGGGGACCACTTTCTCCCCCACAGATTCATCGAAAAAGCATTTGAATGCTGAGCAGATTCCACAAAACAACTTCTGAATTCTGGCAGAGGACGTCAGGCACCCAGAAAGGCAGCCCATTGTCTTCGAAAGGAGGTAGGAAAAAATACGAAAGGTAAAAAGAGAGACAGAAGAGATAGGAGCAGAGTTCCATTTTGGGAAGGGAGTCTTAAAAAAGAGAGAAGTTTCCAAATACCAGGAAACACTCTCACTGCTGGGTCTGTGGTGAGCCTTAGAACCTCAGAGGGCAACAGAACCCAGAGGATAAATAAATAAATAAGTAAAGCCCACAGATTATGTGCCTAACGGCAACTCCCAGCGGAGAAGCAGCCCAGATGTTTACATCTGCCACTGGCAAGCAGGGACTGGACAGGGAGGCGCAGGCTGCATTGCTTGGGGTAAGGGCTGGGCATGAATGCCCCGAGGGCAATCTGAGGGAGCTAACTAGAGATAGCAACCCAGACTGTGGGATAGCTGACACCGCCAGGCCTGCTCACGGAACAAACTGAACAGAGCTAGCTAGCTGTGGACTGGCCCATCTCCCACCAGAGACAGGCAGGCAAGGGCAGCCAGAGCCGGAAGGGGGCAGTCGTGGCCCCGGAGAGGCATCCTCTACCAAACTGCAAGCAGACTTCATTGCTAATCAAGACTTTCTGGGATTCTGGGCGGTGGACATCTGCTGGGAGGGTCACAGCCAGACATCAGCTCCTCAAAGACACACGGCACACCTGAGAAGGTGCACCCGTTGTAAACCCGGAAAACTTAGTGGCAGATATGAGGGAGGCAATAAGTCACAGCCCCCAGTTGGGGGCAACTGCGCTTGCCAAGCACCTGATCACCTGAGCTGCTCGGACCTGGGAAGGGCACAAAACACAGGCCCAACCAAGTCTGCACCTTTGTGGAGTACCTGAGAACCTGAACCTGTGTGGCTTACGCCTGGGAAGTGCATGCAACCCAGGGCCCGCCTTGGACAGTTCCTGGCAGAGAACCTAGAGCTTGAGCAGTGTAGACTGAGCAAGCACACACGCCATGAGTGGGGGTAAACCCAGTGTGGCTGGGATACTGCAAGCACTTTGCACACACGCCAGTGATATTTGTTTGCAGTGTTCCTCCCTCCCCACAGCAGGACTGAACAAGTAAGCCTAAGAAAGTGACCACCACCGCCCCCTTGTGTCAGGGTGGAAATTATACACTGAGGAAGCCAGCAAACAGAAGAAGCTAAAATAAACAGGGAACCGCTTTGGAAGTGACAGGTGCAATAGATTAAAACCCTGCAGTTATCACCGACCACATAGGAAGGGGCCTATAGATCTCGAGAAGTATAAGTCAGATCAATGAACTATTTGAAAATGAACTGACCCCACACTGTCCACAACAACACCAGAGAAAGTCCTAGATATATTTTTACAATTATCATTTTTTAATTAAAAAATTATTTTTATTTTTATGTCCTCTATTACTGCTTTAATTTTTATTTCTATAACCTACTATTACTTTGCAAAAAAAGACCCTATTTTTAAAGCATACTTCATATATATATATTTTATAATTTTTGTGAGTTTGTTTTTTTCTTTAATAATGTATTTTTGAGAATCTAACCTCTACTCTGGATTTTTAATCTTTGCTTTTTGGTGTTTGTTATACTTTCTATACCTTTAAGAACCCAATCTTCAGTACCCATTTTTACTTGGGAGCAAGATTACTGGCTGGATTGCCCTCTCCCCCTTTGGACTCTCCTTTTCCTCCACCAGGTCGCCTCTATCTCCTCCCTCCCCCTTCTCTTCTCTACCCAACTCTGTGAATCTCTTTGTGTGTTCGGGGCTGTGGAGAACACTTAGGGAACTGATTACTGGCTAGATCAGTCTCTCTCCTTTTGATTCCCCCTTTTATCTTCCTGGCCACTTCTGTCTCCTTCCTCCCTCTTCTCTGTGTAAATCCGTGAACATCTCTGAGGGATCCAGACTGTGGAGAGCACAAAGGGAAGTGATTACTGTCTAGATTATGCTCTCACCTTTTGATTCCCCCTCTTCTCTTCCTGGTCGCCTCTATCTCCCTCCTTCTTCTTCTCTTCTCCATGTAACTCTGTGTACTTCTCCAGTTGTCCCTCACTGTGGATAAACTTTTCATCATTAACCTAGATGTTTTATCATTGGTGCTGTATAGATGGAGAAGTCTTGAGGCTACTGTAAGAATAAGACTGAAAACCAGAGGCAGGAGGCTTAAGTCCAAATCCTGAGAACACCAGAGAACTCTTGACTCCAGGGAACATTAATCGATAGGAGCTCATCAGATGCCTCCATACCTACACTGAAACCAAGCACCACCTAAGGGCCAACAAGTTCCAGAGCAAGACATACCATGCAAATTCTCAAGCAACACAGGAACATAGCCCTGAGCTTCAATATACAGGCTGACCAAAGTGACACCAAACCCATTGACATCTCAAAACTTATTACTGGACACTTCATTGAACTCTAGAGAGAAGAAATCCAGCTCCACCCACCAGAACACCAACACAAGCTTCCCTAACCAGGAAACCTTGACAAGCCTCCTGTCCAACCCCACCTGCAGTGAGGAACCTTCACAATAAAGAGGAACCACAAACTGCCAAAATACCGAAAGGCCACCCCAAACACAGCAATATAAACAAGATGAAAAGGCAGAGAAATACCCAGCAGGTAAAGGAACAGGATAAACGCCCACCAAACCAAACCAAAGAGGAAGAGATAGGGAATCTACCTGATAAAGAATTCCAAATAATGATAGTGAAAATGGTCCAAAATCTTGAAAACAAAATGGAGTTACAGATAAATAGCCTGGAGACAAGGATTGAAAAGATGCCAAAAATGTTTAACAAGGACCTAGAAGAAATAAAAAAGAGTCAATATATAATGAATAATGCAATAAATGAGATCAAAAACACTCTGGAGGGAAGCAACAGTAGAATAACAGAGGCAGAAGATAGGATAAGTGAGGTAGAAGATAGAATGGTAGAAATAAATGAAACAGAGAGGAAAAAAGAAAAAAGAATGAAAGAAATGAGGACAACCTCAGAGGCCTCTGGGACAATGTTAAATGCCCCAACATTCGAATCATAGGAGTCCCAGAAGACAAAAAGAAAGACCATGAGAAAATACTTGAGGAGATAATAGTTGAAAACTTCCTTAAAATGGAGAAGGAAATAATCACCCAAGTCCAAGAAACCCAGAGAGTCCCAAACAAGATAAACCCAAGGCGAAATACCTCATGACACATACTAATCAAATTAACAAAGATCTAACGTAAAGAACAAATGTTGAAAGCAGCAAGGGAAAAACAACAAATAACACACGAGGGGATTCCCATAAGGATAACAGCTGATTTTTCAATAGAAACTCTTCAGGCCGGAAGGGACTGTCAGGACATACTTAAAGTAATAAAGGAAAAAAACTTACAGTCCAGATTACTGTACCCAGCAAGGATCTCATTCAAATATGAAGGAGAAATCAAAAGCTTTACAGACAAGCAAAAGCTGAGAGAATTCAGCACCACCAAACCAGCTCTCCAAAAAATGCTAAAGGATCTTCTCTAGACAGGAAACACAGAAAGGGTGTGTAAACTCGAACCCAAAACAATAAAGTAAATGGCAACAGGATCATACTTATCAATAATTACCTTAAATGTAAATTGGTTAAATGCCCAACCAAAAGACAAAGACTGGTGGAATGGATAGAAAAACAAGACTCCTATATATGTTGTCGAAAAGAGACCCACCTCGAAACAAGGGACTCATACAGACTGAAAGTGAAGGACTGGAAAAAGATATTCCGTGCAAATAGAGACCAAAAGAAAGAAGGAATCGCAATACTCATATCAGATAAAATAGACTTTAAAACAAAGGCTGTGAAAAGAGACAAGGAAGGACACTACATAATGATCAAAGGATCAATCCAAGCAGGAGATATAACAATTGTAAATATATATGCACCCAACATAGGAGCACCGCAATATGTAAGACAAATGCTAACAAGTATGAAAGGGGAAATTAACAGTAATGCAATAATAGTGGGAGACTTTAATACCCCACTCACACCTATGGATAGATCAACTAAATAGAAAATTAACAAGGAAACACAAACTTTAAATGATACACTAGCCCAGTTAGACCTAATTGATATATATAGGACATTTTACCCCAAAACAATGAATTTCACCTTTTTCTCAAATGCACATGAAACCTTCTCCAGGATAGATCACATCTTGGGCCATAAATCTAGCCTTGGTAAATTCAAAAAAATTGAAATCATTCCAAGCATCTTTTCTGACCACAGTGCAGTAAGATTATGTCAACTACAGGAGAAAAACCATTTAAAATTCCATCATATGGAGGCTGAACAACATGCTGCTGAATAACCAACAAATCACAAAAGAAATTAAAAAAGAAATAAAAATATGCATAGAAACGAATGAAAATGAAAACACAAAATCCCCAAACCTATGGGACACTGTAAAAGCAGTGCTAAGGGGAAGGTTCATAGCAATCCAGGCTTACCTCAAGAAACAAGAAAAAAGTCAAGTAAATAACCTAACTCTATACCTAAAGCAACTAGAAAAGGAAGAAATGAAGAACCCCAGGGTTACTAGAAGGAAAGAAATCTTAAAAATTAGAAATAAATCCAAAAGAAACAAAAGAGACCATAGCAAAAATCAACAAAGCCAAAAGGTGGTTCTTTGAGAAGATTGATAAAATTGACAAACCGTTAGCCAGACTCATCAAGAAACAAAGGGAGAAAAATCAAATCAAGAAAATTAGAAATGAAAATGGAGAGATTACAACAGACAACATAGAAATACAAAGGATCATAAGAGACTACTATCAGCAACTATATGCCAATAAAAGGGACCACCTGGACGAAATGGACAAATTCTTAGAAGAGTACAACTTTCCAAAACTGAACCAGAAAGAAATATAAAATCTTAACAGACCCATCACAAGCATGGAAATTGAAACTGTAATCAAAAATCTTCCAGCAAACAAAAGCCCAGGACCAGACAGCTTCACAGCTGAATTCTACCAAAAATTTAGAAAAGAGCTAACACCTATCCTATTCAAACTTTTCCAGAAAATTGCAGAGGAAGGTAAACTTCCAAACTCATTCTATGAGGCCACTGTCACCCTAATACCAAAACCAGACAAAGATGCCACAAAAAAAGAAAACTGCAGGCCAATATCACTGATGAACATAGATGCAAAAGTCCTTAATAAAATTCTAGCAAACAAAATCCAACAACGTATTAAAAAGATCATACATCGTGACCAAGTGGGCTTTATCCCAGGGATGCAAGGATTCTTCAATATCCGCAAATCAGTCAACATTATATACCACATTAATAAATTGAAAAATAAAAATCCTATGATTATCTCAATAGATGCAGAGAAAGCTTTTGACAAAATTCAACATCCATTTATGATAAAAACCCTCCAGAAAGCAGGAATAGAAGGAACATACTTAAACATAATAAAAGCTATATATGACAAACCCACAGCAAACATTATCTTCAATGGTGAATAATTGAAAGCATTGCCCCTAAAGTCAGGAACAAGACAGGGGTGCTCACTCTCACCACTACTATTAAACATAGTTTTGGCCACAGCAATCAGAGCAGAAAAAGAAATAAAAGGAATCCAGATTGGGAAAGAAGAAGTAAAACTCTCCCTGTTTGCAGATGACATGATCCTCTAAAACCCTAATGACTCCACCAGAAAATTGCTAGAGCTAAATCAATGAATATGGTAAAGTTGCAGGATATAAAATCAACACACAGAAATCTCTTGCATTCCTATACACTAACAATGAGAAAACAAAAAGAGAAGTTAAGGAAACAGTTCCATTCACCGTTGCAACGAAAAGAATAAAATACTTAGGGATATATCTACCTAAAGAAACAAAAGATCTGTATATAGAAAACTATAAAATACTGGTGAAAGAAATCAAAGAGGACACAGATAGATGGAGAAATATACCATGTTCATGGATTGAAAGAATCAATATAGTAAAAATGAGTATACTACCCAAAGCAATCTATAGATTTAATGCCTTCCCTATCAAGCTACAAACAATATTTTTCACAGAACTAGAACAAATAATTTCACAATTTGTATGGAAATACAAAAAAACTCAAATAGCCAAAGCAATCTTGAGAAAGAAGAATGGAACTGGAGGAATCAACCTGCCTGACTTTAGGCTATACTACAAAGCCACAGTCATCAAGACAGTGTGGTACTGGCACAAAGACATAAATATAGATCAATGGAACAAAATAGAAAGCCCAGAGATAAATCCACACATCTATGGACACCTTATCTTCGACAAAAGAGGCAAGAATATACGGTGGAGAAAAGACAATCTCTTTAACAAGTGGTGCTGGGAAAACTTGTGAACCACTTGTGAAAAAATGAAACTAGAACACTTTCTAACACCATACACAAAAATAAACTCACAGTGGATTAAAGATCTAAACGTAAGACCAGAAACTATAAAACTCCTAGAGGAAAACATAGGCAAAACACCCTTTGACATAAATCACAGCAGGCTCCTCTATGATCCAGCTCCCAGAATATTGGAAATAAAAGCAAAAATAAACAAATGGGACCTAATTAAAATTAAAAGCTTTTGCACAACAAAGAAAACTATAAACAAGGTGAAAAGACAGCCTTCAGAATGGGAGAAAATAATAGCAAATGAAGCAACTGAGAAAGAATTAATCTCTAAAATACACAAGCAACTCCTGCAGCTCAATTCCAGAAAAGTAAATGAACCAATCAGACAATGGGCCAAAGAACTAAACAGACATTTCTCCAAAGAAAATACATAGACGGCTAACAAACACATGAAAAGATGTTCAACATCACTCATTGTTAGAGAAATGCAAAAAACCCCACAAAAACCCACAATGAGGTATCATCTCAGGCCAGTCAGAATGGCTGCTATCCAAAAGTCTACAAGCAATAAATGCTGGAAAGGGTGTGGAGAAAAGGGAACCCTCTTACACTGTTGGTAGGAATGCAAACTAGTACAGCCACTATGGAGAACAGTGTGGAGATTCCTTAAAAAACTGGGAATGGAATTGCCATATGACCCAGCAGTCCCACTGCTGGGCATACACACTGAAGAAACCAGAATTGAAAGAGACATGTGTACCCCAGTGTTTATCGCAGCACTGTTTACAATAGTTAGGACATGGAAGCAACCTAGATGTCCATCAACAGATGAATGGATAAGAAAGCTGTGGTACATATGCACAATGGAATATTATTCAGCCATTAAAAATAATACATTTGAATCAGTTCTAATGAGGTGAATGAAACTGGAGCCTATTATACAGAGTGAAGTAAGCCAGAAAGAAAAACACCAGTACAGTATACTAATGCATATATATGGAATTTAGAAAGATGATAACGATAACCTTATATGCGAGACAGCAAAAGAGACACAGATGTATAAAACAGTCTTTTGGACTCTGTGAGAGAGGGCGAGGGTGGGATGGTTTGGGAGAATGGCATTGAAACATGTATATTATCATATGTGAAGCAAATCGCCAGTCCAGGTTCGATGCGTGATACAGGGTGCCCAGGGCTGGTGCACTCGGATGACCCAGAGGGATGGGATGGGGAGGGAGGTGGGAGGGGGGTTCAGGATGGGGAGCACATGTACACCCGTGGCGTATTCATGTCAATGTATGGCAAAATCAATACAATATTGTTAAATAATTAGCCTCCAATTAAAATAAATAAATTTATATTAAAAAAAAAGGAATACTGGAGTGGGTAGCCTATCCCTTCTCCAGGGGATCTTCCCAGCTCAGGAGTGGAACTGTGGTCTCCTGAATTGCAGGCAGGTTCTTTATCAACTGAGCTTCCTGGGAAGCCTGAAAGAGTTCCATACTATGGCAAAAAAAATACCAAAATTTAATTTGCATATGATCAAAATTCCTCTTTTCAGAATAGCATTCAACCATCTCTAAATTATTCTGACCTTAAGTTATCCAAGTTTTAGGATTATTTTGACTTCATTTCCTGCCTCATTTTTTAAACAATTTTTTTGCTTTTATTTCATTTATGTTCTTTCTGCTCATATCTCTATTAGGGAATATGCATGAAGTGGGGAGAAGGGGAGAACTAGCACACATGCAAATGAAACTTAGGAATTGGCTTTTGATTCCATTTTAATAATATTTAGAGGTTGTCAAAAGTAATGTCAAAATTGTGTTCTAGATTTCCATAGCCCCTGGAAATAGAATTTTTTTCTTTTGTTGTCTGCTGTAGATTTGAATGAATCCTATTGATCTGTTGTTGATGAAATATGAATATGTTAGGGAAAGGACAATGGAGAAATAAAGTAACATTCTTTATTGCCAGAAATCACTGTATTTTATACTAATTAGCCTTGAAAAATGTGACGTTATTTGACAGACCAGATGTTTCCAGCATACAACCATGTGTCTCATCAGTGAATGTGCCTGTGTCCGCAGGCAACACTGTTAGATTTTTCTCATTCTGTAAACAGTGTTCCAAAAGACAACTAGACCCTAAAGTGTGTTTATCTTTTGGCTTAATTTCTGAGTTTATATCCATTCTAAAGTTTCTCTCTGGAGAAAATTCATTTTATTGCAGATAGCTTTTCATACCTAATTGCAGTATAAACACCATTATGTTTACACCAAACCATGTAAATTGTACTGTTTTTGAGTCTGTAACATTTTGATAAAAGCAGCCATTTCAGGTTAAACTATATTTGTAGTTTTATTTCTAAATTTAGGGGAAATAAATTTCTTCCCTTTATTTATTTGAATTAAAATTTTGAGATTTGGAACACAGAAGGGGAAAACATAAACAAAGAAAACAAGTAAATCCAACCTCTGGACTTCAGTGTTTGTGGTATTAAGTGCATTGGAGTAAGAAGAGTTAAAGTATCTACCATGAAATTCATTCTTGAAACCTAAAGTAGAACTAGAAGTCTTTCACTTAAAAGATCAGAACTGAGTTTTTCCTTAGTTCAGTTCAGTCGCTCAGTCATGTCCAACTCTTTGCGACCCCATGGACTGCAGCACGCCAGCCTTCCCTGTCCATTACCAACTTCTGGAGTTTACTCAAACTCATGTCCATCGAGTCGGTGATGTCATCCAACCATCTCAACTTCTGTCGTCCCCTTCTCCTCCTGCCTTCAGTCTTTCCCAGAATCAGGGTCTTTTCTAATGAGTCAGCTCTTTGCATCAGGTAGCCAAAGTATTGGAGCTTCAGCTTCAGCTTCAGCATCAGTCATTCCAATGAATATTCAGGACTGATTTCTTTTAGGATTGACTGGTTTGATCTCCTAGCAGTCCAAGGTTTTTTCCTATACTAAGTATAATATGGGAAGTGTGAAAATTAAAAACATGAAGAAGAAAGTTATTACCTTTAATGTTTCTATCCGAAGGAAAGAAAAAATCACAGTTAACCTTTTTGTATGTATCTTCCTAGTCATTTTCTATGTATTTGTTTGTGTGTTGGCTTATGGTTAGTATATGTAGCCATACATAGATATATATTCATAATTTACACATATATATGTATTTGTAATTTTGAAAAACATGATTACTTGTAAGTTCTGTTTTTTGAATTAACTTTCATTCAACAATTTTGTGAACATTTTGCTATTTTGTTATTCTTTGGATGTACATATATACTACATGGATATATCATAATCTGTTTAACCAGTTCCTTGTTAATAGAATTCTAGTTTAGTATTTTATTTGCTAATATAAATAACTATAATTCAAGAGGCTTATACATATTTTTGTGCATCTGATTTTTTTTGGGGGGGGAGAAATGCAACTGTTTAGAATATGTGTTTGGTAATATTTTTCATTGAAAACTTGTATCAGTAATATAAATTTGTTTACCAGCAGGCTGTGAATTCTCATTCATTGAAACGTCTGATAATAATATCTGTTACCTTTAAAGAAATCTTTGGCAGTGTGAATGAAAGAATCATATTTTTGACTTTGATGTCTTCATATCAGTCCAACTTCTTTTTTCATATTTGCCTTTTGGGGTGCTCTTGTGACTTTTATTTTGCTCATTGCTTTAAAAAAAATCTCAAATTTATGTGTTGCAAATAATCTGTTTGCAAATAAACTAGGTTGTTGTTTCTTCTTTTTTCTTATTATGCTCTTTTTATATATGCTTATTTTATTTTTACTTAGTCAACTGTATCAATCTTAGTTTTGTTTGCTCTCTTATGCTAATGGAAGCTTTCCTACCTAACAGGTAAATCTTGTCCCATTGTCCTTCTGTGTTTCCAGCAATATTTGTTGTATATTAATGAAGCCATTGGGGGACTTTTACGGTTGCATTTTGGGTATATATTATTGTAGCTTTTACTTTAGCTTGTTTGTATCTTTGACTCTAAAGTGGGTTTCTTATAGGCCACATATAGTTGGATCATGCTTTTTAAATACTGTCTGACAGTGTGTATATTTTGATTAGCAAGCTTATTAGTCCATTTGCATTTAATATAATTATTAATATGGTTGGGTTTTACTCTCTCTTTTTCATGTCTTTTTTGTTCTTATTTATCTTTTATTCCTTTGTTGTACTAGATATTTTGTACTATACTGTTTTAATTCTTCCATAAAGTTTTGTGAAAAATTTATTTATTGTTTATTTATTTAGACTGTGGTGGGTCTTCGTTGCTGTGCCCAGCCTTTGCTGAGCACAGCTGCGGTGAGTGGGGGCTACTCTTCGTTGTGGTGCATGGCCTTCTCACTGCAGTAGCTTCTCTTATGGTGCACAGGCTTAGTAGTTGTGGCACACAAGCTTAGTTGCTCCAGCGCATGTGGAATCTTCCTGGACGAGGGATAGAACCTGTGTCCCCTGCACTTGCAGGCAGAGTCTAAACCGCTGGACCACCAGGGAAGCACTGTAAATTTTTTAACAACGTATTTTTTGAGTTGCTTGTTTTTTGAGGTTACTCTATGGATTATAATCTCCTTCTTCATTTGTCATAGACTATTTTTCATAGTCTATTTTAGGTCATTGTAGTTTTGATGTAGTATATAGAAGTAGTTTTGCTTCAACTTAGCTCCATTTCTTCCCTCTTCTTTAGTGCTATTATTTATATTTTATGTATATATTTTATAAAGCCAACAATGCAAGATTATAATCATTGTTTTATAAATGTCTTTTACTGTATTAAAAGAAGAAAAGAGGAAAAACTATGTTAAGTTTTTTATATTCAGCAGATATTGTTTCCTGTCTTCTTTCTTTTTTTTTTTCTGTGAATTCACGCTACTACTTGCTATCATTTCCTTCTGACTTTCATTAGTATTTCTTGTAAGGAAGATCTATTAACAAAGAATTCTCTCAGTCTTTGTTTTTCTGGGAATATATTTCATTTTCATTTTTAAAGGTTAGTCATCAGCTAATGATTGGTCCTGGGTGCTCTAAGAAACTTGAACTGATTAAAGTATCTACCCTTTGTCAGTGGATTTGTTTGTGGATTAGGGACTACATTAAAAGTTTAGGCAGTTTTCAACTCTGCTGAGCTTTTATATCCTTCTATGTGCAAGCCTGAAGCCTGCTAGTCAGCCAGGGCTGTGTGTGGTGGTTAGGCCCTTTTAGGTGTTACCTGTGTTTGTGCTCACCTTCTGAGTCAGCTAGGGATATGCAGAGAGCTTTCAGGTTATTAGTATTGCTGAAACCTGGCTTGGAGAATTTTGAGTATTACTTTACTAGCGTATGAGATGAGTGCAATTGTACGGTAGTTTGAGCATTCTTTGGCATTGACTTTGTTTGGGATCGGAATGAAAACTGACCTTTTCCAGTCCTGTGGCCACTGCTGAGTTTTCCAAATTTGCTGACATACTGAGTGCAGCACTTTCACAGCATCATCTTTTAGGATTTGAAATAGCTCAACTGGAATTCCATCACCTCCACTAGCTTTGTTTGTAGTGATGCTTCCTAAGGCCTCTTTGACTTCACATTCCAGAATGTCTGGCGCTAGGTGAGTGATCACACAATCGTGATTATCTGGGTCAAAATTCTCCAAGCCAGGCTTCAGCAGTATGTGAACCGTGAACTTCCAGATGTTCAAGATGGTTTTAGAAAAGGCAGATGAACCAGAGCTCAAGTTGCCAACATCTGCTGGATCATCAAAAGCAAGAGAGTTCCAGAGAAACATCCGTTTCTGCCTTATTGACTATGCCAAAGCCTTTGACTGTGTGGATCACAATAAACTGTGGAAAATTCTGAAAGAGACGGGAATGCCAGACCACCTGACCTGCCTCTTGAGAAACCTGTATGCAGGGCAGGAAGCAACAGTTAGCACTGAATATGGAACAACAGACCAGTTCCAAATAGGAAAAGGAGTACGTCAAGGCTGTATATTGTCACATTGCTTATTTAACTTATATGCAGAGTACATCATGAGAAACGCTGGGCTGAATGAAGCACAAGCTGGAATCAAGATTGCCGGGAGATATATCAATAACCTCAGATATGCAGATGACACCACCCTTATGGCAGAAAGTGAAGAACAACTAAAGAGCCTCTTGATGAAAGTGAAAGAGGAGAGTGAAAAAGTTGACCTAAAGCTCAGCATTCGGAAAACTAAGATCATGGCATCAGGTCCTGTCACTTCATGGCAAATAGATGGAGAAACAGTGGAAACAGTGGCTGATGTTATTTTTTGGGCTCCAAAATCATTGCAGATGGTGATTGCAGCCATGAAATTAAAAGATACTTACTCCTTGGAAGGAAAGTTATGACCAACCTAGATAGCATATTAAAAAGCAGAGACATTACTTTGCCAACAAAGGTCCGTCTAGTCAAGGCTATGGTTTTTCCAGTTGTCATGTATGGATGTGAGAGTTGGACTATAAAGAAAGCTGAGTGCTAAAGAATTGATGCTTTTGAACTGTGGTGTTGGAGAAGACTCTTGAGAGTCCCTTGGACTGCAAGGAGATCCCACCAGTCCATCCTAAAGGAGATCAGTCCTGGGTGTTCATTGGAAGGACTGATGTTGAAACTGAAACTCCAATACTTTGGCCACCTGATGCGATGAGCCATTGGAAAAGACCCTGATGCTGGGAAAGATTGAGAGCAGGAGGAAAACGGGGCAACAGATGATGAGATGGTTGGAATGCATCACCGACTCAATAGACATGAGTTTGGGTAAATTCCAGGAGTTGTTGATGGACAGGGAGGTCTAGCCTGCTGCGGTTCATGGGGTCGCAAAGAGTCGGACACGACTGAGCGACTGAACTGAACTGAACTGATCAGGTTATCCTATGGATCTCTTACTTAGGACTTTCTTGTTAAGTTTTTGATTAGTCCTCTAGTCTGCACTGTCCCAACCAAGATGAACATCAGGCCAGTAGAGCTGGAAGTTCCCACCACCTATTTGTAACTGAGTTTGCTGCTTTTCCTAACAGCACCAGTCAGTATAGGATTTTCATCGTCTGCTCCAAATCATGTCAACCCCTAATGGCAGAGAAGTTGCTCATTTTCCTGACAAGTTATAACCAGTGATGTGCTGAGGGTAGGTGAAGAGGATGATGGAGGTAGCCCCAGGCAAGAGCACCATTAAGTCCCTCTCTGTTTATCAGTTTTCATGAATAAAGCCTTCTGAAGCTATTGTTCTACTTTCCAGTCCTGAAATGGCTGTTTGCACAGATTTGTCCAGTTTATATTTGCTTTTTGAGTAAAAGATTTGCTAAGTTCTTCTGTGTGCCACAGTTGAAAGTCTGTCCTTGGGTACTTTATTTTATAGGATGATTTTTATGGCATTGACAGGATCATTTTGTATTTCTTTTTATTTTCACTCTCTCTCTTTTTTTTAATCTCCTAGCTGTGGCCTTTATTCTTTATGTAATGAATGTCATTGGTGGATTTTCTATATTCTTGGGATAAAATATTTTTTATTATAATTTATCAAGTCCTATAATACATATATCAATTTTAAATAATTTGATATTTATTTTTCCATTTATGTTTTTATTGAAACAGTCCTACATTTGTCTTAATGTAAGTGAAAACTAATTCAGGCTAGAAATTTTCCCTGAGGAATATATCTGTGGCCCTAAAGAAGACTGAATTGAGCTAAAGGTGATGCAATTCCTTTTATAGGCATTATCCTGCGCTGAAAACTCTGGAACATCTAGAGCATACCTATCTTCCTCAAGTAAGCCACTATCGGTTCTGCAAGGTGATGGTGGACAATATCCCCAAGCTTCGAGAAGAAATTAAGGATGTGTCTATGTCCGATCTCAAAGACTTTCTGGAGAGTATCCGCAAACATTCAGACAAAATTGGAGAGACTGCCATGAAGCAAGTAGGTCTTGGGTTTATGATAGGTTGGCCAATGACTTTACACAGATTTCTTTTTGCTAAGTGTCTTAATTGTTTCTTGTCATTTTAGGGAAGTCCTTCATCTTTGTGGGAACACATGGTTTTAAAATATTTTTTATTTTCTTAACAGAGCAGTGAATTATTTACTAGTATATTGTTTTGCTTCCTGAATGCTCAGTAAATATTAATTGGCTGTTATGGTTTATACTGTTGTTTTGAAGAGCTTTTTCTAGTTTTTGAAGACTTTTCTTGACTTTGGGTATGATTCAAAGCCCAGGGTTTTTAAAAGTACTATTTCTAGTTAATGAGCTAAATTGTGCTGCATGTACTTCCGGTTGATTATTTACTATGCAACAAAATGTTATATATGAGTATTTTGTAATTGTTATTTCAGATATCAGTGGGTATCAATGAAAAAAGGCCTGTTGGTAAATGCTGTGATTTGTGATCATAGAAAGGAATTTGCTTATAGCTTTATCAAAAACTAACAAAGTATTTAGATTATTTCTTTCAGTATCTTCATCTCTAATTTATGAAAGTTACACAGAACATCCAGAACTATTTGGTTGTTATGAATAAAGAACAGTAGTAATTTGCAGTATTATTTGCCCTTTTGAAATTTAAGTCATGCTGATTTTATTAACATTTCTCAGGATACCTTGATGTAACCTAAAATAATAAGTAGTAGATTCATTTTTTTTTATGGGAAGTCTTTTTTGGGGCTATAAACAACTATGTTCTTGAATAAGTCATTTGTAGTTTCGTATCATTCTGTGAGGAAGGAAGGAGTAAGTCATTTTTTTGGATCAGATTTTCAGTTTCAGCTATTCTTTTAGGTATTTGATTCTTTAAAATAGATCTGCCTGTTGGAAATCACTTTCTCTTTTCCACTTTCTCCTTTAAAATTTTTTTATTGTTATATTTTGCAAAGTGGAAAGTTTAAAACTAGTTGATGATAAACTTTGATGGAAACAATCATTTCATGTCATTTTTATTAAACTTTCAAAATAATTGAAGAATAGAGTTGCTTTTTCTAGGCCTTTGCTTGAGAAATTCCTTTGGTTTTGAAGTAAAAGAGAAGATTCCATGAAGAGTATTATTATTTCGTTTAATGAGATTATCTGTCTGTCCCACTAATTATCTGAAGAAATTATGGCCTAGGGCAGGAAAGTGTTTTGCTCAAGTTTGGTTGGTAAAGGTCAGCTCATGTAGAATTCAGAGTAGAGGGAGATGAGTTTATCTGCTGTGTCGTTCAGTCTGTGTGAACTGTTAGCTGTTGGCTGTATTTTTGTCATTTAAAGAAATGGTGATGAAATCTTTTGTGAATTCAGGACTTTTTAATTAATTGATAACTCTTTATTCCTCCTGTAATATTTTTCATCTCAAGTATAGCTCTTATTGCAAGTATTACTATCTTATGCTACAAGATCCTTGAGTAAAGATATCTTACACATTTCAAAATCTTCTGTAGTCCTTAAAAAGTAAGGAAAGTGGAAGAGGGAGAAACTACCACATACCCACATACTTTGTACCTGTAAGTGTTCAATAAATATTTGTTTGAATTCATGGATGTTGGATAAAAGGGAGAGGTTATGGTTTATTTCTCTCTTATGTCAAGTCCAAAATGATGTTTCTGATTTGTGATGGTTTTCTTTGCAATGGAGATTTAAGAAATGTCTCCATTGTATGGCTCTGTCATTTTAAATATGATTTTGAAGATTGCTGCAGAAAGGGAAAGACCACAGAGTGTTGGATGTGGTAGGGTTTTTTTTTTTTTAAGAAGCTTGTGTATTTTGTTCTTAGCACACATTTTATTATTTATTTATCTTTTTGTATTGTTTCTTTGGCTGTTCCCTGTGGCAGGTGGGATCTTAGTTCCCTGACCAGGGATCAAACCCTCATCCGTTGCATTGGACGTACAGAATGTTAACCACTAGACCACCAGGGAAGGCCCTGTGGTTGGTAGGGGTTTTTTGGTCTAGGCATGGAGGTGACACATCATCACTACTACACTGATTTCATTGGGCAGAACTTAAAAACATGGCCATACCAACCTGCAAGGGAGACTGGGAAATATAATTTCACTCTAAGAGAAGAACACAATTTTGGTGAATAGTAGAACAGTCTATCCTTTTGCTCATCAAATATGTCTTCACTCTTCCTCTCATCCATAGAACATGTATTCCCTAAGGAATAGAACATGTATTCCCTAAGGAATACAACCTAATATCCTATCTAATTACTACATCCATCTCAAATAATCGTATTTTCCAGGGATGTTCAGTACTCTCCATCAGATCCAGATGTGGCTCTTCAGTGGGCTGATGACTATGGAGAAGCTAGAACAGAATAGCTACAACAAAAAACTTCCACTTAGAAATGGGAAGAACAGGAGATGTACAGTATTCCCTGCTTCATATCAAATCATCTAATCTTTTTGGGCCATCATTGGGAAATCTTTCTGAGTTAGTAATAGGGGAGCTTCCTTGCTTAGATGTTGACTCTCTGGAAAGAACTCGTTTGCCCATTGTTCCCTTTGCTGTATCTTAGTTTTTCTTTCCCTATTCTTTTTTTTTTTTTTTTCTGTGTACATTTCCGAAGTGTGTGCTGGGGAATTGACATTCATTTGAATGCTTCTTTTTCTCTCTGTAGATACATGTATATATACATATGCATATATAATTTATATGTTTATGTATCTTTCAGTGCCTGCTTTCTGCTTCCACAAGTTTAGGAGCCCAGCGTTTGTTTTAATGTTCTGAACAAAGATTTATTTAGTCCAGATTTGTGGGCTTTTGCATTATCGACACCTCAAAACTTAGCAGACCTCTGATCTGTCTGTGTCCAGTAGGTTCTGTTTAGATACTGTACCCAGTGTTCTTTTCTAAGTATAATTTTCAGGAATGATTTTTTTTTTTTTCTCCTTCCCTGTTTGGAGAGGTAGTGAAATTTGGGGAGAATAACTCTTGCCTCATGTCTTTTTTCTTATTTTAATGGCCCTACTTGGAGGCCATATGAAATAAAGAGTAAGAAAACCATACCTGAATCTAGTTTTTGCCTCAAAATTAAGTTCAACAAGGTTTTCCTTGGACTTAATTGCTCAAACTTTTACCTTCTTTTTCTTTTACTGTTTGGGATCTGTATATGTTCAGCTTTCTGACCCTCTGAGGCCCAAGTTTCTGGGCTCAGAAATATGGCCCAAATTTTAGTTTGCAAATTGGGAAATTCTGTGCTCATTTCTTTTGTGTAAAACCTTGCTAAAAGTAGAAAGTAAATGCCAATATATGCTATAACTCTCTCTCTACATTCACTTATAGAGCTATAGGCTCTGTAGCTATGTGGTATGCCTTTTCATTTATTACTGGTTCCTGTTTTACCAGTGGGTTTTTTTTTTTTTTTTTTTGCCACAATATCATAGGGCTCTTTAGGCTTTTGACTTGCTAAATACATATTCTTACTGCCTACCGCCTGAACTCTAAACTGATGCCATTTATTTTAGGCTTTTTTGTTATGACAACACCATCCTTCCAACTCTAGTGCTTGTTTCTTTAAATAATGCTACCTCTTACAATAGTTAAGCTCTAAAATCTCACCGTAGAAATTCTATTATTTGCTTAGGGGAAGTCCTAAATGGGTATTCCTGGTGGGCTCGCTCTTCTTCAAGTGACTATGAAGGGGTCTAGGACTTGTGGCTCTATCACTTCAACCTGTGACTTTCAATGTTATAGCAGTAGGGAAAGGAGTAAGGGCGTTAGGGAGTTTTTGTTTTTTCATTGACCAACTTGTAAGTGATACATATGACTGCTGCCAGCATTACATTGGCTGAAGCTCACACACTGCAAGTGAGGATTGGAAATACAGTTTATCTGTGTGACCAAGAGAAAGAGGAAGTAGTTTTGGTGAATAGCTAGCTACTCTGCTACAACCTACTATTATATAGCCTAGAAAAATACATATCTCCATGTGTTTTCCCTTTTTTCTCCACAGTTTCATCTCTTTAACATTTCTACCCTGTATGTTTGCCTTATAATTTACCGATCCAATTTTTAGCGTTGTCTGTGCCACTAATCATCATTTTTAGTTCAACAACTGCAGTTTTGGCCTTAAAAATATGTTCTTGTCCTAAAGAAAAATTTAAGTGGCCTTCTTTAGAATCATACAAGGAAACAGATTTGGAAGTATCAATTTTGATAGTTGATCTAGGTGCTTCTGGCAATTATATAGTACACTATGCTTTTTCTTGGTGAATAGCTCCCTTTTTGTTATTCTCCTTACCCTCTCCTGAGTTGTTGCATTGATCCATGGGTGAACTTTGTCCTTTGTAAGATGAAATGTTGGAGGCAGTTGATAGACTGGCTTCTCTTTGGAATATACCATTTAAGCCACAAGAAGGACTCCACCCAAATTGGGGTTTAATAAGCAGAGTAGGCTCCAGACTTTTCTCTGAGATTATAATCTCAAACTGTTTGTTCAATTTTGTCAAGCTATATGATGCAAAACTTACTATTTGAGGATGATGAGAAAATGTCATTTGAGGGATATGTAGTTTATCTATTTTTCTGTATTCCAAGTATTATATTGTTTCTGGATAAAGCTTTATCTGTAGGAAGATTTTTGCTTTGGTTTCATGTGGTAGGCAGAATTCTGAGGTGGTCCTTAGGATTCCTGCCCCCTGGTCTGTACATCCTGTAAGATCTTCTCCCTTTAGTGTGTGAGCCTAATGTATAAGGTGAGCACCTTTAAAAGAAGGTCTAGAGGTGTAGTCAAAGGTCCATATAGTCAAAGCTGAGGTTTTTCCAGTAGTTATGTATGGATGTGAGAGTTGGACCATAAAGAAAGCTGAGCGCCAAAGAATTGATGCTTTTGAACTGTAGTGTTAGAGAAGACTCTTGAGCGTCTCTTGGACTGTAAGGAAATCAAACCAGTCAATCCTAAAGGAAATTAGTCCTGTATATTTGTCAGAAGGACTGATGCTGATTCTGAAGCTCCAGTACTTTGGCTACCTGGTGCAGAGAACTAACTCATTGGAAAAGGCCCTGATGCTGGGAGAGATTGAAGGCAGGAAGAGAAGGGGACGACAGCGGATGAGATGATTGGATGGCATCATTGACTTGATGGACATGAACTTGAGCAAGCTCTGGGCATTGGTGATGGATAGGGACTGTGTACTGCAGTCCATGGGGTCACAAAGAGTCGGACACAACTGAGCGGCTGAACTGAACTAAGAGGTTCGATACAGAAGTTAGAGAGATTAAAAACTGCATCTGATGCTTAATTGTTGATCTTGAAGAAACAGACTGCTGTGATTTGGAGAAGGCCATGTGGCAGGGAATTGTAGGCAGTCTTGAGTTGCTGAGAGCTATCCCCAGTCAACAGCCAGCAAGAAAATGGGGACCTGAGTTCTACAACCACAAGGAACTGAATTCTGGCAACAATATGAGTAAACTGAAGACCCTGAGCTCCAAATGAAACCACAGGCCTGACTGACATCATGATTTCAGTCTGGTGAGACCCTGAACAAAAGACTCAGCACAAATATGCTTAACTTCTGATCTATGGAAACTCAGATAATATTTTTGTATAGTTTTAAGTCACTAAGCAATAGAAAATTAATATACTCTCTTATTTTGGTCTTGAATAGAATTACTTTTTACTGAACTGCACATTTTAATTTTGCCTTTGGATCTAGGAAACAATGGTATAGTCAGTCTTGTTTAAAATGTGTTAAGCTAGAAGTCTCTTTCAGTTATCTTCCAATATACCTGGGAAGCTGTAGAAAATCAAGAGGGTGTATAAGTATGAAACTGTTAGGGGAAGCACACTGACTAAACTGCCCACCCTGGCCAGGCTCCATAGTAACCATCTGCATGAGTTATTTTATGACAGCAAGTCCTGGTAAGGAACATGGACTTAATAAGCCACCACCAACCGGAATAGTTTGGGAAAGGTCAAAAGGAAAGGTTATGTGTCCTACCACCTCCTAGAAATCCTTCTCACTGGCATCTACCTTGGCACAAGGTGTGCAACACCAGGAAGATTCTGAGTGAGAGTGACCAGCCAAAGACAACCCTGAAACTAATCTGATCGCCATAAAACCTGAGGCTGCGAACCATGTGGCAGAGCAGTTCTCCTGGGTTCCCTTACCTTCCTGCTCTCTGCCCAGTTGCCCCTTCCCAATAAAGTCTCTTGCATTGTTAGCTTGTATGTCTCCTTGGACAATTCACTTCTGAATATTAGACAAGAGCCCAATCTTGGGCCCTGGAAGAGTTTCCCCTTCCTGCAAAAAAACCTAGAATAAAAGTTCAATCATAGACCAGAATCTGAGGAGGAATTTTAAATTTGTTCATTCCACTGTTTATTGCTATTTTGGATTTTAAGTTAAGCAGTTTTATTAAACAAAACAAAACAAAAAACCATGTTCATCTTCCTGTATATCTCTTAACATGAATTGGATTGAAGGCATTTAATGGACCCTCCTGTGAGTTCTGCTACAAGAAGTAGAGCCATCTTTAAAGCAAGTAGAAAAACCTTCCCTTTTGTCCTATCCCATTTTCTATGTTGATATTCTTACAGAGTGCTTCCAGAATACTGTGTATGTCTTATTTTAGAATAATCAATTTAGCTTGACCGGATTTTATTTATTTATTTATTTATTTATTTTATTTATTTACTTTTAAAATTCTAACTTGGCTTTGCCAAATTATATGGGTTATATAACTGATACTTAGAAAAGGAACTGGTTGCTCATAAAAGAAATTGAAGGCTCCCAGGCATTCTTCCTTTAGTAACTAGTTTTAAAGAAACTTATCCTTTTTCACCTTGGCTCTTTCCATGGCCTTCCGAAGTGGCCCAGTGGTAAAGAATCCTCCTGCGATGCAGGAGACGTGAGTTCAGTCCCTAGGTAGGAAAGATCCCCTGGAGAAGGAAATGGCACCCCACTCCAGTATTCCTGCCTGGGGAATCCCATGGACGGAGGAGCCCAGCAGGCTACAGTCCATGGGGCCTCAATAATTGGACATGACTACGTGACTGAGCACACTCATTCACACAGTTCTTTCAGCCTTTGACTTTCTTTGGTTAAATCTTGGCCACAGCAAAATGAGCTCCTTTATTTATTGTGTAGAGCATCTTTTGATTTAGATCAGGCATGGTACTACCAGCTGAGTTCAAGAGGCCATGTAATGCCTGCCAAGTAAAAGCAGTATTGCCATTGAAACCTCTTTTGTGCTGGATGCTCTGCAAAACTTCCACAGAATATGGCCTTTGGAGTCAAAGAAGTTAATGCTCACTTGGTTTGGTGTTCCTGGATTTACTTTTATTCTCTTTTCTTCTTGATTTTGGTATTTATGTTTTTGTGCAATTCCTTGCTCCTTATTCTTTGATGATACAGGTGGCCTTAGGGTAGGGTGGAGGAATATGGACCTGTAAAACAGGGATTCTTGAAGTTGGAAACAATCGGAGTACCTTATGCTAGATAGTACAATGTTAGAATCTGAAGAGGATAGTAGGCATTTAAGTTTACTGTTCAGTAATATGATAATTAACAGAATAGACTTTGTAGTTTGGGTTAGACTCCTAGATTTGCCATTTGCTAGCTGTATGACAGTGGGCAATTTACTAAACAAAACATTCAGTCTTCACAGCTCTATAGTTGGAATTTTTAATCTTCCCTTCAAAGATGTGGAAACGTTTAGGGAAATCGAGGACTAAGATTAGTTCTAGGCTTATAATATCTGTTAAATTAAAAAGAAAGAACCATCCTAGATGAATGGTGAATGTAGATAGATTAGAGTATGGAGAAGGAGAAGATAAACTTGATGATTGAAATACTTTTAATTTTATTCCTAAAATTCAGTTTTCTGTCACAATTGTCAGCCTTGAATTAGATCTCACTTTTAAACATTTTTTTCTCCTTCACATAAAAATTATTTCTATTATGTATACTTTTAAAATATTTTGCACCTGATAAGATGAGGGTTAAATTTGAAAGGGCAGTGACTCTATTCATATTGCATGAAAGAACATATAGAATTTATTTCTTAAATCTGAAGACAATATTGAAGCTTGGTTTTTAGTTTTCTTCAGGAGAAAAAGGAAACTATGGTGTGTGTAAATATAATAAATGTATTATTTATTTGCTTTGACTAAGCAAAGCATGCTAGCTTATTAGGAGAAAATTTTCTGTTATCAAAGGCAAATTGTGATATGGGTTCTCAATATAATTTGTAAACATGGCCTCATACTGTGCTCATCCTAAATAGACCATTACTTTAGACAGACAGCAGCTATTACAATATTTATATCATCTCTCACAAATATGCTACATATATATTTTAAAATTAAAAAATTTAAAAATAATTTTAAAATTAAATTCTTTTGAAAATACTCCTTTTATTGAGCCTTGGCTTATACTGGAGAGTAGTAATACTTAATTTAAAACTGTATGGTATCATAAGAATAAACTGCTGAGTAGAATAGAAATACAGAAATTGACCCAAATATATAGTATACGAATTTAATAAGTGGTAAAGGTAGTGTTAGAGGCATAGATACAAACAAATTAGCATTATGTCATATAGTTGTAAAGTAAGTTTCCTCAGTAAGCCTTATAGGCAGAAAGGTCAGCACAGTGCACAAAAATACCATCTTCCTGTCATTTTATGAAGGAATCTGATGGGTTCTACTTTGCACTACAAGCAACAGGATATGCCTCAGGAGAAGGACTCTGCTCATATATTATTGATAGGGAAGCTGAGAGAGGGGGAAGAACACCTAGTCCAGTATGTACTAGATGAATCCTTGTTGGTCAGAGAAATGATTTGGCTAGGGGAATTCTCATTATCAATGCCACTTAGATTAGCTAAAGAGACCTAGTATTCTTCAGATGAACTTAGTTTACTGAACTAGTTTATTGCTAAGTTTTGAGAATGGGAAATGTTGAGAGCTACTCGGGCCTCCAAGGTAGCATCTCGTAGCAGGAAGGAATGCCATTAGCATGATTGCTGCTTTACTTATCTGTCTTCTCAAACAGTTCATGGTCTCTGTAAGGACAGGGGTAGGTTTTTTAGCTTTGTATCTTCAGCACCTTTTTAGCATAGTGCTTAGTCATAGTAGATAGTTAATAAATCAATTAATTACTCTTAATTATGTATTTAATTAAATTTAATGTACCTACACCTTAACATTTTTCAGGAAAGCTACCCTTTTTGATATTCTAAGGTATATCTTCTTATTCCAATTATATTCTTAACTATATGAAAATACCTAAAGTTGCTCGTTGAATGGATTTTGAAACTATCTGAAAGTTCTTTTTTTTTTTTTTTTACTATCTGAAAGTTCTGTGTGGAGGTGCTATAAAGTGATCAAATTAACTTCTTAATAAAGATGGTGTGTTGAACACAGACATTTCTGTCTTCTGCCTCTCATAAAAGCAACAGCTAAGAATTTTTTTTTTTTTTTAAAGCATGAGCTGTCAAACATAAAGAATATAGGAGAAAAGGTGACAGCACATTTTTTGGAAATTGGAAAGTAAAAAAATATGTGAAAATTGTCCCAGCATATCCAAGAAAACTCAGTCCTAAATCGGTAGTAGAAGAACTGAGAACAGTCTAAAGTTTTAGGGTTTTGCAGAACCTCTATGGTTAAGAAATTGCTGGCCTCAAGGAAAAGGGGGTAAAATTGATGCCCAAAAAGAAAGATTGGTTGAATGTCTATTTAAGAGCCAGTTAGACAGAACTATTCGTTGAGTGTCTATTTCAGAATCAGTTAGGACTCCTTCCTCAGCTTTTCCTGCCAGTTAACTACCTGATCCCAACTCTAGCAGAAGACCAGGAAACAGACACAAGCTGAAAACAGTGAGTTTATACCCTAAATATTGAGATTTATCCTAAATCTCACAACCCTCTTTTCTGATTTAGCTTCCAGAATCAGACTTACACCCTTCAGGTGTGAGACTGGCAGATTATCTGAATACTCTGAATAATAAAATTAGCTCAAGAGAAGTGTCCTCAAGAAATACCCGCTGGGTATTCACCAATAAAAAGAGCAAGTCAGATCACTTTGAAGGTCACAGTTGATTAGACTAATGTACAGCCAGAGAGATTTCAGTTAGCTTTTTAGTTTCCCAAATTAAAATTTGAGCAGATGGCTAAGGATCACCAGATACTTGATAAAAGATTCTAACATGAAAATTGAGTCAGAACAAACATGTACAAAGAAGCAGCATGAAGAAGATAGAGATTATGCATAAGAGGAAAACCTAAAAGGCAAAATGAAACAAACTATCATCAGTAGCATTAGAAAGATAAGAGAATGTAAATTACATGGTAGAAGCAAGATCAGATTGCTACATAAAAGAAGAACAACAAGAATGTTTAAAAATTAAAAATATGGCAGCTGAAAACTCTTAAAGGAGGGTTTGGAAAATAAAGTTGAAAAAGTCTTTTAGAGAGAAGAGTTAAAAAAAAAAAAGAGATAGAACATGGGAAATAGAAAAGAAAAAAGAATATTAGGGAGTCAGTCCAGGAGATCTAAAATATCATTTGAATACTAGATATTTTAGAAAAAAGAAGCAAAAAAGAAGGTAAGGAATTCATTATAGAAATAATACAGAAAATTTCCCCAAATTCTATTAATAAGATAGACAAGTAGATTAAAGGACCCACCAAGTATCCCACAAAAAGGATGAAAGTAGACTCACATCAAGGCATATTGTAAAATTTCAGAAACCAGAGGACGAAGTGAAAGTTGTAAGTGTCTTTAGAGATTATAGGCAATATCTTACATGGCTGTGAATTGCACTCATACAGTTATAATAATTAAATGCTAATGCTTAAAGTTAACATGTCTAGTTAATCCATTGATTTATCGCTGTTGTAGAGGGATATGTGGGTACTGGTGTGTTAAGAATGTGAAAGAGACTTAAACCCCCTTCTTCCATAGTGGAAAGTCAATAGGTAATGCTTAAAACCAAACCATAATAGCCAAGAGATGGAAGCCACCCAACTGCCCATTGACGGATGGATAAGCAAAAAAAATGGTGGAGCATTATTTTACCTTAAAAAAGGAAATTTTGACACATGCTACAACATGGATGAACCTTGAAGACATTATGCTAAGTGAAATAAGCCAGGCATGAATGGACAAATACTGTTTAGTTCCACGTATCTGAGGTTCCTGAACTAGTCAAATTCATACAGACAGAAAGTAGAATGATGGTTTCCAGGGCCTACTAATAAAGGGAATAAGGAGTTAGTATTTAATGGGTACAGAGTTTCAGTTGGGGAGATGAAGAGTTTCTGAAGACAGTGGTAGTGGTGGTTGTACAATGATGTGAATGTACTTAATACCACAGAACTATACAATTAAAAATGGTCAAAATGGAAAATTCTATGTCATAAATCTTACCACAAAGAAAAAGAATCTAAAGAAACGGGCAGTAGCATACATAAGCATGGTATATAGAGATCAAAAGTAGTTGCTTCTGGGGAGCAGGATTTAGGGGATAGAGGAGAGCAGAAAACAGTTGTTTCTCATAATAATATGTTTATTGTGTATAATTTAACTATGCATAAATTTGCACATATAACTCAGATAAGATATATTGAACAAAAAAAAGAACAGAAACTTAAGTCAGATATGGTAAATGTGTGTAATAAATAGGATTTGCTGGTGGACTGGATATGAGATAGTAAGTATTATGACTGTCAGGTACAAAAGAAGTGTTCCCTTATTTAAGGGATTATTTATACTTATTTATGGCATTATTGATTTTCCTTTCTGCTTTATGTGGGTAATTGAGGAGTCTTCAGAATCATAGCTGTAGCAAGATGGAAAAGGAATTATGTGTTATATGTAAATTAAAAGATTCCATTCAATTCTCTGTGTATTGTGTGCCTTGTTAAAGAAGTGAACAGATAAGTCTGAAATAATGGACAATAAAGCAAGTGGCTTTTTTTTTAAATATAAAATTCTTAAAAGTGATAATTGCCATTGAGTGCTATGCTGTTTCTTCAGTGATGATAAAGATGGCAAATTTGTGATAACCAGAATGATCCCTTCCCCTTGCCTTGAATTCTTAAGATAAACATTATCCCTTGTTCAGAAGAGAATATGAGGTCTTCAGCACTCCCCTTTGGTTGCAAAATGTTACACTATCATACCCCTGCCACTGTTGCAGGCTCACACGCATTTCATACTTAGTTGTGTGTTCTGATGAATGAAGAGTCCCTATGCTGCTGCAGGAAAAGATGGGAAAAGAGGGAATTAAGAGAGCAGTGAGGGAAAATATTTCTGGTAAGTTAGCGTACATATAATTTGGCTTGGCCTCAGAGTCTTGTGTTATTATCAATATTTCATTGGGAAACTTAACTTTCTGCTAAATTTAAAATAAAGGAGAATGACCTACATTGTGAAGTTTTTCTTGGAGGATTTGTACAGTAACTGAACTTCATTCCATTACAATGCTTCTGGGATTTCCTACAGCCTCCAAGTATCGTGAATAATTGTGCCACACTAGAAATGTGCAGAAATTTCATGTTGAAATGAAATTCAGATCACTTTTGAATTGAACTTGAGATCAGTCCTTTAGATTTAAGTTATGAGGTAGAAATGAGTTGATCTCATTGACATAAGTAAGATGCTTGCTGTTTGTGAATTTATTAAATAGTTTAGCCTCTGAAACATGCAAGGATATGAAAAGTTATTTAAAATAAAAGTTATTTATAATAACTTAAATATAATATGAAAATATACAGCTGTTAAATATTATTATACAGGGGGCCAAGAACAACCACTTTATTACCTTTATTATCAGATTAAATTTATTTATTGTTATTATTTTTTGAAAAAGCCTTTATTTATTTACTTATTTTTGACTGGACCACACAGCTTGCCCAGACCCCTGGCAGTGGAAGCACAGAGTCCTAAGCACTGGCCTGCCTGGGAGTTCCCATTATCAGATTAAGTTTAGGTCCCGTCAGACACAGCCTCTGTTTGCCTTTCTAAAAGATGAATGGAAGTAAGATACATTTTTCATCTCATAGGAATGAACTGTTAAAGTATGTTTAATAGGCAGTGTCCCCTCATTATAAGTCTGAATGAACTAGTAGTCTTGTATTATATCTATTTATAAACTTACTCTGCTTATGTATCACTTCAGTCAGTTCAGTCGTGCAGTTGTGTCTGACTCTTTGCAACCCCATGGACTGCAGCATGCTAGACCTCCCTGTCCATCACCTAATACCGGAGCTTGGTCAAACTCATGTCCATCGAGTCAATGATGCCATCCAACCATCTCATCCTCTGTTGTCCCCTTCTTCTGCCTTCAATCTTTCCCAGCATCCGGGTCTTTTCCAATGAGTCAGTTCTTCACATCAGGTGACCAAAGTATTGGAGCTTCAGCGTCAGCATCAGTCGTTCCAATGAATATTCAGGACTGATTTCCTTTAGGATTGACTGGTTTGATTTCCTCGCGGTTCAAGGGACTCTCCAGTCTTTTCCAACACCACAGTTCAAAAGCATCACTTCTTTGGTGCTCAGCTTTCTTTATGGTCCAACTCTCACATCTGTACATGACTACTGGAAAAACCATAGCTTTGACTAGATAGACCTTTGTTGGCAAAGTGATGTCTCTGCTTTTTAATATGGTGTCTACGTTATGTATGGATGGTGTTTTCTCAAGGCAGATATAACAACTGCGTGATTGAAACACAGAATATACATTTTAAAACAAAGACTTTTTGACGATTTAGACATCTGCCACGTGTGCAGAGTGTGGAAGAGCCAAGTTTGAGGTTTGGATTTAGAGCCCTTCCCAAATCCCCGTAGTGTGCCCTTTGACCTGAAAGATCAGTCTTATTGGCCTTGGAGAAATCCAGTTAAGAATTCCTAGGATTGTTGTATGAATGGATAAGAAAGCTGTGGTACATATACACAATGGAATATTACTCAGCATTAAAAAAAAATTCATTTGAAGCAATTCTACTCAGATGGACGAAACTGGAGCCCATTATCCAGAGTGAAGTAAGCCAGAAGCAAAAACAACAATACAGTATATTAACACATATATATGGAATTTAGAAAGACGGTAACTAGAACCCAACATGCGAGACAGCAAAAGGAACGCAGATGTATAGAATACACTCGTGGACTTTGTGGATGAGGGTAAGGGTGGAATGATATGGGAGAAGGGCATTGAAATAAGTTAATTATCATATGTCTAATCAATCGCCAGCCCAGGATTGATGCTTGGGGCTGATGCAGCGAGATTTCCAGGGGGGGAGGGAGGAGGGAGGAGGGAGGGGGGTTCTGGAGGGGAAGCATATGTAAACCCATGGTGATATCATGACATTGTATGGCAAAAACAATAAAAAAAAAAAAAGTTAAAAAAAAAAAAGAATTCCTAGGATTGTTGTGCTCTCAGTGAGTTCTTTATTCTTGTGTCTTCTGCCAGGTGTTCTCTTTACTGACCACGAAAACTTCAAAATAATGGTAAGGCAACTGGTATGTGAGGAAAGAGAAAGTAATGGCAAGGGAACTGGTATGTGAGGAGACAGGATGAGAAAGAAGTATTCACATTTATACAGGAGGGCCAGAGATGTGGACCTAAGATGGTCTAGAACAAGAGGAATCAATTTTGTCACAGCTGTAAAGTTTTAGTAAACCTAAAAAAGCTTTACAATTTAAAAGCTGAAAAGTTTTAGTAAACCTAAAGTAGCTTTACAATTTAAAAAGTTACATACAATAAAATCTTTTCTGTTGTCGTCCACAAATTTTTTTAACATGGATAGATTGATGTAAGCATCACTGCAAACAGAACAATTCTGTCATCTCTCCAATTCCTTTGTGCTCTCTCTTCGTAGTCAAGTCTCTCTCTTCCTAATTCCTGGCCATTGATCATGAAGTTTATCAAAAGTATAGGGTAGGAAGCACATGAAACAGATAATGATACTACCAGAAACTTTTTAGTTAATTAATTATTACTAATATCTCACTGGTTGAGAATGTGGCATCTCTTAATCCTTCTTGTTTAAGATCTCAGCACAGAAATGAACCCCAAACCAAAACCACAGAAAAATGAAATTTTTGTAATTGAATAATAACAGGTGACCACCTAAATTGTTGCTTTTTCTAGGTCTGTGTGATTCTATGCTTTAGAGGCTTCATGACCTTTGACTGTAGTGAGATGGATTCTTTCTGTCTTCATTAGAAGGTGAATGGTTACATGACTGCACCAAGCTGGCTAGAGAATAAACACTGGACTGGGAATATGGAAAGTGGTTAGATCACTGGAGCTGAATTTTTCACTCAGACTCTTCTTTGTTCTTTATAAGTGGCTCCTGAATAAAGCAATGCCAAGAGTTTATACTGTAAGCTGAAAGTTTTCAACTGACTACATTTTATTTGTTTTGAAAGCTTGCAAAAAAAGTTTTTTTGTTGAGAGTTCAGGCTACTTTACCTTCCTGACATAACTTTCTAATTGTACATTTACAGCAAATTTAGAACAGTTTTCAGTGATTACTTCTGTGTATGCATGCAGAGGAGAAAATGCTCTACAGATTAGGGAAGTTGTTTGAGGAGAGAAAGAAAAGACCTTGTCAGGTTGTGGTGCTACTTCCATGTGTGTGTTTGCTTAAACTCAGAAGTCAGCCAACCATTGAGGCCTCTAGTATGGTTAGCTATTAAAACAGAACAGTGATAATGGATCTTTATATAAATGTTTAGGTATTTGGAAATTTTTAAAAATTGAGAAAATTCTGCTTTAGAGAAAATCAGGGTGGGCTGTCAGGGGAGATGATTATGCTCTGTACTAGTGAGATGTTAATGAGATTGGGAAGGAAGTAGGGAGTTTAAGAGTCCTTTATTTTTAAAAAGTCTTACAGTGCCAATGCTTAAGATGTGTTCTGTGGCACACCACCATAAATCACAGGGGACTGACTTGCAGAATACTAGGTAATAAAAGGGATCTGGGACAGGTGTTGGAGGAGGGGAACCTAAAGCTAGAATAGAGTCCAGGAAGTGGAACTAAGATGATAATCATTTACTGGCATTTTCTTGAGGGCATGTGTCTGAATTAGCTTCATCTTTTTGTTCCCATAGAACCTAACACACTGCATTGTACAGACTTGGCATTCAACACATTTTTATTATATTAAACATACATACACTCTTTTTCCCTTTGGCAGGGCACTTATACATTTAAGGAGAGAGAATTTTCATGGATATTGTAAGAGTTCTAATATTTTTCTGGTCTTCTTAGACTCTTAATTTGCTGATGAAACCTTTGACTGTTAGGTTCATCTTCGATATCACTAGATGCAAATTGTCTTAAAGTCCCAGGTGAAGTTTTTTCACTTAGGTATAATTTTATCTTAATTCTCCGCCAGTGAACATTTCTCACTTTTGTGCTTTTTACCTCCTGGGAAAACATGCATAATATAAAATTTACCTTTCTAAAATCATTTTTAAATATACAATTTTATATATTAAAAGGTACATTCACATTGTTGTGCAACTCACCACCATCCATCTTCAGGACTTTTTCATCTTCTGAAACCGAAACCCTGTGACCAGTGAATTAAAAGCTTATGATTTGTGCTTTAGTACTGACTGAACAAATAAAGTTTTATATATATATATACTAAAGAACCTGTGATCTCTTTGCAGGGAAGGAAAAGAGGCAAAAAGCAAATCTGGAATTCACACAGTAGCTTTTTAATTTAATAAGAAGTAGATTATAGTTCCTGAATTTTTATAGATAGATTTTTCTGTTCTTCAGTTTCCTTAAGAAATTTGTTCAGAAGCAACTACAAGTCTTATTCTTTCAAAGTATTTCCAGTCTCTCTGTGTGTATGTGGGGTGTATGTGTGTGTTTGTGTGTTTCTGTAGTCTTTGTATCTAACATGACATGGAAAGCTATAATTTTACTTTAGGTTTTGTTTTTAGTGTTGTCACTGGCTGGCTTGAACCATGGTGGTCTTCATCTACTTTTGAGGGTTGTGCCCTTGAATATGGTGACTGTACTATGGTGTCAGAGATTTGAAGGATGTGGAGGATCTTATTTTTTGGTACTATAATCTTATTTTGTTAACTTAGACTGAAGTCTGTTATTAATTTTTACCTTTCTCTTGCTTTCCATGTAAGCAAACAAGCAAATGTCAAAAGATAGTACAGCCTACTTTCCAACAGAATGATTTCAGCTCTTCTCAGTTGTTAAACATAGGCATCTCCTAGCCTCCCTGATGAAGAGGCTATGGTCTAGCTGGCATGCCTTCTGTTTTGTTTTTCTTGGTAAGTCTTTAAGCAGAGCCAGTCTTTTAACATTGGAGAAGAGAGATATCTATAGCAGTAGTTCATAAACATTTTAGAGACAAAAGCTTACCTTTTGAGAATCTATTGGAAGTCATGAACCCTCTTCTTGGAAAAGTTACTGAGTGAACACAAATTTTTCATCCAGTGTCAGAGGATTTGAATACTCTGAAATATATCCTTGTAGGAGCCATCTGGACTATTAAGAACCAATATTTGTATCAGATTTAGTAGTATATTCTGAGATACTTTATTTTTATTTTCATCATGGTTTGTAAAGACTACATAGTGGAAAAGCTTGAATAAAATTGTAACAGTCTCACAGTTCACTTTTATGTCATTCATGAAATGGATGCTGTTTTTACTGTAAAACATTGACAAGTAGGTTCAAGATGTTGGTATCTTTTCTGAGTTGCCCAGTTTAGACAGTAGATAGGTCTCTGAGAATAAGTTGATCTGTATTGTATACTTTGAAAGTTGGATATGGTTATGTTTTCAGACTTTGGTTTGCCTGTGATTTCTCATATGTTTCTGTAACTTATTTTCTTTCTTACTTCGGTTGTATAGGAAGTACCGAAGAAATACAGAAGGGAAAAATAACAGTGGAAAAAAAATCAATTTTTGACTCTAAACAGCTAGAGATAGCATAGTATGAGTAAACTTAAAGTTGGTATGTTCAGTATGACTTAAAATTGGTCATATTCTGCATGACATAAAAAGACATTTTACTTGGTGAAGACTAACCTTTTTTTCACGGAGAAAATATTCCTTTTTCTGTACAGGTGATCTTCTTAACCAATGTCATAGAGAAACTGAGGACTTTTAAGCAGAAACTGTCTTGACTTTCAAGACTCTTATTTCTTAATTGTGCATCTCCACCATTCTTTATTCCTGCAACTCCAATTTCAGATGAAGAGGCTATTCCTCCTGTTTAAGACTATTTCTTCTACTTGTGCTCAGTCTTATTTCTTTGTTCTGTCAAATGTTTCGACTTTCTCTTCCTTCCTTTTTTGTGTTTTTCTTCAATCTTTCCTTCTAGTGACTGCTTTCATTTTACATTTGACGTGCTCAGGTCTTCCTTTCATTGGCCATACCACTGTATTTCCTCTTCCTATCTCCAAACCAGTCAGTGCTCTTCTTCCATATTTCCTGTCTCGTTGAAAGATACCATTGTTCATCCAAGAAAGAAATTTGCCGTGCTAAGGATTTTGATAGCTGGGTGGTGATCCAAGTGTAATCAGTAGTATAATAAGTAAAATATCGTGGGATGAGGGGAGTATACATATATTTTAAGGTAAAAATGCATTGTATTAGTAAAAGCAGAATATTAGAACTATGGAGATTCTTACTTCTTGGGATAGTTTGGAACTTGTAATGTTGGGAAATAGTGGTGGACTAAATAGTGGGGCTCTTTTTCCAACTTTCACTGTATGTACTAGTGCGTGACAGCTAACTGAAGGTTTTCAAAAGATTTGGTACCATCATCTTCAAAAGAAAGAACATTTATATCAATAGCTGTATATTTGTAAATATAAATTATATGTATATATTAATTTCAGCAGTAGTATATATATGATTCTAAACTTTTTGATCATGGTTATATACCTCCAGTAAAACTTTTTGTGTATGTATGCATTATATATGTATATGTTATTTATTTATAAGTGGTATACATATGTACTACTCTTATTAGCTATTATCTCTAGGCAGGATATATAGTTAGGGAGAGATTCATTGTTAACAATGTGTTTAAATCCCCCTTTTAAATAGTCATTATTATAATTTCAAATTTGGGGTGTAATTTTCTGTCAGATTTACTTTCATCATCCTTATGTTTGCCACAGGGCTTCCCTGATGGCTCAGTGGTAAAGAAGCTGCCTGCTGTGTGGGAGACGTGGATTCAATCCATAGTGGCGACAAGATCCTCTGGAGGAATAAATGACAACCCAGTCCAGTGTTCTTGCTTAGAGAATCCCATAGACAGAAGAGCTTGGCAGGCCACAGTCCGTGGAGTTGCAAGGAGCTGGATGCAACTGAGGCGACCAAGCGTGCATGCATGCATATTTGCCACATAATATACTTGACAGGGAGGTCTTACCAGGTGTATCAGTTATCTATTTCTCTTAACAATCTACCTCAAAATGTAATGACTTAAAAATAATGCTTAGATATTTATTCTTTTATTGAGTGGCATCATGGTGGAGCTGATGCTTAGAATAGAGATTGGTTCATATTAATTCTTGGCTTTTTTTCCTTGGCCGAGCCATATGGCTTTTGGGATCTTAGTTCCCTCACCAGGAATGGAACCTGTGCCCTTGACAGTGAAAGCATGGAGTCCTAACTACCAGACCTCCATGGAATTCCCTGATGTATTTTTTTCTTATGATTCCGAGCATAGCACCTCACACTGGGCACAGCAAGAGAATTTATCTGCTCTCTTCACCTGGAAGTCATTTATGTGGCTGGCTGGCCGTTGGTAGCAGCTGTTGTCTTGGTTCTGTACCTGAACTGCACCTCGCCGCCCCCGCCGCCACTACCCTGGTGCCAAGTAGGCCACACTGTGCTTCCTCATAGCATGGTGGTCTTCCCAATAGCATTCCTCATAGCCTGGGTTCAGACAGAGAAAGAGCTGAAACTTCTAGGCCTTTTAAGACCTGGACTCCAGAATTTGGCAATGTACATCACTTTCTTTTAGCCAAAAGTAAGTCGCAAAGCCAGTCCAGATTGAAGAGAGTGGAGAAATGGTCTCTATCTCTTGATAGAAGCAGCAGAATCACATTGCCAAGGGACATGCACACAAGCAGGCTTAATTCACTGGGGACCAATATTAAATGTGCTTCCCAGGTGATGCTAGTGGTAAAGAACCCGCCTGCCAATGCAGAATGTTGCAAGAGACACAGGTTTGATCCCTTGGTGGGGAAGATGCCTGGAGGAAGGCAGGGCAACTCACTCCAGTATTCTTGCCTGGAGGATCCCGTGGACAGAGGAGCCTGGCAGGCCACAGTCCATAGGATCACAAAGAGTCGAACATGACTGGAGTGACTTAGCATGCATAGCATGCAATATTATAATGGTCTTACTGCACTAGGATGCAGGTAGGTGTTAACCCTGTTTATTAGTATTATTTCAAATGACTGTGTATATCTAGTAATATGCTAAAACTATTTCTACAAGTTTAACTAAAACTAGGTAATATAACCTAATTTTCATATACAGCATATATAGTCTATAATATATCACAATAAACAAAGAAAATCAAGAAATGACAGTATTACTATCAATCACTCTGTCCTCTTTTTTCCTTAAAATATATATTTTGAATTCCATATGTGGTACTTGACTATCAGAGGAAGAGGGTATCTGTCATTTCTTAAATCAAATGTTAGTAACTTAGTTTCTTTCTTTGTTCTTTTAAAATAAATACAAATGTAAGTACTAATGTATTGTTTTTGTATAACCTTGGGGTAGATACCACCCCACCCTGGAGACCATCGGTCTAACTGATGTGGAACATTTCTGTGCTACAAGGCTGTGTCACTTGTTTATGTTCACCGTGAGAGAAGTCAGTAATTCAGCACGACAGCCTTGCCACTGCACTAGTCTAAACCGCAGAGTCCTTCTCAGTGGACCAAGCCAGCTTTCACAAATAGATCATAGATGACACATGAGATAAAATGTGTTTGTTATTCTGGTTATAAGAGGTTAATTGCACTTGTGGAAGAGGTAATGTGTTCGTATATTTTGTAGTTGGTGTTTGGAAAAGATCTTTTCAGTAGTATGTGTGTGTGTTTTTGAAGGTTTGCTTCAGTAAGTTGGGGAGAGAATGCCTTCCATCTCTACTTTAGTAATTTTTTTTTTGTTCAATCATCAATGGTAACTTTCCTTTGGTTTCCACATTCAAAGAAATTTAATAGTATTTTAATATATTTTAAACTTGTGTGTAGATGGGAAATGGAAACAAGTGTTTATTTCCAAAATATGAGGTTTGTTTTAATTCTTTGTGTCTACAAAACTCAGTTCACAGTTGCATTTTCCTAATGTTTGAGAGATTGCTAATGTGAATTCTTTACCTTTTGATATATGGTTCTCTTATTGTGCTGCTGGAGTTTTGTGCTTTTACTAAGGAGTTGAAAAGCTTTGTTACTTGAAAAGCTTTGTTACAACTCTGGTGTACTCACAGCTACTTCTCTTATAGTGTGGTTTTCTGTGTCCTGGTGACTATGGAGAATGCTTCTTCCATGCAGCCAGCAGGATTAACAAATAGCCAAGCTGAACCTAAAGCATTCAGCCTTCTTTCCTGCTTTGACCCCATAACCTCTCCTCTGGTTGGCAGCATGCTGGTGTTGACAGTTCTCCTGGTTCAGCCAAAGGTGAAAGATAATTGCTTGTGGAGTAGTGGTTGGGATGGTATGTGTTTTTGCAGCAAGCACCCCCAACCCCGTCCGCAGGCAAAGCTTTGGATCTGGTGCACATTTCAAAGCATGTGTTAAACTTTATGTGATTCTGATTAAAATAGAGGGCTCCAGGGTGAATTGGCAGAGCCCCACAACTGCATCTGCCAAATGACATACAAAGAAATGTCTTGCTACAAATGGAAGGCCTGAATTCTGTCTATCTTAGCAATATGTAAGCCTACAGAAGAAGAGGTGACTCTGGGCATATATACATATACAGCCTGTGGAGCATCCAGGTTTCTTTAGTAACTCCTTTGTTCCTATGACATTCTAACAGGGAAAAAAACCCTTTTTATTTTTGTTCTCCTTTAAATAACAACAGCAAAACCCATATGGAAATAATAGTTCATATTACCATGTCCTTCATTTCGCCATTTCCATTGAACATTTATTAAAAACCTAACTTGGACTAAAGACACAGAGATGGAAGAACTACCTACCTTCTGAAGCTAGATTTTAAGCTAGATTTTTGGAATGAGATCCATAAATGTCATTGTTGAAGGAAGCAAGCTTTTACAAAGCAGATGAGTTTGTGTCCAGAGGTTTTTAGGCTCAAGGTATCCTCAGAATTCCTTTCTAAAAAGGAATATGTATTTTTCATCATGTGCATAGATCAACACTTCCCCAGAGGGAACATAAACGACATTAGTATTGCAGGTCACGTTTCCTTAAACATCTTGCCCTGCTTTTATGACAGAGTTAGGCTAGAGAGAAGTCAGTTCTTTAAAGAGATTTAGGCATTTTGTTAGGGACAAAGGGAGGACTTTAGAGGCATAATAAGGGTAAGTGGTAGACCTGCAGGAAGAGTTGAAGAGATTGGTGGAAAGAGGTGGATAAATAAAGAGATCAGCCAGGCTTCCAATTCATGGGTGAATCAGAGGGAACAAATATTAGGGATTATAAAATGAGGAGTTAGTATGAAAAATCAACGAAAAGTAGCCACAATTATATTGATTTGTGGATTTAAATAACGCCCCTAAACATTGATGTGTTTCATCACATTCATTCTCTTCTCTGGAAAATGAAGAATTGTTTTATCCTTTGCAGTATCCTTTTGTTTTTCAGAGTGGCCCAAAGATGACTTGGGGACTTGCTATAGGATTTGTTATCACCTAGGTCATATTTGAGGTGGGGAAGTATAACTTGAACAATTTCACAGGAAAAGAAAAGTACTGTGTACAGCAAATCCTTAATTGGGAAAACAATTACATTTTATTGTTCAGATTGCTTTTACAAATGCTGAGGTGGGAGGAGGGTTCTGAAAGGGGAACACATGTACACTCATGGTGGATTAATGTCAATGCATGGCAAAACCAATACAGTATTGAAAAGTGAAAAAAAAAATTAAAAAAAAAGAAAAGCAAACACGTACATATGGATATATTACAGTTTTCAAGGTGAGACCATCAGATCTGTTTTGCTTTTAACTGTTTTCTATGATGTATCCCGTTTCTTTGTTAAATCAGATTTCATCCTCTCCTCCTCTTGCTTCTCCTTTCATTTCTCTTCCCCTTTTGTCTTTACGCTTTTGAAACAAGGGTAGAGAATGTACAGAGAATGGAAAGAGAATATGCTGGCTGTTTGCCTACTATTTTGGAGCTTTTATTGAATTTCATACAGTTTGTTTTCCTCTGGTTTTAAAGCTCGGTTTCAGTCATGAAGATACCTATTTCTAAAGAGCATTTTCTATTAAACTTTTGTGTAGGAGTGGTTTTGGGGGTGGGAGATTGGTAATCTGCTTTTCTCTCTGCTAGAGTTTTGATAGGATCAAATAGGATTTGCCCTGAGGATATTAGTATTGACTTCATGTAAAAGAAGTTTGAAACCTAAGAGTACACTTAGTTTCCTCTCCTGGGCTTTTGTAGAATATTTGCAGAGAGAAAAATGCAACTGGAATGTAGTTAGCCACCAGTGTTAGTAGTGGATGCCGTTTCTTTCCAACTATCATTTTAGAGCTTCAAATAGGTCAGTTACCAAATGGAAGCTTCACTTTATATAAAGTAATCTTAATTGACAAAGAATACTATGAAAACAGAAGAGGAAGGTTTACACAGTTCTTTATGTAGTCAAAGTTGTAAAACAGAAGGAGGAATAATAGAGAAGAAATTTGGAACTTGTCAGTAATCACATAGTATTCTTCTTATGTAACATATTCACTTTACAGTTTTATGTGTCAGAGATTATCTTGTTTAGAAGTATCCCAGAATGTGAATAGTTTTAAAAAAGTCAAGTTTGATATCTTTATGTTATATACTTCATTTATTATTTCAGTCAATAAATACCTATTGAGTGTGTATTAAAGACAAGTCAGTTTAGTTTGTCAGGTAGTGATTTTTGCTATGGAGACAAATCAAACATGGAGGGGAAAGGTTTAGCTGTTTTTTAGAGGTTGGGTAAAGAATTCAGTCCTTTAATGTTCTATAGATACTTAAAAATTAATTTTATATATTAAAAAAATTCATTTATATATTTAAAAATTCACATCAACCAAATCATTGTCTTGTTAGAGTAGGCTACCTTTGGGAGGCAGCACTTAATGCTTCTGCTTCTTCAATAGCCCAGATTCCGACTGTAAGCAACTATTTTAAAGTAAATGGGCATACAATTTTGTATTTGTTTTTGTTTTTCATAGTATCTTTGGCTAGTACAAAGCCAAATACAATAAGCAGATCAGCAAATAATAATATCCAAATTTTAGAAAAGTTCTTGAAACTTTAAAGAAGTTTTTATGCATTATAAATATATCAGTTCAGTTCAGTTCAGTCACTCAGTCGTGTCCTATTCTTTGAGACCCCATGAACCACAGAACACCAGGCCTCCCTGTCCAACAACAACTCCCGGAGTCCACCCAAACCCATGTCCATTGAGTCGATGATGCCAACCAATCATCTCATCCTCTATCGTCCCCTTCTCCTCCTGCCCCCAGTCTTTCCAAGCATCAGGGTCTTTTCAAATGAGTCAGATCTTCGCATCAGGTGGCCAGAATATTGGAGTTTCAGCTTCAACATCAGTCCTTCCAATGAAAACCCAGGACTGATCTTTTTTAGGATGGACTGGTTGGATCTTCCTGCAGTCCAAGGGACTCTCAAGAGTCTTCAACACCACAGTTCAGAAGCATCAATTCTTCTGTGTTCAGCTTTATTTATAGTCCAACTCTCACATCCATACATGATTACTGGAAAAACCATAGCCTTGACTAGACGGACCTTTGTTGGCAAAGTAATATCTCTGCTTTTTAATATGCTATCTAGGTTGGTCATAACTTTCCTTCCAAGGAGTAAGTATCTTTTAATTTCATGGCTGCAGTCACCATCTGTAGTGATTTGGGAGCCCATAAAAGAAACGTCAGCACTGTTTCCACTGTTTCCCCATCTATCTGCCATGAAGTGATGGGACTGGATGTCATGATCTTAGTTTTCTGAATGTTGAGCTTTAAGCCAACTTTTCCACTCTCCTCTTTTACTTTCATCAGGAGGCTCTTTAGTTCCTCTTCACTTTCTGCTGTAGGGTGGTGTCATCTCCATATCTGAGGTTATTGATATTTCTCCCGGCAATGTTGAATCCAGCTTGTGCTTCCTCCAGCCCAGCGTTTCTCATGATGTACTCTGCATATAAGTGAAATAATCAGGGTGAGAATACATAGCCTTGACGTATTCCTTTTCCTATTTGGAACCCGACTGTTGTTCTATGTCCAGTGCTAACTGTTGCTTCCTGTCCTGCTTGCAGGTTTCTCAAGAGGCAGTTCAGGTAGTCTGGTATTCCCATCTCTTGAAGAATTTTCCACAATTTATTGTGATCCACACAGTCAAAGGCTTTGACATAGTCAATAAAGCAGAAATAGATGTTTTTCTGGAACTCTTTTGCATTTTCGATGATCCAGCGGATGTTGTCAATTTGATCTCTGGTTCCTCTGCCTTTTCTAAAACCAGCTGGAAGTTTATGGTTCACGTATTGCTGAAGCCTGGCTTGGAGAATTTTGATCATTACTTTATCAGTGTGTGAGATGAGTGCAATGGTGCGGTAGTTCAAGCATTCTTTGGCATTGCCTTTCTTTGGGATTGGAATGAAAACTGACCTTTTCCAGTCCTGTGGCCACTGCTGAGTTTTCCAAATGTGCTGGCATATTGAGTGCAGCAGTTTTACAGCATCATCTTTCAGGATTTGAAACAGCTCAACTGGAATTCCATCACCTCCACTAGCTTTATTCGTAGTGATGCTTTCTAAGGCCCACTTGACTTCACATTCCAGGATGTCTGACTCTAGGTGAGTGATCACACCATCATGATTATCTGGGTTGTGAATATCTTTTTTGTACAGTTCTTCTGTGTATTCTTGCCACCTCTTCTTAATATCTTCTGCTTCTGTTAGGTCCCTACCATTTCTGTCCTTTATTGAGCCCTTCTTTGCATGAAATGTTCCCTTGGTATCTCTAATTTTCTTAAAGAGATCTCTAGTCTTTCCCATTCTATAGTTTTCCCCTATTTCTTTGCATTGATCTCTGAGGAAGGCTTTCTTATCTCTCCTTGCTCTTCTTTGGAACTCTGCTTTCAAATGGGTATAGCTTTCCTTTTCTCCTTTGGTTTTTGCTTCCTTTCTTTTTGCTGCTATTTGTAAGGCCTCCTCAGACAGCCATTTTGCTTTTTTGCATTTCTTTTTCTTGGGGATGGTCTTAATTCCTCTCTCCTGTACAGTGTCACGAACCTCCATCCATAGTTCATCAGGCACTCTGTTTATGAGATCCAGACTCTTAAATCTATTTCTTACTTCCACTGTATAGTCATAAGGGATTTGATTTACATCATACCTGAATGGTCTAGTGGTTTTCTCCACTTTCTTCAATTTCAGTCTGAATTTAGCAATAAGGAGTTCACGATCTGAGCCACAGTTAGCTCCTGGTCTTGTTATTGCTAACTGTATAGAGCTTCTCCATCTTTGGCTGCAAAGAATATAATCAGTCTGACTTCGGTGTCAACCATCTGGTGATGTCCATGTGTAGAGTCATCTCTTGTGTTGTTGGAAGAGGGTGTTTGCTATGATCAGTGCATTTTCTTGGCAGAACTCTTATTAGCCTTTGCCCTGCTTCATTCTGTACTCCAAGGCCAAATTTGCCTGTTACTCCAGGTTTTTCTTGACTTCCTACTTTTGCATTCCAGTCCCCTATAATGAAAAGGACATCTTTTTGGGGTTACTTCTAGAAGATGTTGTAGGTCTTCATAGAACTGTTCAACTTCAGCTTCTTCATCATTACTGGCCTGGGCATAGACCTGGATTACCGTGATAGTGAATGATCTGCCTTGGAAACAGAAATCATTCTATCATTTTTGAGATTGCATCCAGGTACTGCATTCAGACTCTTTTGTTGCCTATGATGGCTTCTCCATTTCTTCTAAGGGATTCCTGCCCACGGGAGTAGATATAATGATCATCTGAGTTAAATTCACCCATTCCAGTCTGTCTTAATTCACTGATTCCTAGAATATCCATGTTCACTCTTGTCATCTCCTGTTTGACCACTTCTTATATTAGGTCAAAAAAGGATTTAGATATATTCTTTTTTTTTTCTATTTTAAATTATGAAAATATGATAACACATTTACAGGAGACTTGGAAAATACAGAGCAAAGTTACATATGGTTCCACTGAATGTTATGGTTGTTTAAGTCAATAAATTAAGATTAGTTGGAGTTTCACTGTCAAACTCTCAGAAGTTGATGGAATGAATGTACAAAGAAGTAGAAGAATATAGTAGACCTGAAAAGCATTATAAACCAATTTGACATAATTAAGATTAATATAATTTTCACAAAACAGTAGGGTACAAGTTCTATTAAAGTTTCCATAGACTTTAAACTGGGAGACACTGGAACATATCCGCAGACATAAGACAGAAATTTCATGGTCTAAAATCATGCAGAGTCTATTCGCTTATCACTGTGGAATTATGTTAGAAATCAATATCAAAAGATATTTGAAAATAACCCATAAATTTTCAAGTGCAATGTGACAGTAACTAAGACAGATCTTGGACTTAACCATTGATTGCCTCAATAAAGTTAAAAAACTGAAAAAACACAGAGGGTGATTACAGAGAAGGTAGCGTTTAAATGAGAATTTAATATAAAAATGAGTAGTTAATATAAAAGATTCTTAAAAAAATTCCATGTATCTGGAAATTAAATGTCCACTTTTAAATGAAGGGTATATCTAAGAAGCCATAGCAAGGGAAATTGCAAAATATTTGTAATGGAATAAAAATGAAAAGAGAATTTACCAGAATTTGTTGCATGTAGGTGAAGCTGCTCAATTCAATTAAGTACAATGTGGAGTCTGGAATAAGGTATGAAAACAAGTAATGAACACTAGCTTAAAATTTTGTGAAATTTGAATAGTATCTGTGCTTAAGTTAGTAATACTGTGTCACATGTTAAATTCCTGTTGTGTTTTATTTTTTACAACATAATATTTTTAGAAGTTTCAAACTTAATTCAAATTTTTTCTTAATAATTAAAGTATTTATTAGACTTTCTAGAGTTTTAGAAAGCCTAGTCAGACTTTTTAGACTTTTAGCAGTGATGCTAGGTGCCAAAATACATGGAACTTCATCAAAATTTTGAGTGAATATAAATTAGTAATCTAGCATTCTACGCATACTAAGTAAAACAAGTGGAATCAAAATGTCATAAATTTTTTAGCTAGGCAAAGATTGATAAGTTTTCTAAAATATGTATTATGCATACTATTTATATTATATACATATATATACAACAAAGTTTTTCTACTATGTTTGGTAAAGACTTGAAAAAGAACATTAAAAGTAAAGATGAAGAAATTGAAAAACAAACTAAATGAAATGGAAGCACTGAATGTAAAATAGAAAAAGTGAAACAAGCTAGATAAAAGATCATTATATAGTTCAGTTGTTTTTAAAGATGTTTGCTCATTAGATACACATCTGGAGCTTTAGAGGAGAAAAACCAGCACCTGGGCATTTGTGTTTTAAAAAATTTCCAAGATATTTCTGATATGCATCTGGATTTCAAAAAGCGATTACAGGTTTTTCTATTAAATGGTATTTTTAGTGATAAGGAATTCTATTATTTTCTGTTGACCAGTCATGATAGTTATTTTATTAAGCAAAAATCCCAATAGTGGAAGACATTTATCAGTTTTTGCAATTGATAGCCAGACCAAAAAATCAAAGATAATTACAGTTGCAAGCCATAATAGAAACAAGATTAACCTAACAGTATAAAACAATTACTTATGATATGGGGGGTTAAGTAGGCCATGTGATAAGTGGAAGTGCATGCATGCACATGTTTTCATCTGCCCAGCCGGTCTATATCTTTTGGTTTGTGCATTTAACCCATTTATATTTAAGGTAATTATAAATATATATGATCCTACTATTGTTTTCTTAGTTGTTTTAGGTTTCTTCTGTGTAAGTCTTTTCCTTCTCTTGTGTTTCTGGCTTAGAGAAGTTCCTTTAGCATTTGTTGTAAAGCCGGTTCCGTGGTGCTGAATTCTCTTAACTTTTGCTTGTCTGGAAAGCTTTTGGTTTCTCTGTCAAATCTGAACTAGAGTTGGTGGGTAAAGTATTCCTGATTGTAAATTCTTCTCTTTCATCACTTTAAATATATCATACCATTCCCTTCTGGCTTGTAGAGTTCCTGTTGAGAAATCAGCTTATAACCTGATGGGATTCCCTTGTATGTTATTTGTCTTTTTTCCTTTGTTGCTTTTCATGTTTTATCTCTGTCTTTAATTTTTGTCAGTTTTCCTCTTTGGGTTCATCCTGCCTGGGACTCTCTGTGCTTCCTGGACTTGGTTGACTATTTCCTTTTCCCCTGTGAGGGAATTTTTCAGCTATTATCTCTTCAGATATTTTCTCAGATCCTTTCTCTCTCTCTCTCCTCCTTCTGGGACCCATATAATGGGAATGCTGGTGCATTTACTGTTGTCCCAAAGGTCTCTTTGGCTGTCTTCTTCTTTTTTTTATTTCTATATTCTGTTCTGTGGCAATGATTTGCACCATTCTATCCTCTAGCTCATTTATCCATTCTTCTGCCTCAGTTATCCTGCTGTTGATTCCTTCAGGTATATTGTTCATTTCTGTTTGTTGGTTCCTAAATTCTTCTACGTCTTTGGTAAATGTTCCTTGCATCTTCTCCTCGGATCCTGGGATCATCTTCACTACCATTATTTTGAAATCTTTTTCTAGAAAGGTGCCTATCTCCACTTCATTTAATTGTTTTTTTTTTTTTTCTGGGGTTTTATCTTGTTCTTTCATCTGGGACATAACTTTCTGCTTTTTCATCCTGATTAACTTTATGTAATGTGTTTGTTCTAGCCACTGTAGGATTATGATTCTTCTTGCTTCTTCTCTCTGCAACTCTGATGGAAGAGGCTAAGAGCTTTGTGTAAACTTCCTGGAAAAGTTAGGTCTTGCTCTGGTGGGCAAGGCTGTGCTCAGTAAAGCTTTAATCCAGTTGTCTGCTGATAGGTGGGGTTGTGTGTCCTCCCTGTTAGTTGTTTAGCCTGAGGTGACCCAGCCCAGGGGTCTGTGGGCTCTGTGGAAGGGTTAGTGGTGACTTCCAAGACTTCTGTTGCTGCCCATGCCCCTGTCCTTGTTGCAAGTCACTGCTGACCCATTCCTCCACAGGTGACCCTCCAACATTAGCAGGTAGGTCTGGTTCAGTTTTCTGCAGCATCACTGCTTCTTTCCTCCATAACTTGGTGCATGCAGGATTTTGTTTGGGCCCTCCAAGAGTAGACTCTGTTTCCCCCAATCCTATGGAAGCCCTGTAATCTAGTCCTGCTGACCTTCAAAGTCAGAATCCGTGGAGATTCCCAGTCTCTTTGTTGGATCCCCAGGCTGGGAAGCCTGATGTGGGGCTCAGAACCTTCACAACAATGGTAGAACTTCTTTGGTATTAGTGTTCTCCAGTTTGTGGGCTGCCCTCTTAGAGAGTATGGGATTTGATTTTATCCTGATTGTGTCCCTCCTACCATCTTGTTGCAGCTTCTTCTTCTTTTAACGTGGGTTATCTTTTTCTTGTGGGTTGCAGTGTCCTCCTGTTGATGGTTGTTCAACAGCTAGTTGCAGTTTTGGTGCTCTCACAGGAGATGAGTGCACGTCCTTCTACTCCGCCATCTTGAACCAACGATGTATTTCCTCTTTTTGTTGTAGTTTTTAGATAGGTTGTTAGACACATTTGTGTTGTACTGTTTTATTTCAGGGCTGGGAAATTTCAAACCATTCAGTCTTTTGGTTGACACTGCAGTTTTTACTTTTTTCCTCTACAGTAGGATTTTGTTGTTGTTGTTGTTATTTTATTTATTTTCTTTACATTATTGTGTTGGTTTTGACATACAATGACATGAATCCGCCATGGGTATACATGTGTTCCCCTTCCAGAACCCTCCTCCCAACTCCCTCCCAATTCCATCTCTCTGGGTCATCCTGGTGCACCAGCTCTGAGCACCCTGTACCAAGCATCAAACCTGGGCTGGTGATTGATTTCATATATGATAATTTACAGTAGGATTTTTAAGATGGATTTGTTGAACTTCTTGAAAGAGAAGTTGCTCAGTCGTGTCCGACTCTGTGCAACCCCATGGGCTGTAGCCTACCAGGCTTCTCCGTCCATGGAATTTTCCTGGCAAGAATATTGGAGTGGGTTGCCATTTCCTTCTCTGGGAGATCTTCCCGACCCAGGGATTGAACCCAGGTCTCCTGCATTGTAGGCAGAGGCTTTACTGTCTGAGCCACCAGGGAACTCCTTGAGGCACCTTCATTTTGTGTCTTTGTGTGTGTATGTGCATTATCTTGGTTCCTAACTTTCATGTACTTGCCAAGTGGTCTGTGAATCAGACCAGGTTTAGTCAGAGGAGTAGAACCACTAGGAGAGTCTTAACCAATTCCTACAATTGCATAAGTCAGCCCCTAAGCAGAACTGTTATCTTTGTGTCTGATACTGGAGTTTGAAATTGAAAGGGAAGATAAAAGAAGAAAAAGAAGAATAAAGTAGGGAAGCAAGACAGAACTCACAGGCATGAGCTGGAACCAAAGAAAATGGACTGAAACTTATTCTTACTGTTTCTGATTTTGATGATGTGTACATACTGCAGGAGAAATGGTGCCCTACCTCTTGGAACTAAATACATATCTGGCCTAGGAGAAGCTGAAGGCAGATCCAGGAGAAAGTGGAGTAATTGGCAGGTTTGGCTGTTGTTCTGTGCCAAAAAGCTTAACTAGCAGGTAAAATGTAGCCTGTGAGCTTCAAAATAGCTGCTGCTTCATTTCCTCTCTACATTTTGCAGTGGAATATGTCTTGTGCCTCACCTTAACTAGAAACACATAGGGAGGGGAATTGTGGGAAATGTAGTCTGGCCTAGCCAAGTTGACTCATAACTATCTGTTTCCAGGACCATGAAGAAGCATTACTCTATAGCAGGGGTTGGAACTACAGCCTTCGGGTGGACCACCTGTTTTTGTAAATAGAGTTTAATTGAAACATAGCCTTGCTAATTTGTTTACATGTTGTCTACTTCGTGCTGCCAAGGTGAATTAAATAGCCACTGTATGGCCTGCACAGCCTAAACTGTTTACTATTTGGCTCTTTAGGAGCAAGTTTACTGATCCTCATTCTGTGGGAACTAAAAGATTCTTTGGATCCCAGAGGACTCATATCTAGAAACGCTTCTCAAAAGCTCTAGAACATTGTATTTATCCCCAGGAAGCCTTGCTAGTTTATATTTTATTTTTGAAGCATTCCTGTTAAATTTTGTTTATCTTTACCTTTGTAACATTTTAGGTTTCCTGAAATGTTAATCAGAAATCGAATACAAATTACTCATATTATTGATTGACATTCTTTTAAGAGCTCTATAAATTAACTGCATATTATTATTATGGTTTTTCTACAAGCTTTGTAGCTAAACTGTGTTGTGTGTTAAATTTTTTTTTTTTAATGTGATCCTTTAGTTTATAGTTAAATTTCTTAAGATCGGTATATTAGTTTCCTCAGGCTGTTATAACGAAGTAACACAAATAAGGTGGCTTAAAAAAAACAACCCAGAAATTTGTTCTCTCACAATTCTGGAAGCTAGAAGTCTGAAAGCAAGGTGTAGGTAGGGTTGATTCCTTCTTGGAACCTTGGAGAATCTGTTACATGCCTATCCTGGTTTTTGGTAGTTGACAGAAATCTTTGGCATTCTGTGTCTTGTGGTAGTATAGCTTCAATTTCTGCATCCTTCATCACATGACATTCTCCCTGTGTGTCTGTGTCCCTTTTTCTTTTCTCATAAGGACACCAGTCATACTGGATTAAGGCTCAGTCTGATGATCTTATATTAACTTGATTATGTCTGCAATGACGCAGTTTCCATTGGTCTGCGTTCCAAAGGTCACATTTACAGGTTCTGGGAGTTAGGACTTCAACATGTATTTTGCATGGGACACAATTTAACCCTCAACAGTAGAATTTTAAGTTGACTGAGTGCCTTACATGCCCTTCTTAGCAACTTTTTCTCTGTATTGTCATGCCACAAAGAAAATGTAGAATTGAGCTTTACACACCCTAGAAAATTTTAGTGTAAGAAACTTGTCCTTAGGAAAAACTGAAAAAAGCTAAATAGGTATGTGAAAGTGAAAGTCCCTCAGTCCTGTCTGACTCTTTGTGATCCCATTTTCCAGGCCAGAGTACTGAAGTGGGTAGCCTTTCCCTTCTCCAGGGGATCTTCCCAACCCAGGGATTGAACCCAGGTCTCCCACATTGTAGACAGATTCTTTACCAGCTGAGCCACAAGGGAAGCTCAAGAATACTGGAGTGGGTAGTCTATCCCTTCTCCAGCAGATCTTCTCAACCTAGGAATTGAACTGGGGTCTCCTGTGTTGCAGGAGGATTCTTTACCAACTGAGCTATCAGGGAAGTCCTGATAAGTAGGTACACCAGGTTCTATATTCAGAAACTCAGACTATGTCAGTATACACAAGGTTGGCAAACTGATTAAAAAGACTGATACATGATTTGTTACTAGTGTTTGTCAACAAGTCAACAGTGGTTAGTCATTAATATTTTTTATATGACTATTAGGTACAAAGTCTTATGTTAGATGTTGTCAAAAAACTCAAAAGAAAGAATCCCTAGAGAACCTTTTCAGGAAATGTGAATTGCTGTATGATCAACTGATAAGACTATTGAGGCACCTTGGGAATAAAGGAATGATTAGGTTAGTTTAATTTAGAGTATAAGATACTCCTTTATTTCTTGTCCTATGGAAATAAAATTATTGGTATATGCATGGGGATATGAAAAAGGTCATTTGTTAATTTGTCATTAGTTAATTGTAATGTTGCTATCCTTGGCTATCATGTAAAGATTGTTGATTATATGAAACATCTGTTTAGAGGTTTTGTAGTTACTGTTGACATTTTTGTGAAGTAGGTTAGTGTTTTATCCTCTTGCCTTATAGACTATGAGGAAAAGCAGTGTCTTTGGGCAGGCTGGCTATAGAAACTTGATGATAAACTGATTTGAAATGAAGGTTTAATTCCTAGGTTTTAATAAACCACCTCTGTCACCCTTTTGTGAAGAGTTCAAACTTGTAGAATGGGTTGTCTTGGCAGAATCAGAGCTAGAATGAAAAGTTAGGAAGTATTCCTTTGAATGTCTTATATGTGTTTTGGTCAGACAGTCTCTTTAACTGTACCAGAAATCTCAGGGACACTTAAGCAACAACTAGCTATCACCCCTATTTGTCTGGTACATTATGGACCACCTGGGCAAGACAGTTAACATGGTGCACAGTTGTGCCTATTTAAACTGAAATAAAGTGATCAGGTTGCAAGGGAGAAGCAGTGGGAGCCCCTATGAGAAACAAGCATGTGTATAAGGTTCCTGGCAGAGTGAGCCACACTTTGGCACAGGACCTAGATATTAGAAAGGAGCATCGATCCGGCCATTCTAACCTAATCATCTTCCTAACCTCACTCTAGAGCCAAGCAGTTGTATACCTTAGGATATGAAACTATAAGATTATATCATTAGGAATCCCAATTCTTCTACCTATGAGATACCCATCTTTAAACAAAGTATTTAAAGAAAGGGCTTTTCTGTAAAGAATAGAGAGAGACTCCTACAAAGTGGACTGCAAGTGAGAGTATGAGGGGAAAGTGTAGATAGATGGGGAAAAGTGGAAACAGTGGGAAATGTTATTTTCTTGGGCTCCAAAATCACTGTGGATAGTGACTGTAGCTATGTAAGTAAAAGACACTTTCTCCTTGGAAGAAAAACCATGAGAAACCTAGACAGCATGTTAAAAAGCAGAGACATCACTTTGCTGACAAAGGTCCATATAGTCAAAGCTATGATTTTTCCAGTAGTCATGTACAGATGTGACACAGAGTTGGACTATAAAGAAGGCTGAGCACTGAAGAACTGATGCTTTCAAACTGTGGTGCTGGAGAAGACTCTTGAGAGTCCCTTGGACAGCAAGGAGATACAACCAGTCCATCCTAAAGGAAGTCAATCCTGAATATTCATTGGAAGGACTGATGGTGAAGCTGAAGCTCCAGTACTTTGGCCACCTGATTCAAAGAGCTCGTGTCATTGGAAAAGACCCTGATATTCAGTAAGGTTGAGGGCAGGAGGAGAAGGAGGCAACAGAGGATGAGATGGTTGGAGGGCTTCACTGAGTCAATGGACACGAGTTTGAGCAAACTCTGGGAGATAGTGAAGGACAGGGAAGCGTAGCGTGCTGCAGTCCATGGGGTCATAAAGAGTCAGACACAACTTAACCACTGAATAACAACAAAAGAAAAGGCAATTCTATAAAGAATAGAGAGAGACTCCTACAAAGTGGACACAACTGAGAGTATGAGGGGGAACTGAGGTCTAGCTGCTTTGTTAAGTTTTTGAGTCAATGGGTTTCAAGACATAATATTGTTAGAATAGCCTGCTAGAATACTTAGAGTGCTGGGTCTAGAGGACATTCAGGTTCAGGTTTCACTCATTTACCTTTTGGAAATTCAATATTATGGCCAGGTATGTGTTTTAATTATGGTTAGTTACCTAATTGTGAAATAAAGTAATGTACCTTTCTGGCTAGCTGCTCTGGGCTAAAATTCTTAGAGCTGGGAATTGGCATAATTAATATGAATGTGAAAGTTAGCAGGCGATACATTTGAAAGTTTATAATGGGCACCATGAGTTTAGCTTTTAATTTTACCTTAATTTACTTTTGGAACTACTACATCACTTTGTTGATTTTGACTCATTTTCTCATTGGTGGAATAGGGATGGTTAATGTTACTCTATGATACAGAGTAATAAGGATAATATCGTTAACCCAAATAATGTACAGCTTTGACTAGATAATTTTGTAAAAGTGCTTGGTAATTTTGGCACCCTTATCACTTATTAGTAAGTTGTTTATTTTCTAAAAGACAGTAAAGGAAAGGATCAAGACACAACCTCCAAGAGACAGTGTTTTACAATGGATAAAATAGTGACACAAAGTAGCTCAATTATCATAATGAATATAGCAAATGCTGTTGTGTTTTGTTTTATATCCCTTTAGACCTTACCCTTTCAGTGTGTGCCTACTGATCTCCAATTCCAGCACCTGCATTTCTTTGCCTAAAAGTTTTCTTTGAATGCCAGAAATAGGGAATTAATTCCACTCCCCACACCCTCAATCAATAACTGATGGAAATTGATGTGTAAATACTTCACCTCCCCTGCCCATCAAGGGGTAGGATGGTATAAAATACTTCTGAGGCAGGTATTCTATACTATTTCTGCATACTCCATGGAATTGTCTCAGTTGACCTTATTTGCTTGATAATAGGCCCTTTATTGGCTTCTTGCTTTTCATTGTCTCACTTACTTCTTCATTTCCCTACCAGCCCTTCCTGGGGTCTTCTCCGAAACGAATTCTTTGGACTGAAAAGCTTGTCTCTGGGGGAACTTAAGACATTAATAGCAATGAAAAGTCTGGACCCTGTTTCTATACCTACTCAGCAGTAATGTGAGTTTCTAGTGGTCCAAGACAAAGAATATGTACATAGCCACTTAACTCCAACTCCCATTGAAGTTATAACCCCTTTTCTTCTCCTACCTACCTACAATGATCTGGATGGACAATTCCTTTGGGGAGAAACTTCCTTTGTCAGTATCTTTTGTTGATTTTTTTTTTTTTTGCTATTCAAATTATTCCAGTTAGGAGCTTCTAGAATCTTTCTTGCTTGCCAGCATTCTAAGAAGTCTAAGTGGAATGAAAAGACTGGGAATTCCAGCATTTAGTAAGTAGACTCTCATGCTTAATCCCCCATTTTCAAAATGGTACTCATATTCCCCAGTTCAGAGATTTTCTATCTTTTTGCTGTGGTGAGGGAAGGCTAGGTGGTGCCCAGATGAAGTTAGAAAGGGGAATCTGAGAGTCTAATTGTATCTTAGACATACTTTCGACTTAACTTATTCAAGCTTCCTTTTCTACTCTCCCTTCCAGAAATACCTAGTGATACCTATGTGGTGCAAGTTAGGCTGCCACTTGGTCTTCCCCACTGCTTGCTTTTGTCTGCTTACTAACTGGGCCCTCTACTTTGCAACTTCCAACATTTTTTGCTGTTGGTTCTTCTGTACTCCTTGATTTTTGTGGGTTTATGCTTAAAAAAAAAAGCTGTTTAGTTTTATTTTAGTGGAGTTTTGAGGAAGAGGTTAGCTCAGTGCACATGCTCAGTCAAGTATTCTTGCCTAGAAAATTCCATGGACTGGGGGACCTGGTGGGCTATAGTCTGTGGGGTTGCAAAGAGTCGGACACAACTAAACAGGTATCACTGTCACTTCACTTCACATGCTCAATCTGCCATCTTTAACTTGAAATCATAGAAGTTATTTTTCACCAAAGTAAAACATAATAAAAGAAGGTTGTATAGCCAGCAGTATTGATTAATATAGTAGACTATGTATAGTGCTCCAGTAGTTAGCAATTTTATTTCTGAGCATCTGAGGAAGAACATTCCATGTGATTATTTCTTTTTGGATTATTCATAAAATGATGTTGAGTAAGAAAAACATAGACGAAAATGAAAGTTGGGGAAAAAAACGAAGATCTTATGATTTTAGTGGCATGAGATATATATTCTCTATTTGTGTAGGGTATTTGTGCTGAGTATCATTGTTTTGGATGTAAGTGCTATATGTATGTATTGTATAGGTCCTCTTCTCTTATAGTAGGATGAAATAAGACTATAGCAAGAGTACTTATTTACTATTGCTTCTGGATGGTAAAGAATCTGCCTGCAATGTGGGAGACCTGGGTTCGATCCCTGGATTGGGAAGATCCCCAGGAGAAGGGAATGGCTACCTACTCCAGTATTCTTGCCTGGAGTATTCCATAGATGGAGGAGCCTGGTGAGCTACAGTCCTTGGAGTTGCAAAGAGTTAGATATGACTGAGAGACTTTGGCTTCCCTGGTGGCTCAGCTGGTAAAGAATCTACCTACAAAGCAGGAAACCTGGGTTTGATCCCTCCGTTGGGAACATCCCCTAGAGAAAGAAATGGCTACCTACTACAGTATGCTTGCCTGGAGAATTTCATGGGCAGAGGAGCCTGGCAGACTGCAGTCCATGGGATTGAAAAGAGTTGGACGTGGCTGAGTGACTAACACTTTAACTTTCCCTTTGAGAAGTTCAGTCTTTAAATAACTTAGAAAGTTTGGTTTATTTTACTGATGGGATGAATAAAGAATTAAGAATCTTGCTATGGTTACACAGAAGTCTCAAAACAGAACACTAATCCTTCAATTCTGAAACCTAGACTTTTTCAGGTACTACTTCTTGGCAAAAAGTCTGTGCTATAGTCATAGTTTTACTTCAGTAGGACTATTAGATCATAATTGTACATTCTAAGATTCCTATTGACTAGTGATTTTTCCCTAAGAGAATGTCTTTCTCCCATCACCCATGGTAGAGTCTATCTTATTGTATCTTAAACTGAATTTAATTAATTTTGTATGTAGCATATTTGTTAAGTTACAGAATTCTGTGGGTGGTTTTTCTATCATGACTCTTTTGCCTCTTAGACTTAAAAGCCTGAGCCTACCTAAGGAAATTTACTTTTCAAAACTCCAAACTTAATGTATGATGGAGCTTAAAAGAAAAACTCTTGGCTGAGCTTGAATGCTGAGAGCCAGCTAAGTGGTTTTCTCTGTCTGGAGAAAATTGGAAAAAGGGAATTATTAAGCCCAGCAAATGTAGTTGCTGATGGAAATGCTGACATACTGGTCTTGCTTGGTGCCACTGTTGTAAGAAGTCAGTCAGTTTTAGATGCATTGTAAGAGCTGCTGCTTATGTACAAGTTGTGTCTTGCAGACTGTCACACATAAATAAATCCCTTCAAAAAATGTTAAGTGATTTTCATAAAAAACGTTTATTTTGTTCTCTGTCTTAAGCCAAATTCTTGTTGTTTATGGCTTCCTGTACCCAACAGTTCCTGATTGTCTCAAAAAGCAAAACATGTCCTGCATGGATTAAGCTGCTGAAATGCCTCTCAGGCATTGTTTATGAGTCTGCTCTCTTTATTTTCAGAGAGAAAGCGAATACTTTAATGTCTTCCATATTCCATAAATCTGTCCCATGCTGCAATTCAAAGCTGTGTGTGTTTTTGTTAGAAGGTACTTCTGGTTGTACTTAGGGAAGGAAAGCCGCCTAAGAATGTTAGTGAATATTTGGGTGGTGGTGGCAGACTCCCCTGAAAAGGATTTGTACTGGTTAAAAGGGCTCTTGATTTTTTAGCTCAAGAAAGAAATCACCAAAGGTGTAGTATAGTAGCTCTTTGATTGCTTTGCACCAGGCAGCATCCCATTTGGTTCACCTTTGGGACCAGTTTTCCCTCCAGGCAGGCTTGCTGGTTTACCACTTTTGACTCCACTGCTAAGTAGCATATTGAGTGTGCTTGTCTAGTGGTGTCAGTAGAGGGAAACTGGACTTCACTTCTCCCCAAAACTCTGTCTCTGGAGACTAAGCAAAATGTAATATGAGTTGGAGGTCAAAGTTTGCTTTTGTCTTAACATTTTATTTCGAAAAATGTCAAACATGCAGAAAAGCTGAAAGAATTGTACAGTTAACACTCATATTTATCTACCACCTACATTCTACAGTTGCCATTCTATAATACTTGTTTTGTCATCTATTAATATTATTCCTCAACCCATCACATCTTTTTTTAAAAAATGAATTTCAAGGTAAATTTGAGACATCAGTACACTTCATCTCTAAATACTCCAGCATGTATAACATTAGCTAGAGTTCAGTATTCATTTGACTATTTCTTTGCGGTTAAAGGTGGTGCTAGTGGTAAAGAACCCACCTGCCAACACAGGAGACATAAGAGACACCGGTTAGATCTCTGGGTCAGGAAGATCCCTTGGAGGAGGGCATGGCAACTCACTCCAGTATTCTTGCTTGGTGGACAGAGGAGCCTAGCAGGCTACAGTCCATGGAGTCGCAAAGAGTTGGACTTGTCTGAGGTGACTGTGCACCCATGCATTCATGCATGCATAACATGTACAAATCTGGAGTGTGTTTTAGTAAGTATATATAGTGTTTAACCTAACCCCTGTCAAGATATAGGACATTACCATCTCCTTAGAAAGCTCTCTCATGCTCCCTTCTCCTTGGTCCTCTACTCTTTTCTTCCCAGAGACAACTGTTTTTTCCATTATAGATTAATCTTGCCTGTTGTAGAACATCATATAAGTGGAATCATACAATATGTATTCTTTTATGTAAGGCTTCTTTCAGTCAGCATAATGATTTAGACAGGCATTTATATGGATTTATATGTTTAAATAATTCATTCTTTTTCATTGCTGAATTTTATTCTTTTACATGAAATTAACAGTTTTGTTTATTCATTTTCCAATGGATGGACACTCAAGATGTTTCAGCTTTTGGCTATTATGACTAAAGGTACTCTGAACACTCTTATATAAGTCTTTTGTTTCATTTCCCAGGGTAAATATACCTGGAAGTAGAATTCTGGGTCACAATTTTATGAGACTGACAAACCTTTTTGCAGAGTGGTTGTCCCATTTTATACCCTATTAATATATGGAAGTTTCAGTTGCTTTTCCTCGTTGCTAACATTTGTGTTTTCATTGTGTTCAACATTTATTTTTGTTTTAATATCAGAATGATAAATAAGAGATGGAAGGGACATAAAACCAAGTTGTGTCAGCTCAAATAGTGAATTTTCTGCCCTGATGTTGGATGTGGAGTGAGGAACACACAAAAATAAAACAGAAAGTTGGAGTGATAAGACAGATGAAAAAAGGACCGGACAGCCACCACGTCTGAAGACACTTCAGGAATTTGGGAAAAAGTATAGATGTTAGTTTAGAGAGTTAAATTTAATTGATTTTTTCCAACATAAAAATATTTTAATTGTTTTGATATCCATGGGAGGGATTAATATTCATTATTTAAAAATTTCATGCACTATATAATGGTGTCTGTAATGAGGAATGTGGGAATCATTCCCAAATCCCACAGCTCACAGATAACAATTTGGTAAAAAGATTTTATATTTCCTTTATGGATAAATAAGAATCACTTATGCCTATATATATGTCAGTATATAAATATTTGCAAAAATTTGTAAACTATGTAATCTTTCATTCACATCTTAGACATAGTGCACATAAGTATATCAAATCACTTAAGATGTTTTGTATGGTATTTATATAATTATATAAATTATTATATATAGTGGTATAATATATAATTTTTCCTGTATTTCTGGACATTGAATTGTTTCTAACTCTTTTCTTCCTTTCTAATATTTTTAAAGTAGCTCTTTTTTATTATGTAAAACTTTATACTAGGCACTGGGTGGGCAGGGTTGAGGAAAGCAAAGAATCAAGAATGAAAAAGACATAGTTCTGCCTTCTAGGAACAAGCCAGTGAAACTGAATCAGATGCTAAAAGCTTTCAAAGTACATGTTTTTCTAACTTTGAGTGTGCAGAGAGTGTGTGGTGGTTTGTGCAAAAACTCTTTAAATGAGATTTAATATGACTATTGCTTGTCAGTCCTTTGTCATGTACCTGGGCAACGAGATTGCCAAATTTTGATAGAGTGTGCTATTCTAAGAAGTACTTTAAACAAGTTACAGTAAAGTAATAAAAAGCTCTACCTGCGGTTTTTCATGTGTGACTCCATAGAACCTTAGTATTGCATGAGATCTTTATGAGGGTTCATTGAAAGAAAGAATAATTTTAGAGAGTGTGTCTTTACCATTGTTTACATGTAATCCCACAGTAAGATTTCAGTAGGTTATAAAACAAGACCACAGAATAGCTTCATAGTTTCTGCTTTAACTAATGTGAAATCAAGTTGGATTTCTTCCTTATATACTTCTTATTAGTTATGTTTATAAGTCAGAACAAAATCAGTTTCAGTAGTATTGTTTGGTAACTTTGTTACCATCTGACTTAAATGTTTTAAAATTATTGAATGAGTGAACAGTTGGTTTTCTCCTGTGCTTTCTCCTTATCTCTTATAGTTACCCTGTGGTTTATTTTCGATTCCATCATTTCTCCTTTCAAAAGTACTCTAAAACATATTTCCTTCCAAGAATTCTTCTTACAGAGTTTTCTTACAGAAGGAATAGTAAAGAAGATGGAGAAAATTTAATCTAAATATAAAAACAATAAAATATGTCTAGGAGTTTGTGCACTTTTACTGTTACTATTCTCTGAATTTTATCTGTTTTAAATTGTGGTCTTCAACTCCAGGGATCTTGTTTCTTGAATAGAATAAATAATGTCAGCCTATCCATTTGTGAAAATGGAATCTTAGGAAGAAAGAGCAGATGGTTGGAACCATTGTGTTTCTTACCCAGCTGGGAAAGATACTATTTTCAAATGTTATTTCCATTGTGTTTAATACGGCTCAAGGGCCTATTTCCAGCACCTTTTTTATTTGGCCATGTGTTTTGCCCAGTGCATGGTGCAAAAAGGAACTCTGGTCAAGACTTTGATTATAGGAATTAACCAGGCATTGTGACTAGCAAAATTAAAAGCCTTCACAGACAGATTGTATTAGTTCTTTTTTTTTTTCAGATACTCTAGTTAGAAATAACTTTATGAATTTAGGCCATCCTGTTTCATTGCCAGTGGAGAGAAGGGACCTAGAAAGTTGTCATTTTCTATGGTCTATGCTTCTGGCAGCAAAAGCATTTTCAATTGTTAATATTGTTTTTAGCAAATTAAGAGCACAATATTGTTGTGACTTGTGTATATTAGGCAATCAATGAACATGTGTTTGGAGTAAATGCCCTTTCTTACCGAATAACAGTGTCATCTACTTTTTCTGAGCTCTGAGGCATGGAGCTGGTTTTTTTAAAGATGGAAACACTTTATATACTTGATTAAAAGTATAGATTTCACTTAAACATTAGCCCTTTGCTTTGGACAAAAGCTTTCACATACTGTTATTATTTAGTCGCTAAATTGTGTCTGAGTCTTTTGTGACCCCATGGACTGTAGCCTGCCACCAAGCTCCTCTGTCCATGAGATTTCCCAGGCATGATTACTGGAGTGGATTGCCGTTTCCTTTTTCAGGGTTTCTTCCTGACTCAGGGATTGAACCTACATCTCCTGCATTGGCAGGCAGATTCTTTACCACTGAATCTGGGTAAAGAATTACTACTTGGGAAGCCCTTTCATATACTGCTCAATAGATTATCTTGTGTCGCCATTGAAATTTATGTCAACGTTGGAAATTATTTCTATATTGGAATCTCTTGTCAAGATTCTTATCGATTCATTCACTCAGCTCTTATTGAAAGTCTATATCATATGAGTTTTGTACTTGAAATTTGAAAACTTAAAATACATAGATCTTGCCCTTAAGCAGCTTAGAACCTAACGAGCATGATAGAATAGTCAGTGATTATAGTATAATATCCATTCTAAATGTAATAATTTGCATCTAACAACCATCTACCAACCTCAAACTCTGAGTCCGTTTCTCTCCCCACCCCACTCGACAACCTCAGTTTTGTTCTCTGTGTCCATAAGTCTGTTTCTATTTTGTAAATAGATTCATTTGTGCCGTATTTTAGATCCTGCATATAAGTGATATCATATGGTATTTGTCTTTCTCTTTCTGACTTAGTTCACTTAGTGTGATAATCTCTGGCTGCATCTGTATTGCTGCAAATTGTGTTACTTTTGTTCTTTTTAATGGCTGAGTTGTACTCCATTGTGTGTGTGTGTGTGTGTATACCATGTCTTCTTTATTTATTTATCATTGATCAGCAGTGTAGGAGGGTTCCCTTTTTTCTACATCCTCTCTAGCATTTGTTACTTGTAGACTTTTTAATGATGGTCATTCTGACCTATGTGAGGTGATGTTTCATTGTAGTTTTGATTTGCACTTCTCTAATAATTAGTGATGTGAACATCTTTTCATGTGCCTGTTGGAATTCTTAACCTGTGGCCCATTAACCTGCAATAGTTTATGTTTTTGCAGATATTTCTGGAGAGAGTGATCTTATCTTTCAATGGAATCTTAAAGTAATTGATAGCCCAGAATGATTTTTAAGAATTGTCCAGTTAGTTTGTTAATTTCTAGAATGGCGAAATTGTATCTTGAGGGGTTTTGTGTGTGTGTGTCTTATGAAATCCTAGTAGACAATAAAACAGTAGGTCCTAGGAAATGTTAATCAAGTGCACTCTTTGAAAATTTACACTGTGCATTAATTTGGTGTGTGCACGTGCACGTGTTAGCATATCTTTGTTCCTAATTTGAACAGACTGTTATTGTGTATGTTTTAACTATTAGCCTGTTTCTGTTCCTTAGTAACAGCCCTATCTACTTCTTATTGCTGCCTCTTCCAGGGAACCAGTGCCAATCCAGTCACACTTTTTTACTACTGGGCAGTGAAATCAGACTGTACACTAGTGGCAGCAGCATTTACAGGCATTGAAACAGAAATTGGTAATCGTATTACAAATGTTCAGTAAGTCACATTTCATGACCAGCTTTACAAGAAAATATTGAAAGTGTGAACAGCTGTTGGTACATTGCATTTGCATTTCTGAAATTTCAAGTGAGGTTAAAACATTAGCAGCTGTGATAGATAGATTCCTGCATTTGACCCAGTGCCTCAGGGTGTGTAACACATTGATGTCATCAGACTGTCAGGGTCCTGGTGCGCAGTGTGGAGAGAGGGAGAATCCAGGAGATGAAAATAGGTTTGTTATTTTTTTGTTTTTCCTTTTTTTTTTGTTTTAAAATCTAGATAGACCTACTGGAATCTAGCAATTCTCATAGTCAGTGAAAGAGCTTTTGATATAGAAATTCCAATAGTTGATTGTCCTCAGACTGTGTATGCCTTAAAAATATTAAAGTAGTTATCTCTCTTGTAGATTGCCCGTTTTGAAATTTTGTCTGTTCTAAATTGTGTGCCTTTATGAGCTTTTAATTCAGCTTTGAATTTATTTGAGTTTCCTCTTCTGTCTTCACTTAAGGCATTGTTGAGGAACTCTTTTATGCGATCCAAATGCTTGAGGGCTGAATTAAACTTTATTGATGAAATTACTTTAAGCTCACTTCTCATAATATTTATTAATAAATTATTTTTTCTTTCTCCTCTAGGAGTTATGAAATAAATTGTCAGGGAATATACCACTGTTTGACTTTTGGGCCCGCTGAAGCTCACTGTGTAATGCTTTGGAGAGGGTCCAGATAAAACTATTCAGCAGGATTTAAAGTGTGAAGATTAGGCTTGAAGGTGTTGAGTGCCTGGAGCTGTAAAAGAAGGAATTGGGGAGGAGCTGAAAAGGATCAGTCTCCAGTAAGGATCTATTTCTTATAAATTTAAAAGTATTTAGTTATTCTTTACTGTTGTGCACTCATTGTCCCCATTTTGTTGAACTATAGAAAGGAAAGTCTAAGGTTTGGTCTCTGATAGCTGAGAATTAGGTTATAGATTAGGACTATATGGATTCTGAAACACTGAAGTATATTCCAAAAGTTAGCTGGTTTTTGGTCCAGTGATACTAGTAAGAAAGGTAAAGTTAATGTTTTATTTGGAATGGTTTGTTTTAGAAACCCTTGAAGATATTTTAGTCTAAGATTTAGATTCTTAAACTAAAACTTAGTGGATCTTATGGGAAGAACAGTAAGTCATTTGTGGTTTTTTTGGTTGTTGTTTGTCTGTTTGTTTGTTTCTGGCTCATTTGGATCCAGAGCATCACTCTGATGTGTCATAACATGGGTTAACACAGAACTTCTTTGTTTTGGGTCTTTTTTTGTGTGTAATTCTTTTCTTGTTTGAAAACGAAAATAGTTTTCAGTCATTGGTAGTATCTTCTTCATCTGTTTAGGAGGCAAAAGATCTTGTGATTTGATTGTTTATCAAGAATATATTTGACTTCTGATTAGACAAGGATGCATTTTTTGCCTTCTTTTAGTTAGAACTTTTGCATCTGTTTTGGAAATAGCATTTGGTGGTTCCCCCTCCACTCTCAACCACTAGACTTGTTAATCTTATTGAAGTCTTGAGATTTTATATGCAGCCTGTGCAGGTAGCCAGATGCCATATGCTGTTAATTTCTGATTCCGTGAAGGCCAGATCATACAGCTGGAAATGATCGAAAGGAAAAGCATGTTCTTTTGTTTAACAAGACAAAGCCTATTGTGTATTCTGCTTCTGATATTTAAAAGATGTGTTTTTTTTTTTTCTTACTGCATAGTATGTAGGGCTAAAAGTTTTGAACTCTTCACTTCAGAAATTACTTTTCCAGACAGACGAGCAAAACAATGTTTGTATAAATTGTTCTCTGGAACATGACTGATAGTGTTTACAACATTTCTATGACATTTTGATCCAGTGGGGAGTACTTGGTGAGGTATTTAAAGTGCTTTTCACTAAATCAGATGCTTTGTACTGTTTGAACCTTTAAAAAAAATTATTTGAAAGGTTGAGTTGAGAGACAGAAAATGGCCAGGTCCTTCTCTAAAGACTAAGAATGGCTTATCATAAGCAAAACTAATTTTCTTCCCTCAAAAATAGAAAAGCAACTTCTTTTTTAACTAGAGTGAGATGCATACATATTGGTTCAGAGCTTTTTTATTCATGTCGGCCCCTTCATAAAGGTGGTGTGTAGAGTCTGCCTTCCATTCAATGAGAATTTCTTTAGAAAAAGCCATTCAGAATGTGTGTGTGTTTAAATTCTACTGCAGAGGAAGTTATAGCTTGATTCAGATATCAGGGACATATTAGTAGAATACAGAAGAAAGTACTACATAAGTGTCTGTATTGAGCCAAAGATAGAGTATACATGGAGAAATCTGTGTTTTGAACATTGTTTTTTTTCTAATCCTGATGCTTGACATGAGAGTTGAAGACATTTAGCTGCTTGAAACTGCCTCAGGGGAGCTTGCGAGCTATAAAAATTCCACAACATAAGTATTTAAGTAATTGACTCAGTTTGTATCATCAGTTACTTACAGAGAATCCCAGCTTTTAATGGTGAATTTTTTAACGCATTTTGTTTAGACTAGTGGAATGTTTAAATGCTGTCTTTAAACTGGGAAGTGATCATTTTCAGCATTTTATTTTATTTTTATTTTTGAATCAGCTATAGAAATTTTTCATCACAGAATTCCAGATATGAAAGTCAATGCAAAGTTCAAAGAACTTAGTGATATGCCCTGATCATAGAGCTTTTACCAGTAACACGCTTTGGAAGTGGACTATGCTATATACATACTTGTATAAATCATGGCAGAGCAAGATATTTTAGTTTTGCCTGTTTTGAATGGTATATGAAGAAATAGGTCAGTCTGATTTTGTAGATGGGCTATATAATGGAGTTGGCTCTTAACCTAAAGATACGAAAGGAATATATTTAAGAAACATTCCAGCATCATTATTAAACACATTTATTGTTGTGTATTGGGGCTTCCCTTGTGGCTCAGATGGTAAAGTGTCTGCCTGCAGTGTGGGAGACTGGGGTTTGATCCCTGGGTTGGGAAGATTCCCTGGAGAAGGAAATGGCAACCCACTCCAGTACTCTTGCCTGGTAAATCCCATGGAACCCATGGATAGAGGAGCCTCGTAGGTTATAGTCCATGGGGTTGCAAAGAATCAGATACAACTGAGCGATTTCACTCACTGTTGGGCAATTTAGAAGGCAATGGCAACCCACTCCAGTACTCTTGCCTGGAAAATCCCATGGACGGAGGAGCCTGGTAGGCTGTGGTCCATGGGGTTGCTAGGAGTCGGAGACGACTGAGCGACTTCACCTTCACTTTTCACTTTCATGCATTGGAGAAGGAAATAGCAGTCCACTGCAGTGTTCTTACCTGCAGAATCCCAGGGATGGGGGAGCCTAGTGGGCAGAGTCGGACATGACTGAAGTACCTTAGCAGCAGCATTGGGCAATTTAGATAGTTAAATTGACACTGTCTGCTCTGTAGGCCTTTATTTGCTAAACCAGATAAACATTGTTTGTCTAATATTGGTTTTCAGTCAGGTGAACAGTCTTTTTAAAGGTACATAAATCATTACTAACTGTGGAAAATTCTTAAAGAGATAGGAATACCAGACCACCTGACCTATCTCTTGAGCAACCTGTATGCAGGTCAGGAAGCAACAGGTAGAACTAGACATGGAACAACAGACTGGTTCCAAATAGGAAACAGAGTACGTCAAGGCTGTATATTGTCAGTCTGTTATTTCATTTATATGCAGAGTACATCATGAGAAACGCTGGGCTAGAAGAAGCACAAGCTGGAATCAAGATTGCTGGGAGAAATATCAATAACCTCAGATATGCAGATGACACCACTCTTATGGCAGAAAGTGAAGAGGAACTAAAAAAGCCTCTTGACGAAAGTAAAAGAGGAGAGTGAAAAAGTTGGCTTAAGGCTCAACATTAAGAAAACTAAGATTATGGCATCTGGTCCCATTACTTCATGGCAGATAGATGGGAAAACAGTGGAAACAGTGTCAGACTTTGTTTTGGGGAACTCCAAAATCACTGCAGATGGTGATTGCAGAGGAAAGTTATGACCAACCTAGACAGCATATTGAAAAGCAGTGACATTACTTTGCCAACAAAGGTCCATCTAGTCAAGGCTATGGTTTTTCCAGTGGTCATGTATGGATGTGAGAGCTAGATGGTGAAGAAAGCTGAGCATTGAAGAATTGATACTTTTGAACTGTGGTGTTGGAGAAGACTCTTGAGAGTCCCTTGGACTACAAGAAGATCCAACCAGTCCATCCTAAAGGAGATCAGTCCTGGGTGTTCATTGGAGGGACTGATGTTGAAGCTGAAACTCCAATACTTTGGCCACCTCATGTGAAGAGTTGACTCATTGGAAAAGACCCTAATGCTGGGAAGGACTGTGGGCAGGAGGAGAAGGGGACGGCAGAGGATGAGATGACTGGATGGCATCACCGACTCAATGAACATTGGTTTGGGTGGACTCTGGGAGTTGGTAATGGACAAGGGAGGCCTGGTGTGCTGTGATTCATGGGGTTGCAAAGAGTTGGACATGACTGAGCCACTAGACTGAACTGAACTGAAATCATTACTACTGGATAGATATAAATGATTTAAATAAATGGACATCTGTAGAAATGCATTTTCGTGTGTACAAGAGTATGAAAAGTAGGTGAAAAACATTGAAAGTTGAGCTAATATTGGTTCCAAGCCTATTAATTAATGAAATGCTTTGTATAAAACATGGAACTTTGAATTTGAAAGATTATTAAAGGTGGAGAACTTGATAGTCTATAAAAGACAGGACTTTCCTAAGTAGAGAGCAAGATCTGAGAAAAATCTCAGAAGAAAGGTGATGTCGTTGAAGGGAGATTGGAAATATGCTTGTTTGATAGAGGTACAAAGGACCAAACTAGGGAAATAGGGAATTAGGATAGCTGGGACTTCCTAGTGAAACTCACTGAAATGAAGAAATCATAGTTTTGTAAAATCAAAATTGTAAAGAATATCATTTAAATCCTATAATCTAACCTTTCCACCAATGTAAAAGTCTTTCTTCAGTATTGCTAATAATTGAAGTGAAAAAATGAAAGTCTCTCAGTCGTGTTTGACTCATTGTGACCCCATGGACTATACAGTCCATGGAATTCTCCAGGCCAGAATACTGGAGTGGGTGGCCTTTCCCTTCTCCATGGGGTCTTCCCAACCCAGGGATTAAACCTAGATCTCCTGCATTGCATGTGAATTCTTTACCAGCTGAGCCACCAGGGAAGCCCACTAATAATTGAAGGAAAGTTTTAAATGTTTAAAAAACTCTTTGATCAGTCAGTAAATGCTTATTGCATGTCTGCTGTGTGTTACACCCTGTACTCTTATTAATGCAGATTTGAAGGAAATAGATACAGTCTTCTGCTCATGAATTTTACTGTCTAGTTGAGAGTTTATGGGGGAGGAAGAATAATCTTAAGGGGCTTAAAAACTAAATACCTACTTATAATTTTGTGTAAGAATTATTTATTTCCAGTTATAGAAACCTAACTCTAATTACCTTCACCAAAAAAAAAAGAGGGGCAACTTGCAGGTATATATAATTGAAAGTTCCAGGAATGGATCTACAGATGGATCTAATGTGCTCATTATATTTAGTTTTCTTGGTGATGACTTAAGGAGCCTTTTTCTACCAGGTGGCAAAGATAGCCATGAGCACCTCTGGGCTAATATAATATTAAACAGTCTAATATAACAGCCTTCTCCAGTTAACTTCAGTAAAAGCTCAGAAATGACTCAGCTTGAGTCATATGCTTAATCTTAAACTATGATATGACCAGACGAATGGGGTACTGTAGCTAGCCAGGGTCATTGGTAGCAGTGCCCAACCTTTTTGGTAACAGGGATGGGTTTCGTGAAGACCATTTTTCCAGGGATGGGGTAGTGGGTGGGGCTGGTGGGAGGAGAGATGCAGGTTGTATTAAGAGTGATGAGGAGCAGTCCAGGGGTTGGGGACCACTGTTATATGGGCAACCGTGTGTGGGAAAGACAGAGAATATCACTGACAATCACATTCATTCATTCCGTAAATGCAAATTGTAATACGCTTCAGACCAGTTGAACCTGAATTAATGAGGATGGGGCCTGGGCAATGGTATATTTTAAAACTTTCCCAACTAATTCTATGTATCCAGTCTAGATTAATGCTGATATAGGCCTTGAGTTAGTATAAAGAGTTATTTTGAGTGAGAAGGAAGCCTTTGGAAGGTTTTGACTAGAAAAGAATTGGTCACTTTTTTGACTCTTTGGATATGTCACCCTCACTGCTGTGTGGAATACAGACAAAGAGGGTAAAAATAGAATAAGAAGACCAGGTAGGAGGCAATTTTAATAATGCAGGCATGAGAGGATATGGTTTAGATAAGACTGTACCGATGGAGAAGACTTACGCTCTGGGTTTAGTATGTTTTCAGTGTGGAACCAATAGGTGGATTAAGTAGGGTTGTAGAGTAAAGAGATACCAGGAATGACTGTTAAGGCCTTTGGTTTGAATAGCTCAAAGAATAAAATTGTTCTTTACTAAAATGGAGAAGAATGTGGGTGGCATAGGTTTTGGTGAAGGAAAAGGGATTGAGCGAGGGAGTCAAGAGACAAGGGTTTGATCCTTGTGTCAGGAAGATCCCTTAGAGTAGGAAATGGCAACCCCCTCCAGTATTCTTGCCTGGGAAACCCCATGGACAGAGGAGCATGGTGGGGTACAGTGCTTGGGGACCCACAGAGTCAGATGCAGCTCAGCGCACACATACACACATGACTATGTCAGAGATCCTGTAAGACTTGTGAGTACAGTGTTTAGTAGGGTGATTGGATTTATGAGTCTGTGGTTCAGGGGAGAGGCCTCAGGTTGTAATATAATTTTGAGACTCATTATAGAACTGGAAGGGCTTTCCTTGTGGCTCAGCTGGTAAAGAATCCACCTGCAATGCAGGAGACCTGTTCAATTACTGTTTTGGGAAGATCCCCTGGAGAACGGAAAGGCTATCCACTCCAGTATTCTGGCCTGGAGAATTCCATGGACTATAAGTCCATGGAGTCACAAAGATTCAGACACGACTGAGCGGCTTTCACATAGAATTGAATGGAATCACCTATAAGGGTAAGCCTTGATAAAGAAGACATCTAAGGCGTAACCTCAGGAACCTCTCCAGAACTGAGAGGATGAGGAAAGAAAGTGTAACTAGCAAAACAGATTAAGAATGTGTGTGTGTGTGTGTGTGTGTGTGTGTGTGTGTGTGTTAGTCGCTCAGTCGTGTCCAACTCTTTGCGACCCCATGAACTATAGCCCGCCAGGCTCCTTTGTCCATGGGATTCTCCAGGCAAGAATACTGGAGTGGGTTGCCATTTCCTAGAAGAGAGAGGTGTTCCCGGTTTTGTTTTGTTTTTATAATGAAGAAAGCTTTTAGTATGAAGGAAAAGAAAGTTCCTAGAAAGAAATATTGTAGGACAAATAATAGTATCATATGATACAGGATTTTGAGGAATTTGGGCTTCTGCCTTTAGCTTGATAATTTTTAAACATCAGGGAGCATGGTCAGGTTTGTGTTTTATTTAGGCTTGCTAGTTAACAGTGTGATGGCCAGGTTAAATGAAAAGGGAGAGACTGCAAAATTTCAGGGGAGAGGTGATACAGTTTAATGTACCAGTTCAACTTTGTCAGACCCAATGCTGCCTTTTTCTAAGAAATATTTAATACCCCTGTTTACAGTTCTTATTAAAATAAATAGATAATATAATCTATCTCTGTACATAATTTAGAAACTAACATAGTACCCTAACTCTAGTACAAAGGAGAAATGAAAGTAAGTTGCAATGAAAAACTTAAAAATTATATAACTTGACTTGTAAAGTGTTTTTATTAACACCCCATCCATGTGTGCACGAGTGAATCTGAAGCAGACACCATTAATACCATATAATTCCTACATATGTGAATCCAGAAAATAGAACTGAGCCCGTGTATTTTTAAAAAAATGTTTATTAAGCAGCTTACCAGTGGGGCTCCTACCTACACTGTAATATTAACTAGTATTATTGTAGTATTAATTCCTCATATTTTTGAGCTCTAAAGCATATAAAAACAAATTGTTAAAAATGGTATCCACCCCCTTTATAAATCAGAATCAATTTTTTGACTTTGTTTTTCCCTCTTATTTTAGAAAAAAATGAATGATCTTTGTTAGCTTAGATTGCAGTACATTTTGGGTAAGAGAAACTTCACAGTGAACCTCCCACATGTTCACTGAGTGTTGTGAGGATTTTTTGACTACTTTTAGTGGTTGAAACTTTTTTTTCTTTTTGCTGCAAAAAGCCTTATTGTTTCCATTTGGTCCAAGGCTTGAGAGAGGGCTCTAGGATGTAAAAATTTACCTCATGGCTGCAGAGAGGGGCTTCAGGCAGCCCTGATGTTCCGTGGGCTCCTCAAAGGCCACTGGTCTCCAGAAGCTCCTAGTTGTGCTTGAGGGTGAGCCTTTCGAAGATACTCGCCCAACCCAGCCTGGGGACCAGCCAGCCTGCAGAGGTTGGTCAGGTGGTCACCTATTTTCTTGATGAATTTCACTTCCTCATCTAGGAAGTGGTTCTCCAGGAAGTCACAAATGTGGGGGTCGGGGTCCGCCAGGGCAGAACCCAAGTCATGCAGATCCAAAAGGGCCTGATTCAGGTACTTCTCTAAGAGAAGGGCAGCTTCCATAGTGTCCTGGGTTTTACCCCACACATCTTGAGATGGCTTGTGCACGTCCAGGAAGAGGACAGAGCCGCCACACTGGTTTTGCATTTTCAAGAGCGGCTCCATGCCCTCGCGCTTCTCCTTGGCCAGTTCGCGAAAAAAGTGATCCACACCCTCCAGGGCCACACTGTAGTGGTGGAAAGAGAAGCCCAGACAGGGGTAGGTGAAGGAGGCCTGCAGATCCATGTTAACCAGGTGGTTGATGATGGCTTCCACCTCGGTAAAATAATTCTGATGAATCTGGGCGCTCATGATTGGTTGGTAATAATGAGTTAAAAAACGGTGGCTGGTCCCCGTGACCGTGGACTGCTAGCAGAGTGGCTGATTCCGAAGGCTGTGACAGGAAAAATGTTTGGAGGGTGGTCGGAGGCTGGAGCAAGGGGCGTCCCTGGGTCTGTTCCGTCCAAGTACTGTTGAAGCAAGAGACAGATCTGCCGGACCACCGAGCGCACGTCCGGTTGGAACTTTTGGTTGCAGCATTGTTCTTGGTCACTAATGTTTCTAGGATTTATAAATATTTTTCCATATCTGAATAATGGGTGGCTTCTTTTTTCTTTTTAAAAATAAATTAATAGATTTTATTTTTAAGAGAAGTTTTAAATTTACTGAAAATTTGAGCAAAAAGTACAGAGAGCTTCCATATACTCTGTCATTCCATGTTACATTAGTATGAAACTGTTTATTTTTATTTATTTATTTATTTATTTATTTTTTTAATTTTTGTATTTATTATTTTTTTTTAATTGTTTTTGCCATACATTGTCATGATATCACCATGGGTTTACATATGCTTCCCCTCCGGAACCCCCCCCCCCCCCCCCCCCCCCCCCCCCCCGGGAAATCTCGCTGCACCAGCCCCGAGCATCAGTCCTGGGCTGGCGATTGACTAGACATATGAAAATTAACATGCTTCAATGCCCTTCTCCCATATCATCCCACCCTTACACTCATCCACAAAGTCCACGAGTCTATTCTATACATCTGCGTTCCTTTTGCTGTCTCGTATGTTGGATTCTCGTTACCGTCTTTCTAAATTCCATATATATGCGTTAATATACTGTATTGTTGTTTTTGCTTCTGGCTTACTTCACTCTGGATAATAGGCTCCAGTTTCGTCCATCTGAGTAGAATTGCTTCAAATGAATTTTTTTTTAATGCTGAGTAATATTCCATTGTGTATATGTACCACAGCTTTCTTATCCATTCGTCAGTTGATGGGCATCTAGGTTGCTTCCATGTCCTGGCTATTGTAAACAATGCAGCGATGAACATTGGGGTACACGTGTCTCTTTCAATTCTGGTTTTCTCAGTGTATATGCCCAGCAGTGGGATTGCTGGGTCATATGGCAGGTCTATTTGCAGCTTTTTAAGGAACCTCCACACTGTTTTCCATAGTGGTTGTACTAGTTTGCATTCCCACCAACAGTGTAAGAGGGTTCCCTTTTCTCCACATCCTCTCCAGCATTTATTGCTTGTAGACTTTTGGATGGCAGCCATTCTGACTGGTGTAAAGTGGTACCTCATTGTAGTTTTGATTTGCATTTCTCTGATAATGAGTGATGTTGAACATCTTTTCATGTGTTTGTTAGCCATTTTTATATCTTCTTTGGAGAAATGTCTGTTTAAAAAAATTGATTAGCCAGAATTTATGTATCATTATTAACCAAAGTCCATACTTTACATTAGGGTCACTCTTTGTGTTATATATCCTATTCCTTTTTAAAGCACTATAACAAAAATACAATTATATGTATCTACCATTCAGTATCATCAGAGTAGTTTCACTTCCCTAACAGTCTCTTGAGCTCCATCTCTTCATCCCTCCTTCACTCTCTCTTCCAACTCCTGGCAACCACCGATCTTTTTACTGTCCCTGTAGTTTTGCCTTTTCCATAATGTTATGTACTTAGAATCATATGGCTATAAATTTCCCTCTAAGTACTACTTTTTCTGCATCATGCAAATTTTGATGTTATATTTCCATTTTGTACAAAATATTTTTTTGTTTTTCTTGATAGTTCCTCTTTGACTCATGTTATTTAGAAGGATGTTGTTAATCTCCTATTATCTTGGGACTTTCTATATATCTTTCTATTAATGATTTCTAAAATTCTCTTCTGCTGTTCTTTTATAGTCCTTCTACCTGAGAAAACTGTAGTTTTATCTCTTTGAGAATGTCATACAAATGGTATCATACATATGTATACTTTTGAGACTGGTGTATTTCATTCAGCTTAATGCCTTTGATATTCATCCAAATTGTTACATGTATCAATAGTTCGCTCCTCTTTATTGTTGAATATTATTCAATAATATTATCCCACTGTATGGATGTACCACAAGTTGCTTATCTAGTCAGCTTTTGAAGTAATTTGGATTGTTTTCAGTTTTTAAATAGAGCTGCTATAATCAGTTACATACAGGATTTTCTGTGAATATAAGTTTTCATTCATCTAGGATTGCTGGAGCAACCTTCTGCATACACCTGCAGCCATGTAGGATAGGTGTATGATTAACTCTTTAAGAAATTGTCAAATTGTTTTCAGAATATGTCTCACCAGCAATGTCTGAAAATTCCAATTTCTCTACATCCTTCTCAGCACTTAGTATTCTCCACCCCCTTGCTCCCCCCAAAGTCTTAGATATATAATGACATGTTATTATTAAATTTGCCTGTCTGTACTGGCTAATGATCTTGAATGTCTTTTCATGACATCCAGATGATTTTTGTTTTGTTTTTGTGAGGTGTCCAAATATTTTGCCCATTTTTAAATTGTTAGTTTTCTTATTTTGAGTTTTGGGTATTATTTATATATTCTGGATACAAGTCCTTTATCAGGTATGTGGCTTGCAGATATCTACTCCCAGTCTACAGTTTGTTTAAAAGTTTTTTTTTTTTTAAATACATATATATATATATACAGCAGAAGTTTTTTAATATTGATGTTCAATTTTTTAGATTAAAAAAGTGAATCATGCTCCCTCTCCTTCTCCCCACCCCCCACCCTCTGTTTGCAGTTCCTCCCCTGATCTCTCAGACTTATCTGCCAAAATGACCAACACACAGGGGGAAGAGGAGGGACACCAGCTACATGTTCTCTAGACCTTTTATAAAACATGGAGTTGTTTCTTTGGCCACATATGTGCAAATCTACAAGAAAGGTGATATTTTAGGTATCAAGAGAATGGGTACTGTTGAAAAAGGAACGCCTCACAAATGTTACCATGGTGAAAGTGGGAGAGTCTGCAGTGTTACTCAGCACTCTGTTGGCATCAATTTAAACAAACAAGCTAAGGGCATGATTCTTGCCAACAGATTTAACGTGCCTCTTGAGCATATTAGGCACTCTAATAGCTGAGATAGAGTCCTGAAATGCATGAAGGAAAATGATGAGAAAAAGCAGGAAGCCAAAGAGAAAGAGGCTTGGGTTCAGCTTAAGTGCAAGCCTGCTCCACCCAGAGAAGCACATTTTGTGAGAACTAGTAGAAAGGAACCTGAACTGTTGGAGCTCATTCCCTATGAATTCATTGCATGATGTGTATAAAATAAAGACCTCTGTATGCTCAAAAAAAAAAAAAAAAGGAATCATGATTTTGGTGTTACGTCTAAGAACTCTGTTGGTTTTTTGTCACTAACTCTTGACTGAGTCTTTGTGACCCCACAAACTGCAGCATGCCAGGCTTCCCTGCCCTTCACTGTCTCCCAGATTTTGCTCTGACTCATGTCCATTGTGTTAGTGATGTCATCCAGCCATCTCAGCCTCTGTTTTCCCCTTCTCCTCTTGCCCTCAGTCTTTCCCAGCATCAGAGTCTTTTCCAGTCTTTTCCATACTTCGCATCAGGTGACTCAAGTATTGGAGCTTCAGCTTTAGCACCAGTCCTTCCACTGAATATTCAGGGTTGATTTCCTTTAGGATTGACTGACTTGATCTCCCTGTAGTCCAAGGGGCTCTCAAGAATCTTCTCCAGTATCACAGTTCAAAAGCATCAATTCTTCAGTGCTCAGCCTTCTTTACAGTCCAACTCTCACATCCATACATGACTACTGGAAAAACCATAGCTTTGAGTATAAGCTGATCAGCAAGGCGATCTCTGCTTTTTTTTTTTAATTGAAGGATAATTGCTTTGCAGAATTTTGTTGTTTTCTGTCAAACCTCAACATGAATCAGCCATAGGTATACATATATCCCCCCCATCTCTCTCCCCATCCCACCCCACTAGGTTGATACAGAGCCCCTGTTTGAGTTTCTTGAGCCATACAGCAAATTCCTGTTGGTTATCTATTTTACATATGATAATGTGAGTTTCCATGTTATTCTTTCCATACATTTCACCCTCTCCTCCCGTCTCCCCACGTCCATAAGTCTATTCTCTTTGTCTGTTTCTCCACTGCTGCCCTGTAAATGAATTCTTCAGTACCATTTTTGTAGATTCCGTATATATGCGTTAGAATGCTATATTTATCTTTCTCTTTCTGACTTACTCCTCTCTGTATAATAGGTTCTAGGTTCATCTGCTTCATCAGAACTGACTCAAATGTGTTTCGTTTTATGGCCGAGTAGTACTCCGTTTTATATACATACCATAACTTCTTTATCCATTTATCTGTCAGTGGGCATCTGGGTTGCTTCCATGTTCTAGATATTGTCACTAGTGCTGCAGTGAACAGTGTCTTTTTCAATTTTGGTTTCCTCAGAGTATATGCCTAGGAGTGGGATTGCTGGGTTGTACGGTGGCTTTATTCCTAGCTTCTTAAGAAATCTCCATACCGTCTTCCATAGTGACTGTATCAATTTACATTCCCACCAACAGTGCAAGAGAATTCCCTTTCCTCCACACCCTCTCCAGCATTTATTTGTTGTAGACTTTTTGATGATGGCCATTCTGACCAGTGTAAGGTGGTATCTCATGGTAGTTTTGACTTGTATTTCTCTAATTATGAGTGAGGTTGAGCATCTTTTCATGTGTTTGTTAGCCATCTATATGTCTTCCATGGAGAAGTGTCTATTTAGGTCTTTTCCCCACTTTTTGATTGGGTTGTTTTTCTGGTATTGAGTTGTATGAGCTGCTTGTATATTTTGGAAATTAATCCTTTGTCAGTTGCTTCATTTGCTATTATTTTCTCCCATTCTGAGGGCTGTCTTTTCACCTTGCTCATAGTTTCCTTTGATATGCAAAAGTTTTTGAGTTTAATCAGGTCCCACTTATTTACTTTTGTTTTTATTTCCATTATTATAGGAGGTGGGTCATAGAGAATCTTGCTTTGATTTATGTCATTGAGTGTTCTGCCTATGTTATCCTCTAAGAGTTTTATGATTTCTCATCTTACATTTAGGTCTTTAATCCATTTTGAGTTTATCTTTGTGTATGGTGTTAGGAAGTGTTCTAATTTCCTTCTTTTACATGTAGCTGGCCAGTTTTCCCAGCACCATTTATTGAAGAGGCTGTCTTTGCCTCATCGTATATTCTTGTCTCCTTTGTCAAAGATAAGGTACCCATAGGTGCATGGGTTTATTTCTGGGCTTTCTATCTTGTTGCATTGGTTTGTATTTCTGTTTTTGTGTCAGTACTGTACTGTCTTGATGACTGCAGCTTTGCAGTATAATCTGATGTCAGGAAGGTTGACTCCTCCAGCTCCATTCTTCTTTCTCAAGAGTGCTGTGGCTATTCGGGGTCTTTTGTGTTTCCATATGAATTGTGAACTTTTTTGTTCTAGTTCTGTGAAAAATGCCATTGGAATTGGAGTATTCATTGCATTGAATCTTAGATTGCATTTGGTAGTATAGTCAATTTCACAAGATGGAGTCTTCCTACTCAGGAACATAGAATTTTTCTCCTTCTGTTTATGTCATCTTTGATTTCATTCATTAGTGTCTGATATAATTTTCTGTGTACAGTTCTTTAATTTCCTTAAATAAGTTCATTCCTAGATATTTATTTGTTTCTGTTGCAATGGTGAATTGGGTTGATTCCTTTCTCTTTCTGATTTTTCGTTGTTAGTATATAGAAATGCAAGTGATTTCTGTGTATTGATTTTGTATCCTGCAACTTTGCTAAATTCACTGATTAGCTCTAGTAGTTTTCTGACACTGTCTTTAGGGGTTTCTATGTACATTATCATATCATCTGCAAACAGTGAGAGCTTTACTTCTTTTCTGATCTGGATTCCTTTTCTTTCTTTTTCTTCTCTGACTGCTGTAGCTAGGACTTCCAGAACTATGTTGAATAATAGTGGTGAAAGTGGACACACTTGTTTTGTTCCCTGATCTTAAGGGGAATGCTTTCAGTTTTTCACCATTGAGAATAATGTTTGCTGTAGGCTTATCATATATGGTCTTTCCTATGTTGAGGTGGGTTCCTTCTATGCCCACTTTTTGAAAAGTTTTAATCATAAATAGGTGCTGAATTTTGTTCAAGGCTTTTTCTGCATCTATTGAGATTATCATATGGTTTTTATGTTTCAGTTTGTTAATATGGTGTGTATCACACTGATTAATTTCTGTATATAGGAGAATCCTTGCATCTCTGGAATAAACCCAACTTAATCATGGTGTATGAGCTTTTTGATGTGTTGCTGAATTCTGTTTGCTAAAATTTTGTTGAGGATTTTTGCATCTATGTTCATCAGCGATATTGGCTTGTAGTTTTCTTTTTTGTGTTGTTTTTATATGGTTTTTGTATCAGGTTAATGGTGGCCTCATAGAATGAATTTGGGTGTTCCTTCATCTGCAATTTTTTGAAAGAGTTTTAGAAGGATAGGCATTAGCTCTTCTCTAAATATTTGATAGAATTCTTATGTGAAGCCATCTGGTTCTGGGCTTTTGGTTTTTGGGAGCTTTTTGATCACAGCTCCAATTTCAGTGCTTGTAATTGGGTTGTTCATAATTTCTATTTCTTCCTGGTTCAGTCTTGGACAATTGAACTTTTGTAAGAATCTGTCCATTTCTTCCAGATTATCCATTTTATTGCCATATAGTTATTCATAATATTCTCTTATAATCTTTGTATTTCTACATTGTTGCAACCTCTCATTTTTCATTTCTAATTTTTGTTGATTTCATTCTTCTCTTTCTTTCTTGATGAGTCTGGCTAAAGGCTTGTCAATTTTTTTTATCTTCTCAAAGGACCAGCTTTTAGTTTTATTAATCTTTAGTATTGTTTCTTTCATTTCTTTTTCATTTATTTCTGCTCAGATCTTTATGATTTCTTTCCTTCTATAATTTTGGTTTTTTTTTTTTTTTTTCTTCTTTTTCTAGTTGTTTTAGGTTGTCTCTTCGATGTTTTTCTTGTTTCTTGAGGTAGGATTGTACTGCTATAAACTTCCCTCTTAGACCTGCTTTTGCTGCATCCCATAGATTTTGATTTGTCATGTTTTCATTGTCATTTGTTTCTAGAAATGTTTTTACTTCACTTTTGATTTCTTCAGTAACCTGCTGATTATTTAGAAATGTGTTGTTTAATCTCCATGTGTTTGTGTAGTTTTTTCTTGTAATTGATATCGAGTCTCATAGCATTGTTTTCAGAGAAGATGCTTGATATGATTTCAGTTTTGTTAAATTTACTGAGTTTTGACTTGTGACCCAGATGTGGTCTATCCTGGAGAATGTCCCATGTGCATTTGAGAAGAAGGTGTATTCTTCTGCATTTGGATGGAATGTCTTGAAGATATCAATGAGATCCATCTCATATAATGTATCATTTGAGACTTGTGTTTCCATATTAATTTTCTGTTTTCATAATCAATCTGTTAGTGTGAGTGGGGTGTTAAAATCTACTGTCAGTTTCCCATTTTAGGTCTGTTAGTGTTTGTCTTGTTATTGAGGTGCTCCTATGTTGGGTGCACAGATATTTTAGAATTGTTATGTCTTCCTGTTGGATTGGTCCCTTGATCATTATGTAGTGTCCTTCCTTATCTCTTGTAATTTTCTTTATGTTAAGGTCTATTTTGTGTGATGAGGATCGCTACTCCAGCTTTCTTTTGCTTCCCATTTGCATGGAATATATTTTTCCATCCTCTCACTTTTGGTCTATATGTGTGTTTAGGTCTGAGGTAGGTTTCTTATAGACAGCATATATATGGGTCTTGTTTTTGTATCCATTCAGCCAGTCTATGTCTTTTGGTTGGAGCATTTAATCCGTTTACATTTATATAATTATTAATATATTTGTCCCTATTGCCATTTTCTTAATTGTTTGAGGTTGATTTTGTAGATCTATTTTTTCTTTTGTATATCTTGACTGTATAAGTCCCTTTAACATTTGTTGTAAAACTGGTTTGGTGGTACTGAATTCTTTTGCTTGTCAGAAAAGCTTTTTATTTATCCACCAATTTTGAATGAGATCCTTTCTGGGTACAGTAATCTTGGTTGTAGATTTTCCCCTTTCAGTACTGTAAATATATCCTGCTATTCCCTTCTGGCCTGCAGAGTTTCTGCTGAAAAATCAGCTGTTAAAGAGTATGGGGTTTCCCTTGTATGTTAAAGAGAAAAATCAGCTGTTAAAAAGTATGGGGTTTCCCTTGAATGTTACTTGCTGCTTCTCCCTTGCTGCTTTCTTTGTGTTTAGTCTTTGTTAGTTTGATTAGTGTCTGTCTTGGCGTGTTTCTCCTTGGGTTTATCCTGTATGGGACTCTTTGTGCCTCTTAGACTTGATTGACTATTTCCTTTTCCATGTTGGGGAAAATTTCAACTATAATCTCATCAAAAGTTTTCTCATGCCCTTCTTTTTTTTCTCTTATTTTTCTGGGACCCCTACAATTCGAAAGTTGGTGGCTTTGATATAGTCCCAGAGGTCTCTGACTGTCCTCAGTTCTTTTTATTCTTTTTACTTTGTTCTGGTCTTCAGAAGTTATTTTCACCTTTTTATCTTCTAGTTCACTGATTCATTCTTCTGCTTCAGATATTCTGCTATTGATTCCTTCTAGAGTATTTTTCATTTCAGTAATTGTGTTGTTTGTCTCTGTATGTTTATTTTTTAATTCTTCTAGGTCTTTGTTAATTGATTCTTTAATTTTCTCCATTTTGTTTTCAAGGTTTTTGATCATCTTTACTATCATTATTCTGAATTCTTTTTCAGGTAGTTTGCCTATTTCCCTTCATTTATTTGGACTTTTGTGTTCCTTCATTTGTGTAGTATTTCTCTGCCTTTTCATTATTTTTTTTTAAACTTATTGTGTTTGAGGTGTCCTTTTCTCAGACTTCAAGGTTTAATTCTTTCTTCCTTTTCATTTCTGCCCTCCTATGGTTGGTCCAGTGATTCATGTAAGCTTCTTATATGGTGAGATTTGTGTGGAGTTTTTGTTTGTTTCTTTTTCCTCTGATGGGCAAGGCTGAGTGAGGTGGTAATCCTATCTGCTGATGATCAGGTTTGTTTATTGTTTTGTTTGTTGTTTATATGATGTTTCCTGCACAGGGTGGTACTTGTGGTTGCCTGATGCCAGGTCTTGTATTCAAGTGATTTCCTTCCTATGAGTTCTCACTATTTAATACTCCCTAGGATTAATCTTTGGTAGTCTTGGGTCTTGGAGTCAGTGCTCCAACTCCAAAGGCTCAGGACTTAATCTCTGGTCAGGAAGAAAGACTCTACGGTGGTTTGTTATGACATTAAGTAAGATTAAAACAAATATCCAAAAATGAGAAACCAAAGATGAACCCCAAACAAATAATAGTTAAAAAATCAAGCAAATAATAATTAAAATAATGGAATATACACATATACATATATACCCATGAGCAAAGTCAAAACAGTCCAACAATAATAAAGTAAGTAGACTGACATGGTGAACAAAGGAAATAAAAAATTTTATTTATCAGTTAAGAACAAAACTATGTAAAGGACAAACTGGAAAATAAAACTATAGCAAGGCACCAAGTGGGGGATAATGCAATGAAAACAAAACTGTTGAATATGTTGAGAGGAAAGGAAAGAAAGAAAAGATATGCAAAGTTAAATAGAGGTATATGAGGAAGATTTATATACATTAAAGATTAACTACAAGGGGAAAAGAACAGTAGGAAAAGCAAAGGAATACCTGTAGAAAAAATATAATAAGTTTTAAAAAATTAAAACTTAAACTAATATAAAAGAGAAAAGAAAAAAATGGAAGAAGAAAGAAAAAAGGAAATAAAAAGGAAAACTCCACAGAACTGCAAAATCCCAATGTAGAGGCAGAGGTTTATAACAACAGTAAAAAATATAACTGAATATACACACACATATATACACCCATAAGCAAAATCAAAACAGTCTAAGAAAAATAACGTACAGTAGGTTGACCCAGCAAACAAAGTAAACCAAAAATTTTATCTACCAGAACAAAACTAACTAAAGCACAAACTGGAAATCAAAACTAAAGCATTGTGCCAATTGGGGAATAAAGCAATGAAAATAAAACTAAGAAATATATTGAGTGGAAAGGAAAGAAAGAATAGATATGCAAAGTTAAATAGAGGTAGATCAAGATTTATATACATTAAAGACTAACTGCAAGGGGAAAAGAACAGTAGGAAAAGCAAACAAAGGAACAAACGTAGAAAAAGTAATAATAGGTTTAAAAAATTAAAAATAAAAAAAAAAGAGAAATGAAAAAAAAGAGAAAACTTCAAAAGCCCAATATAGAGGCAGATGTTTATAACAACGATAGAAAATGTGACTGAGGGGAAAAAAGTTCAAAAGCTTAATTAGATTTCATAGTGCCAATAAAATTGATAACTACAACAGATGGGGGGAAAAAAGCAAAAAAAAAAGAAAAAGAATCTATAGAACAAGTCAAAGCATAAGAATAATAAATGTTTATCTTGAGTCACTGCTGTCAGAGTCCTTTCCCTCCCTTGGAGTCACAGTCTACCTCACCTCCCTAGGATGCCCTCCAACACTGTTCTGATCTCTGGACCTGCTGTGGGCACAGCTCAGATTCTTTTTTTTTTTTTAAATTTTTAATCTTTATTCATCACTTCTATTTTCTTATATAAAACTTAAAGACAAAGTTTAACTACTTTCATGCATATGTTTCTGTACCCAGGAAGTTGTGATTTATCACTAGGACCCCTGACTCTAGAGTCAGAATTCTTTTTTTTTTTTTTTTTTATATTTCAATAAAGTAGATTTTTTTTTAAATTGTTTTTGCCATACATTGTCATGATATCACCATGGGTTTACATATGCTTCCCCTCCGGATCCCCCCTCCCTCCTCCCTCCCCCCCGGGAAATCTCGCTGCACCAGTCCCGAGCATCAATCCTGGGCTGGCGATTGATTAGACACATGACAATTAACATGCTTCAATGCCCTTCTCCCATATCATCCCACCCTTACCCTCATCCACAAAGTCCACGAGTCTATTCTATACATCTGCATTCCTTTTGTTGTCTCCCATGTTGGGTTCTCGTTACTGTCTTTCTAAATTCCATATATATGCGTTAATATACTGTATTGTTGTTTTTGCTTCTGGCTTACTTCACTCTGGATAATGGGCTCCAGTTTCGTCCATCTGAGTAGAATTGCTTCAAATGAATTTTTTTTTAATGCTGAATAATATTCCATTGTGTATATGTACCACAGCTTTCTTATCCATTCATCAGTTGATGGGCATCTAGGTTGTTTCCATGTCTTAGCTATTGTAAACAATGCAGCGATGAACATTGGGGTACACGTGGCTCTTTCAATTCTGGTTTCCTCGGTGTATATGCCCAGCAGTGGGATTGCCGGGTCATATGGCAGGACTATTTGCAGCTTTTTAAGGAACCTCCGCACTGTTTTCCATAGTGGCTGTACTAGTTTGCATTCCCACCAACAGTGTAAGAGGGTTCCCTTTTCTCCACATCCTCTCCAGCATTTATTGCTTGTAGACTTTTGGATGGCAGCCATTCTGACTGGTGTAAAGTGGTACCTCATTGTGGTTTTGATTTGCATTTCTCTGATAATGAGTGATGTTGAGCATCTTTTCATGTGTTTGTTAGCCATTTTTATATCTTCTTTGGAGAAATGTCTGTTAAGTTCTTTGGCCCACTTTTTAATTGGGTTGTTTATTTTTCTAGAATGGAGCTGCAGGAGTTGTTTGTATATTTTTGAGATTAATTGTTTGTCTGTTGCTTCATTGGCTATTATTTTCTCCCATTCTGAAGGCTGTCTTTTCACCTTGCTTATAGTTCAGATTCTAATCTGGTTCTACTGCTGTGTGTTCTTGCCTCCAGTGTCCATAGCTATCAGAGCTATTGTGTTTTCTTTTGTGGGAGCTCTCAGTGATCTTTTATATATCCCATAGACACAGAGTCTGCCTAGTTGATTGTGTGGATTTAATCTGACAGCTTGCATAGCTGGGGGGAATGTTTTGGGTCTTCTTCCTCATCCACACTGCCCCTGGGTTTCAATTGTGATTTTCTTTCCACCTCTGTATGTGGGTTGTTCAGTGGGGTTTGCTCCTGAGGCTGCCATGGAGGGCTTGGGTTTGCCCCTATGAGGGCCAGATGTGGAGGTGGTGCAGCTGCTTGGGTCGCAGGGGTTCTGGCAGCACAGGTACTTGGGAGTTGATGGCTAGGGCAGCAGAAAATATAGTGCTCTGGAAGGGTATCGCAACTAGTACTGGCCAATATGCTCCAGTATTCTTGCCTGGAGAACCTCCCTCCTTGACAGAGAAGCCTGGCATGCCACAGTCTACAGAGTGGCAGAGTCCAGACACAACCAAAGTGACCCTGTGTGGATAAATGCAAGACTTTTATTTGTGGTAGCTCTGCCCCAGTGAAGGTTGAGCATGAAGGTGGCACAGCTGCTTGGCTTGTACAAACCCTGGCGGTACCAAGTGTGCAGGGACATGGACTGCTTCTGCCATAAGAGTAATGGGCCTATCAGAGTCTTTTTGAGCCTCTTGTAGCTGGCAATCAGAAGACCTCTTTGGCCAGTCTTTCTCTGTAGCTTTGCCTGTTCAGGCACTTAAGAGAGCTCCCTTCTCTGTTTTTGTCAGGTACACAGAGGGCACCCCCCTGGCTGGGGTCCTATTCTTTAGATCAGCCATCAGACACTTAAAGGGCCACCCTGGTTGTGATCCTACTCTGTAGTTAAGTGCGTCAGGCATTTGATGGGCCAGCCTCTCTTTTCTTCAGCTGCCGATGCTGACATGTGGAAAGAGAGAGGCTATGGTGATGGCTCCACCTCTACATGTGACTCAGCAGTATCACCTTGCTTCCATGACTGCCTGGCTTTCCTCCACGGGCATGTCCCACCACGATCTCCTCCCTCACATCCCCTCGATCTGTCTTGCCACAGTCCATAGCAGCCCTCGCCCTGGGATTGCTGCACAATCCCTAACCTCCAGCTCCCAGTCGCTGCGCCTTCCAGGGGATCTGTGTCCCTATCAGGGGTATATATGGCTGTGGCAAGGAGTGTCTGATTCTCATTCCATTTAGACTGCCACAGATCAGCTATTTCACTCTCAGCCTTAAATGTTTCTCCTCTGACTCAGACAATTGCCTCAAAGTGAGGATTGGACCCCTGCTTCAGTTCCTCCACCCTCTGATGGCAGGTCCAGTCCTGTTTCTCCCCCTAGTTCCTTCATCCTGCTGAGTTTTGCGTGGTTCTATATATTCTTTTCCTCTGGTCATGTACTTCTGTCTGCTCTCAACTAGTGTTCTGCATGCACTTCTGTGTCTGAAGGTGTTTTCCTGATGTATCCATGGGGAGAGATGTACTCCATGTCGACCTACTCCTCTGCCATCTTGTTCTCAGTGTTTCTGCTTTTTAATACACTGTCTAGGTTTGTCATAACTATCTTCCAAGAAGCAAGTGTCTTATAATTTCATGGCTCTAGTCACTGTCAACATTGATTTTGCAGTCCAAGAAAATGAACTCTTGACAGTTTCCACATTCTCCCCATCTATTTGCCATGAAGTGAGGCATAATCTTCTTTTTTTGAATGTTGAGTTTTAAGCCAGCTTAAAACTGAATGAATATTTCCTCTGTAAAACATTTCATAGTTTTAGGTTTTACAATTAGGACTGTGATTCATTTTTATTGTATTATTGTATATTGTATATTGTATTATTATTGTATACAATAAAAAATTCAAAGCTTTCCTTCCCCTGTTCCCCCCTCCCTGCCCCCACTTTGGGCAGAGGGGAACATATGAATGTACAGGAGTTCCAGCATCATTTGATGAAGAGACTTTTTTTCTCTGATGAATTCTTTCTGCACTTTTTTCAAAAGTTAGGTGGCCATATTGATGTGAATCTATTTCTATCATTTCTCTTCCATTGATGTATGTGTACATCCCTTTACCAGTAATATGCTGTCTTGATTACTGTAACTTTAAAGACTGGAGCCTATTATCCAGAGTGAAGCAAGGTAGAAGGAAAAACAACAGTACAGTATACTAACGCATATATATGGAATTTAGAAAGATGGTAATGAGAACCCTGCATGCGAGACAGCAAAAGGAACCCAGATGTATAGAACGGACTCGTGGACTCTGTGGAAGAGGGCAAGGGTGGGATGATATGGGAGAATGGCATTGAAACATGTTAATTATCATATGTGAAATCAATCGCCAGCCCAGGGTTGATGCTTGGGGCTGGTGCACCGAGATGTCCCAGGGGGAGGGAATCGGAAGGAGGAGGGAGTGGGGTTCTGGAGGGGGAGCATATGTAAACCCATGGCGGTTTCATGTCATTGTATGGCAAAACCAACACAATAAAGTAAAGAAAATTAAAAAAATAATAATAATAAATAAAGTAAGTCTTAAAAATCAGGTAGTATAGTTCCTTTCATTTACTTCTTTTTCCAAAATCAAGAAAATATTTCAGTTCCTTTGCCTTTCTACATGAATTTTAGAATCAACTTGTCTAATATCTAGAAAAAGTCCTATTGGGATTTTAATTGTGATTTCATTTAATCTATGGTCCATTTTGGGAAAAATTGATGTCTTTGTAATGGTGGGTCTTCTAATATATGGATATGGTATGTCTCATCATTTATGTAGATGTCATTTGATTTGTCATTAGCATTTTGTAGTTTTCAACCTACAGATGCTATGTATATTTTGTTATATTTTTACCAATTCATATTTCATTTAAGGTATTATAAATGATACTGGGTTTTTGTTTTTATAGAAGTACAGTTGATGTTTGTATGTTGACCTGTGTTCTCCAAGTTTGACAAACTCACTTTTTTGTTGTAGGACTTTTTCTTTTTGAAGGATTTGTTGATACTGTCTAGGTAGATAGTCATGTCACCTGTGAATAGCAAGTGTTTTTTTCCTTTCTAATCTGTATGCTTTTAATTTCCCAGTTTTGTTTGATTGCATTGACTAGGTATTTTTCAGTTTCCTGGCTTTTTAAAAAAAGTCCTCTGATTAGAAAGCTCGGGCTTTTGTTATTCTGCTTTGCTGTGGAACTTCCCACCTGGCCCCTCATCCTGAGACAAACAGTGGAAAGATATGAAGAAAGCGGTCCAGGGTTTGGTCCAACCCTCTAGGAACCTTACTATATAGAGGGAAAAGTTATACCCTTAAGAGCTTTAGCTCCTCTAGGCTTCCATTCGTGACCAGTGCCACTGTTGCTTAGAAATTGCTTATAGGCTTTAATGGGATGGAGAAGGGAAAGAGAAAAAAGATGAGATACTTATGTACTCTCTGAATATTAGGTAGTCCCTTTCCTGTTTCTTGACCCAAAATCAGAGGGCAGGTCCTGAAGCTTTGTGGATAAGTTTCTGGTACATTGATTTCAGGCTAGGAGACACGAGAAGAAAAAAAAAGTAAGGTTACGGTCAGTTTGGTGGTGCTTCAAATTCTTACCTTCTTCTCCAGTCAGACTGCTATTGTTTATTTATTTAAGTCCTCAAGTAGCAGCTCCATGCTTTGTGTCCTTATTTTATAGTTATATTCAATAGAAGAGATTAATTTGAGTATGTTTACTCTGTTTTACCTGAAATTCCATCAATGGAATTTTACAGAGATTGAGTCAAACCTTCTCTCTTTTGTATAGACTTAGCAATCAAGAATGAATGAGCTCATGATGTTGCTGTAGTTATAACTGAAAATATTATGTGGTAGATCACTTAATAGGCAAATGGATTGATGGAGACAAAGTTGTTTTTCAGTTCAGTCCACTCGCTCAGTCGAGTCCGACTCTTTGCAACACCATGGATTGCAGCGTGCCAGGCCTCCCTGTCCATCATCAACTCCCAGGGTTTACTCAAACTCATGTCCATTGAGTGGGTGATGCCATCCAACCATCTCATCCTCTGTCGTCCCCTTCTCCTCCTGCCTTCAGTCTTTCCCAGAATCAGGGTCTTTTCTAATGAGTCAGCTCTTTGCATCAGGTGGCCAAAGTATTGGAGCTTCAGCTTCAGCTTCAGCATCAGTCCTTTCAATGAATATTCAGGACTGATTTCCTTTACGATTGACTGGTTTGATTTCCTTGCTATCCAAAGCACTCTCCAAGAGTCTTCTCCAACACCACAGTTCAAAAGTGTCACTTCTTCAGTGCTCAGCTTTTTTTATAGTCCAACTCTCACATTCATACATGACTACTGGAAAAACCATAGCTTTGACTAGGCGGACCTTTGTTGGCAAAGTAACATCTCTGCTTTTTAATATGCTGTTTAGGTTGGTGATAGCTTTTCTTCCAAGGAGGAGACATCTTTTAATTTCAGGGCTGTAGTCACCATCTACAGTGATTTTGGAGCCCCCCAAAATAAAGTCTGTTACTGTTTTCATTGTTTCCCCATCTATTTGCCATGAAGTGATGGGACCAGATGCCATGATCTTAGTTTTCTGAATGTTGAGTTTTAATCCAATTCTTTCACTCTCCTCTTTCACTTTCATCAAGAGGCTCTTTAGTTCTTTGCTTTCTGCCATAAGTGTGGTGTCATCTGCATATCTGAGGTTATTGATATTTCTCCCAGCAGTCTTGATTCCAGCTTGTGCTTCATCCAGTCCAGCATTTCTCATGATGTACTGTGCATATAAGTTAAATAAGCAGGGTGACAAAGTTGTTTTTGAGGAGGCATTGAATCATAATAATATTTGTACATTGTTCCTGAAGGGAATTTCAAGGATATTGTAAATAATTCATCTTTATTGTGCCATTAGAATGAGATACATTTCTATAATTTTTTTTATTAACTAAAAGAGAATAGGAAGAAACCTTATTATCATAAAGCTGAGAAAAGAGAGCATTTCCTGAATTCCAGTCTACAAATGTCTCTGGAAATTTGTGCAGTAAGTATGTACTGTTAACTATGTTTAAGATAATTAACTTATTACAGGCTTTTATTTCCCCAGCTTTTTGATTAGACAAGTCAAAGTTTTAAAGAATTAGGATAGGACTGGCTATCAGCAGACTGAGTTTTAAAAGCTAATCCTTTGCTCTTACTCTAAAAAGTGTTTGCTTAAAAGAGTGAGAGAGATAGTGTAGTAAAGGAGACCATTGTGTCACATTTATGCTGTAATTCTTCATTTTGAGGTTTGTCCAGACTGATTTACATGGGATAGACCTTTTGCTGTTTTCAGAGCGCCCTTAGTAAGCTAAGGCTTTTAAGAGTTTAACATTACAAATACCTTGGGTTCATTGGCATATGCAGAACAAATGTGAATCAAACACAAAAGTGATTCTTTCAGGAATTTTATTTATTGATGTGGTAGCGAAATACTACACTGTTTACAATAGAGAACTAAGTGGGACTTTGGGTATGCTGAGAAGTTGACAGCTGGTGGGTCTTGAACAAAATCCTGTCTTTTGTGGGGTAAAAGGAGAAAAGATTATGTTCTTGAAATGATTATTTATAAATTATTTGAAATCTTGTTCTGCTTCCAGCTCAGAAGGGTTTTGCCAGCATTATGGTCACTGCTATAGTGAAATTTTGGATCCAAAAAAATCCTCACAGAATCTGTTTACATTTGAGTAACAAGTTAAAGAACTTAATGTAGACTCAGGGAAATAAGACAGAGATGTGCTCACAATTCTTTCACTTTCTTTTTATAGTAAGATAATTAGGACTTAAAAGATGAAGGAATTCAGTAAAAAGTGAGTCATGGGTAGGTGGGAAGGATCTTTGCTTGTTATAGAGTGGGCAAGAGATTAGCAGTGATTGAGGAATAGATATCCTCTGAAGAGATTTTCTTCTTATGTGACTTTATCTTCTTCATGGGATGATAATATCTCATTTTTGGTTGTATTTTAGAACTTAGGCTATAGTCAAAAGACTGCATTGTTTTCATATTGTATATATTTCAGTTTGTTTATTAATTTATTGTATGTTTCTGCTTACTTTCAAAAAAATTGGGGTATGTTTGGCAAAAGACAGACGTACAAATACTGGACATGGAACAACAGATGAGTTCCAAATAGGGAAAGGAGTACCTCAAGGCTGTATATTGTCACCCTGTTTATTTAACTTATATGCAGAGTACATCATGAGAAACGCTGGGCTGGAGGAAGCACAAGCTGGAATCAACATTGCCGGGAGAAATATCAGTAACCTCAGATATGCAGATGGCACCACCCTTATGGCAGAAAGTGAGGAACTAAAGAGCCTCTTGATGAGAGTGAAAGAGGAGAGTGAACAAGTTGGCTTGAAGCTCAACATTCAGAAAACTAAGATAGTGGCATCTGGTCCCATCACTACATGGCAAGTAGATGGGGAAACAGTGGCTGACTTTATTTTTCTGGGCTCTAAAATCACTGTAGATGGTGATTTCAGCCATGAAATTAAAAGACGCTTACTCCTTGGAAGGAAAGTTATCAGTGACCTAGACAGCATATTAAAAAGCAGAGACATTACTTTGCCAACAAAGGTTCATCTAGTCAAGGCTATGGTTTTTCTAGTAGTCATATGGATGTGAGAGTTGGACTATAAAGAAAGCTGAGCGTCGAAGAATTGATGCTTTTGAACTGTGGTGTTGGAGAAGGCCCTTGAGAGTTCCTTGGACTGTAAGAAGATCCAACCAGTCCATCCTAATGGAGATCAGTCCTGAATATTCATTGGAAAGACTGATGTTGAAGCTGAAACTCCAATTTTTTGGCCACTAGATGCGAAGAACTGCCTCATCTGAAAAGACCCTGATGCTGGGAAAGATTGAAGGTGGGAGGGGAAGGGGCCGACAGGATGAGATGGTTGGATGGCATCACTGACTCAAGGGACATGAGTTTGTGTAAACTGCGGGAGTTGGTGATGGACAGGGAGGCCTGGCGTGCTGCAGTCCATAAGGTTGCAAAGAGTTGGACACAACTGAGTGACTGAACTGAACAGATACTGGGGTTAAAGGAACGGAAGCATAGTAATGAAAGTGATAATGAATAGGATGCAGTCCAGAGGAAGAGGAAATAATTATACCAGGAAATTGTTCTGCAGAAAGTTGCTGTTTCTGTATATAAACTTACTCTGAATTTTCTATCAGCTAAGATTAAGACAGACAATATGGATTGCATGATTTTCATCATTATCAGGTTAAAAAGTATAACTTTTCTCCCTGGAAGTTTCTAAGACAATGCAGAGTTTTTTGTTTTGTTTCTAAACTAAGTTTACTCTTGATCATGGGGGAAGGGGGATACACACAATAATGATGGCTAAAAATATTAAAAGTATGTTTGTCAAAAAAATGAAAATTACTAACTTAGTAAAAATGTATACACTTAAAAATTTTTTTTTTTAATATCTCGATCTCTTTCTTTCTTGCCCATCAGAATTGTAATGGCCAGATGGCCATTTGCATAGGAAGGGCAAATGAAAGCTCTTTCTTTGCTCTTGTATGACAGTGTTAGGGCTATAGGCTATAAAGGCCAAGATGATGGAGTAAAGGCAATGGAAAGGAGGCAACACTGCAACTGTACCTGAATCTCTGCTCCTCCCTGAATCTATTAAAATATTTGGAAAAAAGACAACTCAGCCTAGAAACTAGCGGCTATTGCAAATTATTTTGACAGGCAGAAACGTTTGTTGCACTTTGCCAAAGCAACTTTATTTTTTGGCCTTTCTATATTATCGAACGTTTATTGGCTTAAAATTTTTTAGTTGATAGTATGTGTGTGTTTTAAATTAATTTTGCTTTTACTGTGATATATAATTATCTTTGATTTTATCCATCTCCTGCTCCTTTCCTTTAGTTATCTCAGAGTACATTCATCTTTTAAAGGTCAAGAACGTAGCTAAATTGGTTCCTTAAAGATGTTTTTGTTGATCTTACACAGTTTTGCAGGGAAAATTAGAACTAAAGAGCAGATCTGAAGAATTAAACTGCTCTTTGGATGTTTTCCAATACCTATTGCCTCATTTTAATTTTACATATTTTTTCAAATGATAAAAGTAATAGTTGTTTTGTGCAGGATATCAGGCAAATAAATAAAATAAAAATTGCATATCATTAATACTTAGACATTATCGCTGGTAATTTCTAGTAATTTCTTATGATTCTTCATATGTCTAGCTTTTAAAATCTAGTGATATATTGTGAACATTTTTAGTGTAAAAATACTCTTCAGTAATAATAATAGCTAATATTTATTGAATGCTTTATTTTTCTCATATAAAATTCTTATGGCAGGTTTTTCCAGACTAATGTAATGACTTTAGCCTACAAAAGCATCAGAGATTCATTCTTTTTGTAGCTTGCTGCTCTGTCATCTCTCTGTGCTACTTCAGGTTGAAGATAGCTATCTGAGTTCCATTTATCTTAGAATATTCCAGCCAGGAGGAGCATTGTTCAAAATACCTCCCCTCCTCCAAAAAAAAAAAAAAAGAGAAGAAATGAAGAAAAGAGAACAACCTAATGTTGAACAGTCATAGTAATATGGCTAAGTAGTTAATAAAATAGATATTGATGTATATTGTTAATTTAAAACATCAGGTTATAAAACAATATGTGTATGTTTAGTTGCCTTCCAGTTCAACCAATTGCAGATTGAAAAGACTTTGGGGAAGAAAAAACTCAGAAAGTTTCAAAAAACAAAACTGAATTTGCCATACTCTGGCAACTCTTTATATCGCATTTACACTGTGTTAGGTATTATAAGGAATCTAAAATATGGGCATATCTCAGAGGTGGTGTGAGTTTAATTCCAAACTACCACAGTAAAGGGTGTATCACAATAAAGCAAGTCACACAAATTCTTGGTTTTTCAGTGCATATAAAAGTTATGTTTATACTATACTGTATCTAGTAAGTGTAAAAATAGCATTATGTCTAAAAAGTGTAGATACTTTAATTAAAAAATACTTTATTGCTAAAAATGCTAACTATCATCTGAGCCTTCATGAGTCATAATTTTTTTGCCTGATTTTGTTGACTACTGACTGATCAGGGTGGTGGTTACTGAAGCTTGGAGTGGCTATGGCGATTTCTTAATATAAGACAGTAATGAAGTTTGCTGCATTGATTGACTCTTCCTTTCACCCCAAATTTCTCTAGCATGTGGTGCTGTGTGATAGCATTTTACACACAGTAGAACTTCTTTTGAAACTGAAGTCACTTCTCTCAAACTTGTGGTTCTTTATCAATTTAGATTTTTCATTAGTCATGTATGGATATGAGAGTTGGACTGTAAAGAAAGCTGAGCGCCGAAGAACTGATGCTTTTGAACTGTGGTGTTGGAGAAAGACCCAACCAGTCAATCATAAAGGAAATTGGTCATGAATATTCATTGGATGGACTGATGCCAAAGCTGAAACTCCAATACTTTGGCCACCTGATGCAAAGAATTGACTCAGTGGAAAAGACCCTGCTTCTGGGAAAGATTGAAGGCAGGAGGAGAAGGGGATGACAGAGGATGAGATGGTTGGATGGCATCACCGACTGGATGGTCATGAGTTTGAGCAAGCTCCGGAGTTGGTGATGGACAGGAAAGCCTGGTGTGCTGCAGTCCATGGGGTTGCAAAGAGTTGGACACTACTGAGTGACTGAACTGATATAATATTCTAAATCCTTTGTTGTCTTCTCAACAATTTTCACAGTATTGTCACCAGGAGTAGGTTCTATTTCAAGAAACCACTTTCTTTGTTCATCTATAAGAACAGGTCCTCATCCATCGAAGTTTTACCGTGAGCTTATAGCAGTTTAGTTACATCTTCAGGCTCCACTTCTCATGCAGGTTGTTTTGCTGTTTCTACCACATCTGCTGTTCCTTTCTCCCCTTCAAGTTATCTATGAGGGTGGGAATCACCTTCTTCCAAACTCCTGTTAGTGTTGTAATTTTGACCTCTTCTCATGAATCAAGAATATTCTTAATGGCATGGAGAATGGTGAACCATTTCTAGAAAGTTTCAATTTACTTTGCCTAGCTCCATTCAAGGAATCTCTTATCTGTGGCAGCTATAGCCTTACAAAATGTTTCTTAAATAATAAGACTTGAAAGTTGAAATTACTCCTTGATCCATCGGTTACAGAATGGATATTGTGTTAGCAGGCATGAATATAACATGAATGTCCTTGTCCATCTCCATCAGGCCCTTGGGTGAGCTGTTGTTGGGTGACCAAGTGCATTGTCAATGAATAGTAACATTTTGAAGCAGTCTTTTTTTTTCTGAGCAGTAGGTCCTAATAGTTGGCTAAAACTATTCAGTAAACCATATTGTAAACAGATACGCTGTCATCCAGACTTTGTTGTTCCATTTATAGAGCACAAGTGGGCTGCAGTCCATGGGGTTGCAAAGAGTTGGACACGATGAGCGACTAAGCACAGCACAGTACAGAGTGCATGCTAAGTCGCTTCAGCAATGTACGACTCCCTGTGACCATTTGTATGGACTGTAGCCTGCCAGGCTCCTCTGTCCATGGGATTCTCCAGGCTTGAATACTAGATTGAATTGCCATGGTCTCCTCCAGGGGATCTTCCTGACCCAGGGATCGAACCTGCATCTCTTGTGTCTCCTGCATTGGCAGACAGAATAGATTTATCATAGTTCATAATGACTCTAGGGCTTTTAGAATCCTAGGTAAATGAGCATTGGTTTCAACTTAAAATCACTGACTGCGGTAACCCCTAAGAGAGTCAGACTGTTCTTTCAAGCTTTGAAGCATTGACTTTTCCTTTATTTTTTTTAAAAAAATTTTAATTTATTTTTCCTTTACATTATTGTGTTGGTTTTGCCATACATTAGAATGCTGAAAATGCTAGATGGCATCTTGGTGAGTTATATCTATCCAGACCACTAAAAGCTTCCCAGGTGGCGCTAGTGAGTAAGGAATCCGTCTGCCAATGCAGGAGGCACAAGAGATGAGGGATCTGTCCTTGGTTCAGGAAGATTCTCCTGGAGGAGGACACGGCAGTATTCTTACCTGGAGAATGCCATGGACAAAGGAGCCTGGCGGATTACAGTCCATAGGGTTGCAAAGAGCTGGACACAGCTAAAACGACTGAGCAGAAACCACCATATCAGCAATGAAGTTATTTGTGTGTTCACTGGAACAGCACTTTTAATTTCCTTCTAGAACTTATCCTTTGCATTCACAAGTTGGCTAACTGATAGAAGAGGCCTAGTTTTTGTCTTGTTTCAGCTTTTGAGATGCCTTCCTGACTAAGCTTTATCATTTCTAGCTTTTGATTTAAAGTGAGAGGCATGTGACTTTTCCTGTCAGTTGAACACTTAGAGATCATTGTAAAGTTATTAATTGGCTTATTTTCAATATTATTGTGTCCCTGGGAATAGGAAGGCATAAGAAAAGGGAGAGAGAAAGGGAATAGCTAATCAGTAGAGCAGCTAGAACACACAGAATTATTAATTAATTTTGCTGTCTATTATGGGCATGGTCCCTAGCATCCCCAAAGACTTACAGTAGTAATATGGATCACTGACCACAGATCAGTTTAACAAATATGATAATAATGAAAAAGTTTGAAGTATTGCTGGAGTCACTAAATGTGATGCAGAGACACAGAGTGAGCAAATGCTATTAGAAAACTGGCACCTGTAATCTCATTTGACACAGGGTTTGCCACAAACCTTCAATTTGTAAAAAGCACATTATCTGCAAAGCACAGTAAAGGCATACCTCAATGAGGTATTCATATGTATGGAAGGATGTGCATAGGATGCAAATACTATATCATTTTTATATAAGAGAACTGAGCATCCGTGAATTGTAGTATTTGTAGGGGTTCTTGGAATCAGTTTCTCACTGATACTAGGGGATGAGTATATTTGAATATGTATGTATGCAATTGTATCTGTGTGTGTACGTACATGTACAGATGTATTCAAAAGGTCTGGAAGGACACACACCAAATGATGGTTGTAGTCATCCCTGGGTGGCAATTTTATATCTTCAAAACATTAAAAACAGTTCTATGATTAACATCCTTGAATGAAGATTTTAAATTTCCTCAGGAGTGACTGAATGCAGTTTTTTTATCTACACTGTTGGCTGCCTTTTTTTCACAGCAAAGTAACTCAGTTATATGTATATATATACATTCTGTTTTATTTTCTTTTCTGTTACGGTTTATCCCAGCACATCAAATACAGTTCTTGGTGTAGGACTTTGTCATCCGTCCATTTTATATGTAGTAGTTTGCATATACTAACCCCAAATTCCAAGTCCCTCCCTCTTCTACCCTCCCTCCCCCTTGGCAACCACAAGTGTGTTCTGTAATCTGTGAGTCTGTTTCTGCTAAGAGGATAGGTTCACTTGTGTCATGTTTTAGATTCCACATGTAAGTGATTTCATATGATGTTTGTCTTTCTCTTTCTGACTTACTTCAGTTAGTATGATAATCTCTAGTTGCATCCATGTTGCTGCAAATGGCATTATTTCATTCTTTTTTATAGATAAGTAGTATTCTATTGTGTATATGTACCACATCTTCTTTATCTATTCTTCTGTTGATGGGCATTTAGGTTGTTTCTATGTCTTGGCTATTATAAATAATGCTGCAATGAATATAAAGGTGCATGTATCTTTTGGAATTAGAGATTTGTCCAGCTATATGCCTAGGAGTGGAATTGCTGGATCATTTTAGTTCCATTTTTAGTTTTCTTAGGAACCTGCATACTATTTTCTTTAGTGGTTGCACCAACTTACATTCCCACCAACAGTGTGGAAGGAATCCCTTTTCTCCCTACTCTCTCCAGAATTTGTTATTTGTAGAGTTTTTGATGATAGTCATTCAGACTGGTGTGGAGTAGCATCTCACTGTAGGTTAATTAATTAATTAATTTTAATTGAAGGATAATTACAATATTGTGAAGATTTTTGCCACACATCAACATGAATTGGCCACAGGCATACATGTGTCCCTGTCTTCTTGAGCCCCCTTCACACTTTCCTCCCTACGCTATCCCTTAAGGTTGTCACAGAGCACCAGTTTTGGTGGGGTTTCCCACATCACACATCAAACTCCCACTGGCTATCTGTTTTATATGTGGTAATGTGTATGTTTCAATGTTATACTCTCAAATCATCCCACCCTCTCCTCCCACTGAGTTCGAAAGTCTGTTCTATATGTCTGTGTCTCCTTTGCTGCCCTTCATGTAGGATTGTCAGTACCATCTTTCTAGACTCTCTCTATATATATGGGTTAATATATGATATTTGTCTTTCTCTGTCTGACTTCACTCTGAATAGCTGAGTACTATTCCATTGTGTATATGTACCACAGCTTTCTTCTCCATTCATCTGCTGATGGACATCTAGGTTGCTTCCATGTCCTGGTTATTGTAAGTAGTGCTGCAGTGATCATTGGGGTACATGTGTCTTTTTCAGTTATGTTTTCCTTAGGGTATATGTCCAGTAGTGGGATTTCTGGGTCATATGGTAGTTTTATTCCTAGTTTTTAAAGAAATTTCCATACTGTTCTCCATAGTGGTTGTATCGGTTTTCATTTCCACCAACAAGGAGGGTTCCCTTTTCTCCATACCCTCTCCAGCATTTATTGTTTGTAGACTTATTAATGATAGCCATCCTTTCTGGTGTGAGATGATACCTCATTTTGGTTTGATATGCATTTCTCTCATAATGAGCCTTGTTTAGCATATTTTCACGTGCCTATTGACCACCTGTATGTCTTCTTTGGAGAAATGTGTATTTAGGTCTTCTGCCCATTTGTCGATTGGGTTGTTTTTGTTTTTTTCAATAAACTTTTCACTGACATAAAAAGAAAAAAATGATATCTTACTGTTTTATATCTAATTTTTTGACTGTTTTATTTCTTCTTTTATAAATATGCCTTTTCTTATCCCTTGCATTTATTTATAGGGATTTTATTTTATGTAATCATATTTGATGAGCTTTTCCTTTGTTTTCTATGTGAAATCTTTCACCATTAAAAGATTAAATAGTTATTCTTATAGTATGATTATTTTAGTATGAAATAGAAACCAGGAATTATATTTTTCACCCAAGTTTATTCATTTATGCCATTTATTAAACAATTAATATTTTCCTAACTGATTTGAAATATAACCTTTATAATTTTAGGCTGTTTTTGGACATTCTAGACTATTTGTTTTTTTCTTCTGCCTAAGGCATACTATTTTTAACTACTATCACTCTAAGTATACTCTACCATCTGATATTTTAGCTTCCCTCTCAGTATTCTTCAGTTCAAATTGATTTTGAGCATTTTCGTTTATATGTTTCTTCATTTCCAACATTATCTTAGAAAACACTGTCATGTTTCACTAGAACTTTGTTAAAACTTTGAAAAGAATTATCGTATATTTCTAATTTAATTTGTGGGTAAATAGACATTTTGCAATAGAGGCATCACATCTAAGAATATGGTATGTATCTTCACTTATTCTGGTCTTTTTATGTCTATTAAGTTTTGTAGACCAAGATATTATCAGAAAATATGTAATTTTAAACTGAGAACCTTTGCAAAATATCTCAAGGATAGTTTAGTAGTTAACTATTGTTATTCAGTTGCTAAGTCATGTCTGACTCTTTGCACCCCCATGGACTGCTGCACACCAAGTTCCTCTGTCCTCCAGTATCTCCCAGTGTTTGCTCAAATTCATGTCTGTTGAGTTGGTGATGCTATCTAACCATGCTCTGCCATCCGCTTCTCCTTTTGTCTTCAGTCTTTCCCAGCAACAGGTCTTTTCCAGTGAGTTACCTCTTTGCATCAAGTGGTCAGAGTATTGGAGCTTTAACTTCAACTAAATTACAAAGGCACTTTCTACATAAAAATTAAATTTATGATTATGGTCATTTTGCTTTCAATAATTTTTTGGAAATCTATTTTGTTAAATATTTTGGTGTTTGTATTCAGATGTTAAATACTCATTTTGGGGTTCTTATTATGATTAGTTTTTGTTTATGTGAGTGCATGTTTGAATACTTTTTCAGTAAGTTTACATGGAGTGGTATTTATGTGGATGAAAATCTTTTGGAACTGTTGTATAGCTGAAGAATTTTTTTTTTTGCTCCTTTTTCTTTCTCTCACAATTAACAATGTTCTTAAAAACAGAATTTCTGTGTCATACATTTTTTCCACACTAGAAAGTATCTATTTTCCTTCATCGTCTTCTTGTATTTATGATAGAAGTCTTATTTATGTATGCTTGATTTTTCCTTTTAGCTTGTCTCTAAAAAAAGCTATGGATTTAAAGAATTAAGGAAAAAAAAACCTTGATAGTTTTGAATCAGTTAGCGTTGTTATTTGTAATATGTACTTCATAAATTTTTATTGACCTTTATATTCCCCAGCTATTAAGGTTATCATCGTTAGAGATATTTCTGCCCAAACTTCACTGTTACTAGTAATGCTTTGTGTAGAGTGGTTACTAAAACTCTACATATTTGTTTGAGTCATTGATCCAGTAATTCTGGACACTGGGTCAGTTAGAAAACCAGATTTGTTTTTCAAAAGATAAATAGAATTGTAAGTAAAGACAATGAATTAATTTTTTATTAGTACTTATATATGGTTTTATTTGTTTTCAAGCAATAGTCCTGTCTGTTTTTTTGGGAATTACTTAAGGTAGTGCATGTAGGATAAAACCCAAGAAAACATGTTCAGCCTGTTTTCTGCTCAATTAACATGTTAAAACATACAGCCAGCTATCTTGTTGAGAGATTTTTGTGGTTGGAGCATTTAGGCTATCTTGATATGTGGGTGATAACAGCTGTTGAGAATTATATTTGGGGACTTTGAATTTAAAATAATCCTGCCATAAAGTTGTGTGGTCAAGAAAGGCAAAATGAAAGAAGCAAAGGAAGGATGGAAGGAAGCAAGAGAAAGACAGAAAGAGAAAGAAAAAGAAATTATTTATCCTTGTGTTCCACATGTAAATATTTCATATATTCAGAATGGAAGAAAAGGCACTTGATTGTTTAATTTACATCTCTGAAGGAGTCAAAAATAATAAGACAAAATCAGAAACCCTACATGTCAGTTTTAAAATCTAATCTCCTCCTCAACCCAAATGATTGTTGTTAAAAACTTTAGGTCTTTCCTGGTTAACCCAGCCAATTAAACATGAGAGGAATTAGGAAACTGACTTAAGGATTTGATGTATGACTCTTTGGGAATAAGATAAGACTTGTTAGAAGGCAGTTATGAGAGACTTCTATGTGGATTGAAAACTGGAAGAAAATTAATTTTAAAAGTGTGTTTCTAAAATATAAAAAGGATGTTGTGCAGTGGTGTTATCAGAGATAGCCCTGCAATCCTTTGGATGTTATGAATACATAATATCCTTTTAGATTCATTTCTAGCAATTCTGCCATTGTTGCTTATAGAAGCTTGGGTGATTCCATTGAAGCACATATGTGGCAATATTTGTATTTGATAAAGCCTCTGCTAAATGTTAGGCTCAAATGTTGGGTATCAAATCAATAACTTTTCTCAGCCAATTAAAATTATTTCTTCTTTAGAGAGTATTTATAATTCAGTATTAGCCAGTAAAATCAGGTGATTTTTAATGTCTGTCAACTCACTGTCAGTTGAAAGATTTGGTTCTCATGTGGCTTTCTAGAAAAAGGCAAAATAATTGCAAATGAGTAAGTAATTTTTCCTTTTCTCTATAGAATTATATATATGAAATGTTTTATAATTATATGTGATATATGCATATTTTCCCCACTGTCTGAAAATATAGCATTCTTATGAAACCTTTGTAAGCCTCAGTGACATAGAGTGAAGAGTATGCTCTGCTTTCTGAAGTTCACATTACACCACTCTGCTTTTCATGAAGGAATGGTAATGGCCTTTTTCTATTAAAGTGAAAACCTTCAGATTTCTTTCAGTTAGTCAAAACAGACACCTCCCTCTCCATCTCTGTCTCTCTGTTTCTCTACACACACACACACACACACACACACACACACACACACACACACACACACACACACTACCTACCCCTTTTCCTTCTCTCACAAACAACAACTTTTTTGAAAATAGAATTTTTGTGTCACATGTTTTTACCACCTCATAATGTATTTATTTTCCTCTGTGGACTTCCTTGGTGGCTTAGTGGTAGAGAATCCACCTGCAATGCAGAAGACATAGGAAACGTGGGTTCAATCCCTGGGTTGGGACAAGTCCCCTGGAGGAGGGAAGGGCAACCCACTCCAGTATTCTTTCCAGGAAAATCCCATGGACGGAGGAGCCTGGTGGGCTACAGTCCATAGGGTTGCAAAGAGTTGGACACGACTGAGCAACTGAGCATGAGCACACACTGTCTTCTTGCATTTATGGTAGAAGTCTTATGTATGCTTGATTTTTCCTTTACGCTTATCTTTAAAAAATTTAGAAGTTTAAAGAATGCATATAAACTATATGTACATATATATAGCTTATTTTTTTCATTTAGGTAAGCAATAGAAATTATAATTAGATTGATGTAACAAGTAAGAAAAAATTTTTATCACTATGTCATTGCTGATAGTTGCAATTTCATTTGATTAATCAGGAAAAATCATAGGTAGGAAGAATTCTTTTTCTATCAAAACTGTTACTCTGTGTTACTGGCTAGGAAAAGCGACATTATTTTGGTTAGTGATTTGAGTTATTGTTGAAGCTACTATGATATATTTTTAATGTGGTTTGCACTGTGGCAGTAAAATCTGTTGAAAAGTTGGGACTTTTGTGTCTTAGCACAAAAGTTAATCAGCCTTTCCTATCTGTAAAGTGGTTATCACTTTTAATTTCCAATAGTTTTCTAACTTTAATATTTTGCAGAACAAGGGGTGGCAAGGAATTGGTAAGGATTCTGTGGTTGTTGGGTAATTTTGTTACTTAGCTAAATAGATGTAAGTTTGGCATCATATTGAGGAAGCTGGCAGGGCCATTACTGAATAATAGAATTTGAATTTACTATAAAGTCAGAGTAAACTAGAAAGACACATAAATGCAAATTTAATAAGAATAGAGGGAGTGGAATGTGTATAGGCTAGGCATAAGGTATAAGAGAGATACAAATTCAGTGATTTCTTAAAAGATGATTTCATTATAACTAAGTAGGGTTTGTTACAGAATATAAATCCTTAATTTTATGAAATAAGACTATCATTATTTCATTATCATTGTCATTATTTCATTTATCATTATCACTGTTCAATATTTAATAGAAATTCTGTCACTCCAGTAAAAGAATAATAGGAAATGAGTTGTGTAAAAAATGAAGAAGGAATAGAATTATTTAGCTTGCAATGTAATGCTATTTATTGGATAGACCCAAGAAAATCAGTTGGAAAATTATTTGAACTAGTAATAGAAAGTAGTAACTAGCTGCACATACATAAAACTCAGTGCTTTACCATATGCAAGAAATAACAGGAAAATAAAATGCAAAGAAAGGTCCCATTTCCAAGAGTGCTGACAACAGCTATGTGTGCTTAGGTGTATATTTCCTCGGAAAAAATAATGTACAGTTAAACAATTAAATTTAACAAAGAAGATATAGAATCTGTGTGAAGAAAAAAATGAAATATTATTAAGGGACATAAAATAAGACTAATAAATGAAGACACCAGGTTGGTCGATGGGAAATTATAAATTTAACGTAGTTATTGTGAAGATTGAAGTGAAATGTGAAATTCTTTTGGATAAAATGAAAAAGTAATTTCAGAATTCAAGTGGAGTAACTATAGTTGTTACTATGAATAATGGTGTGTGGCTTCTGTGAAATTTGTGATTTGGTGCTAACATAGGGAAATATGTGGGCTTCCCTGGTGGCTCAGACAGTATAGAGTCTGCTTGCAATGCAGGAGACCTGGGTTCGATCCCTGAGTTGGAAAGATCTCTTGGAGAAGGAAATAGCAACCCTTTCCAGTATTCTTGCCTGGAGAGAATCCCATGGACTAAGGAGCCTGGCAGGCTGCAGTCCTGGGGTCGCAAAGAGTCAGATACGACTGAGCAACTAACACTTTCACTTTTACTAGGAAAATATATAATTCTGTAATATACAATAATAGCAGACAGAATGGAAGACTAGAATCGAAAGTGTATAAATAAATCCTAGTACATATAAGAAGTTAATATATGATAGGAAACATTTAAAATTATTAGTAGGAAGACTGAAGGGGTTTACAGGCACTACAAGTGGATTAAAAAGTAAATATAAAATCTGCCAAAGTATTAGACAATATGTTTATTAGTACTTCTAAACTTGATAGCAGTATTTGGGAAAATTTTTGTAAATTTTATTATAACATTAAAAACCTGTATCTTATATATTAAAAGCAAAAGTAAAAGACAAAACAGACTAAGGGAGAATATTTCATATCTGATGAAGGATTGTATCCAGAATATGTGAAGAACTCTTAAAACTCAGCATTTAAACAGAAAACTCAATTAAAAAATTCCAGAAGAGTGGAACAGATACCTCACTAAAGAAGATATTCACATAAGAAAATTAGCCTGTAAAAGGATCCTCTACATCATATGTCATTGTGGAATTGCAAAGTTAGATAACAATGAGGTACCACTACACACCTACCAGAATGCCCCAAATCCAAAACACTGACGATACCAAATGCTGGTTGTAATGTGAAATAACAGGAGTTCTTATTCATTGCTGGTAGGGATACAAAATGGTTCAGTCACTCTGGAAGACAGTTTAGCAGCTCCTTATAAAGCTACACATACTCTTCAATCATGCTCCTGGGTATCAACTCAAATGAGTTGAAAACTTGAGTTCACACAAAAAAACCTGCCTGCAAATTTTATGGCAGCTTTATTTATCCTTGCCAAAACCTGAAAGCAGCCATGTTTTCCTTCAGTTGATGAATGGATAAATAAACTATGGTATATCTAGCCAGTGGGAAAATTATTTAGCACCCCCATCCCCCCAGAAAAAGCCTGTTAGGTCATGAGGAGACATGGATGAACCTTAAATGCATATTGCTAAGGGAATGAAGCCAGTCTGAAAGGCTACGTATGATATGATTCCAACTATATGATATTCTGGACAAGGCAAAACTATGAGAGAAGATCAAGGGTTGGAGTTGGGGCAGAGGATGAATTGGTGGAGCACAGCAGAACTTTAGGATAATTAAACTATTTGGGCATGATACTGTAATGATGGATGCGTGCCTGTGTGCTCAGTCGTGTCCAACTCTTTGCTGCTCCTTGGATTGCAGCCTGCCAGGCTCCTCTGTCCATGGGATTTCCCAGGCAAGAATACTGGAGTAAGTTGCTGTTTCCTTCTTCAATAATGATGGATACATGTTATACTTTTGTCAAAACCAACAACTGTACAACACAGAGTTGAACCTTAATATGATCTTTGGACTTTAGTTAATAGTAATTTATGATTACTGGTTTATCAGTTGTCGCAAGTGTACCCCACCAATGCAAAATATTAGTTTTTTTTTTTCCTCCTATCATCTTTTTATTTTTATTTTTTTTCCCTCCCTTTTATTGTTTTTGTCATACAGTGCCATGATATCACCATGGGTTTACATATGCTACCCCTCCAGAAACCCCTCCCTCCCCCTCCCTCCTCCCTCCCCCCCGGGAAATCTCGATGCACCAGCCCCGAGAATCAATCCTGGGCTGGCGATTGATTAGACATATGATAATTAACATGTTTCAATGCCATTCTCCCATATCATCCCACCCTTGCCCTCATTCACAGAGTCCACGAGTCTGTTCTATACATCTGCGTTCCTTTTGCTGTCTCACATGTTGGGTTCTCGTTACTGTCTTTCTAAATTCCATATATATGCGTTAATATACTGTATTGTTGTTTTTGCTTCTGGCTTACTTCACTCTGGAAAATGGGCTCCAGTTTCGTCCATCTGAGTAGAATTGCTTCAAATGAATTTTTTTTTAATGCTGAGTAATATTCCATTGTGTATATGTACCACAGCCTTCTTATCCATTCGTCAGTTGATGGGCATCTAGGTTGCTTCTATGTCCTGGCTATTGTAAACAATGCAGCGATGAACATTGGGGTACACGTGTCTCTTTCAATTCTGGTTTCCTCGGTGTATATGCCCAGCAGTGGGATTGCTGGGTCATATGGCAGGACTATTTGCAGCTTTTTAAGGAACCTCCACACTGTTTTCCATAGTGGCTGTACTAGTTTGCATTCCCACCAACAGTGTAGGAGAGTTCCCTTTTCTCCACATCCTCTCCAGCATTTATTGCTTGTAGATTTTTGGATTACAGCCATTCTGACTGGTGTAAAGTGATACCTCATTGTGGTTTTGATTTGCATTTCTCTGATAATGAGTGATGTTGAACATCTTTTCATGTGTTTGTTAGCCATTTTTATGTCTTCTTTGGAGAAGTGTCTGTTAAGTTCTTTGGCCCACTTTTTGATTGGGTCGTTTATTTTTCTCGAATGGAGCTGCAGGAGGTGCTTGTATATTTTTGAGATTAATTGTTTGTCCGTTGCTTCATATCTGGAAACAAACTCCGGCATAAATCACAGCAATATTTTTTTGGACTCATCTACTAGAGTAACAGAAATAAAAAAAAAAATAAACAAATGGGACCTAACTAAACTAAAAAGCCTTTGAATAGCAAAGGAAACCATAAACAAAAAAAAGACAACCTACAGAATTGCAGAAAATATTTGCAAATGATGTGACCAATAATCACTAAAATATATAAGCAGCTCATACAGTTCAATATCAAAAAAACCTATCAACCCAGTAAAAAAATGGGCAGAAAATCTACATAGACAGTTCTCTGAAGAAGACATACAGATGGCCAAAAGGAGCATGAAAAGACACTCAATACTGCTAATTATTATAGAAATATAAATCAAAACTACAATGAGATATCACCTCACACTGGTCAGAATGCTATCATAAAAAGTCTACACATAATAAATGCTGGAGAGGGTGTGGAGAAAAGGGAACCCTCTTACACTGTTGGTGGGAGTGTGAATTGGTACAGCTACTAGAGAGAACAGTATGGTGTTCCATAAAAAATTAAAAATATAGTTGCCATATGATCCAGCAATCTCACTCCTGGGCATATACCCAAAGAAAAATGTAATTTGAAAAGATATATATACCCTCATGTTCATTGTAGCACTATTTACAATAGCAAGGACATGGGAACAACCTAAATGTTCATTGACAGAGGAATGGATAAAGAAGTGGTATATATGGAATACTACTCACTTATAAAAAGAATGAAATAATTCCATTTATAGCATCATGGATGGACCTAGAGATTGTCATACTAAGTGAAGTAAGCCAGACAGAGAAAGACAAATATCATACGAGTTTGCTTATATGTGGAATCTAAAAAAATATGAATGAACTTATATATAAAACAGAAATAGACCCACAGACATAGTCAACAAATCTATGGTTACCAAAGGAGAAAGGTGGACGATGGATAAAGTGGGAGTTTGGGATTAACAGATAGATACTACTATATGTAAAATAGATAACCAACAAGAATCTATTTATAGCAACAGGGAAATATTTTGTAATAACCTATAAAGGAAAAGAATCTTAAAAAAATAGATATGTATTCATAACTGAATCACGTTGCTATACACTTGAAACTAACACAACATTGTAAATCAACTATACTTCAATTAAAAAAAAGCCTAAAGTGAAAGGCAGAGCAACTGGAAAACATTGGTATTGTAGAATGCAAATAAATAGTTAATACTTTAGTTTTAGACAACTCTAAAGACAAAGGGCCTCATAAGATGGGCAAAGAACATGAACAAAAGAAGACAAGCTTAGTAAAAATAATAGAAATGTACATTAAAGCTCTTATATGGGCTTCCCTTGTGGCTCGGTAGTAAAGAATCTGCCTGCCGATGCAGGAGACAGAGGTTCCATCCCTGGTTTGGGAAGATCCCACATGCCGTGGAGCAACTAAGCCTGTGCACCACAGCTGTCAAGCCTGTGCTCTAGAGCCGGGAGCTGCAGCTACTGAGCCCACGTGCCCTAGAGCCTGTGCTCCACAGCAAGAGAAGTCCACGTGCTGCGACGGAGTAGCCCCCACTTGCCACAACTAGAGAAAAGCCCTTGCGATAATCAAGACCAAGCACAGCTCCCCCCACCCCCCAAAAAGAAAAACCTCTAATATGTTATTTGCCACCTGTGAAATTGGCAGAGATACTAAAAAAGTGATAGTGTACCATGACCAAAATATTGAGAAGCAACCTTTTTTTTTACATTGGAGAAAGTATTAGAGAGTGAAAGAAAATTGGAGGATACACATCAAAACTTTAAAGCCTTTACCTAGAATTTGAAGGTTGACTGATTATCCCAGTTGAAATGATCAAGGGTGTGTGCAAAGGTCTGGTTATAAGGATATACTCGGCCCTGCTGTTGCTGCTGCTGCTGCTAAGTCGCGTCAGTCGTGTCCGACTCTGTGCAACCCCATAGATGGCAGCTCACCAGGCTCCCCCGTCCCTGGGATTCTCCAGGCAAGAACACTGGAGTGGCTTGCCATTTCCTTCTCCAGTGCATGAAAATGAAAAGTGAAAGTGAAGTTGCTCAGTAGTGTCTGACTCCTAGTGACCTCATGGACTGCAGCCTACCAGGCTCCTCCAGCCATGCGATTTTCCAGGCAAGAGCACTGGAGTGGGGTGCCATTGCCTTCTCCGATACTCTGCCCTAGGTCAATAAAAATGGGAAACTGCTTATATCTCCGCTATTAAATAAGTCATTGTGTGTTTATACAGTAGAAAAATATGCTGAAATGGTTTTCTAGATAAGTGAGTTTTCAAACTTTAATGTGCTTCAGAATGACTAGAACCCCATCTTCAGAAATTCTGTTCTGTCAGGTCTGAGGTGGGGCCATGAATTTGCGATTGATCAACATCTGCTCGTCTGGGGCCCATATGTTGAGGACCACTTTTTTAAAGAGAAATATTTAAGGAAAGAATACAGATTATCAGACTGTTTATAATGTGATTCCACTCTTGAAAGTGAAGTAAATAACATTCATTTGTAAAAGTGTTGAAATAATATACACCAAAATGTTTGTAATGATTGTTTTTGTATGATGGAGATATGGGTGATTATGTTCTCTGCTTTTTGTTAATGTGTGTTTGTAAAACTTTCATAATGAAGAAAATTGTAAATAATGGAAAAATTGAAACCACTTAAAAAACATAGAGATGAGGTAGAAGGTTTAATTCTTTTCAGGTTGGACATGAGAACTAAAATCTCAAGCTGTAAGTGATTCCTTTCTCCTCTACCATCTCCCACATACAATTAGTTGTAAAGATGCATCAGTTTTACTTTATAAATGTTTCTTTAATCTTTTCTTATTTTGCCATTCCTTCAGCCACTACTTCATTTAGTCTGTTATAATCTCACTGTTGGGTTTCTGGAATAGAATCCTGATCTGTTTCCCTTACTTCCATTTTTAATCCCTTCCAAATCCATTCTTTACTCAGCAGCCAGAATAATCTTTATAACATTAAAAATGGAAGACATTAAGCATATATTGTGTTTTAGTTGCTAGAGTAAAATCCAGACTCTTAGTTTACCTCTCTTGCTTATCTTTCATAATTCTCCACTTCTGCTTTCCAGGGATTTTGAGCTGCTTTTATTTTAGATTATGTAAGATGTATTTTTAGTTTCACTGTTCAGGTCTGAACACTTTTCTCCCCACTCTTTGTGGGTCTTATCCTTTCACTTCACCCTTGACCTAACTAACGCCTAGTGATTTCAGCATAAATGTTGTTTCCTTTGTTGAGTTTTTTCTAAGGCGTTTCTTCACCATACTACTTCTTAATTCTATTAAGCACCATTTCTGTGTCCTTACATGGCATTCTTACCAGAAGACCTTCCACATTGCATTTTAGTTGCTTCTTGTTTGTATTGCTTATCTCACTGTCAACCTTCAGAGGATAGAGATCAGTGCCTGGTATAGAGTGGGAGCTTCAGAAATAATTAACTGTTCATGACTGAGTGAATGAAGGAAGAATGAAACATGAAAATGTCGTGTGGAGATGCACTGATGGTAAATAAGTATGACTCATGTAACCTGCTCTGGCTAGACTGGGATTCTCTTACTTTGTGTTATCAGAAGCTAAACTTGGGAAGAATTTGGAGGAGACTTACTCTAACGATTATGAGTTAGAAGAACCAGTGAAACAAAGTTAAGGGAACTAAGAAAATTATGAGGAGCTTGAAAGTTAGCAGAATGATCTAAAGCTGTATATAAATATATGCATGCACAGTTAATTTTCTAGAAATATATTGATTAGCTAGCTATTGTCCACATTTTCATGAGGAAAGATAATTTGATTCTATAGCAGAATTTGCATTCAGAATATGGGGGAAAACTTAATGGCTGCCAATAAATCCTGATTTTATTTTACAATATGAAGCAATGGGATGTGCCATCTTTCGTTTTAATTTATAAAAATCCTTATAAGTAGAGAAGTCTTGTTGAGAAAGATAGATAAAGGTGGTTTCTGATGTTCGTTTTTTCAGCCAATAAAATACAGGTAATAGTAGTGCCTAAATATTACGGAAATGTAAAACTAAAATTTCTCCTCCAAAAAAGTTGTTCAGAATTGAGTGTCGTTGATACCAAATAATTTTCTGACTAACCTCTGGAATACCCTCACCAGTTTCCCCTCAAGATTTAAGAAATTTTAGCCTTAAATCTATGGAGAGAATTCTGTCAAAATCTGAGATGTTAATAATCAATATATGAAGAGCTATTTTGGGAGTAACATGAGCCTTAGCAATGTTGACTTGAAGAAGTGAGTGATTTGTATCCTGTATAATCAACAGAATGTAAGGTTTAGCTTTCTCTGCAGCTGCTGGCGACATATTTAATTAATACTGAAGCAATTATCTTGACAAGTAAATCAAACTCAGTTAGATCTCAATTAGAACATTAACATTTTCTAAAATATTGTATGGTTGCCAGATGGTTACACTTCTTTTTAGCCTCCCACCCCATTTGTTCTTTTAAAGATTGACTTTCCCACTACTGTATCTATTAGGTATAATCACTCAGTTTTGTTTACTTCTTTTGGGGAGGAAATTTGAAATTTTAGTGTGTATCAAAATTCTCTTCCTAACAATGTGTAGTTTTGTTTTATAGAAGTTTGCAAAAGTAACAGATACTCACTTATAAAATTAACAAATTCTAATTAGAGATTTTAGATTACTTAGGAAGAGGTTTTAAGAAAGTATTTAATTCATACCCTTGCCAGAGGCAGCCCAAATTACAACTGGATCTATATATCGTTTGTGTTAGTTATATTTTGTCTCTGAGTAAAATGGAATTATAGTATTTTTAGACTTCGTAAGTGTAGGCATTCAGATTACTGTTATGTAATGCCCAATAAATAAGAAATTATAACATCTTCTACTCTTCAATTAGTTATTCTTAGAACAACTGTGTCTTCAGAAGTTTTTCTTTTTAGTTCTTTTTTGAATGTCAACTAAATTTATATCAATTCAGGTTCAGCTCTTTCACCTCTATCTTAAGTTTTATTTCTTGCATCCCTCCTTGTCTCAGGAGGCCTTACAAATAGCTCTGAAAAGAAGAGAAGTGAAAAGCGAAGGAGAAAAGGAAAGACATTCCCATTTGAATACAGAGTTCCAGAGAACAGCAAGGAGAGATAAGAAAGCCTTCCTCAGTAATCAGTGCAAAGAAATAGAGGAAAACAACAGAATGGGAAAGACTAGAGATCTCTTCAAGAAAATTAGAGATACCAAGGGAACATTTCATGCAAAGATGGGCTCAATGAAGGACAGAAATGGTATGGACCTAACAGAAGCAGATGATATTAAGAAGAGGTGGCAAGAATACACAAGAGAACTGTACAAAAAATATCTTCACGACCCAGATAATCACAGTGGTGTGATTACTCACCTAGAGCCAGACTTCCTGGAATGTGAAGTCAAGTAGGCCTTAGGAAACATCACTGAGAACAAAGCTCGTGGAGGTGATGGAATTCCAGTAGAGCTATTTCAAATCCTAAAAGATGAATGCTGTGAAAGTGCTGCACTCGATATGCCAGCTAATTTGGAAAACTCAGCAGTGGCCATAGGACTGGAAAAGGTCAGTTTTCATTCCAATCCCAAAGAAAGGCAATGCTAAAGATTCTCAAACTACCACACAATTGCACTCATCTCACATGCAAAGTAATGCTCAAAATTCTCCAAGCCAGGCTTGAAGAATACATGAACTATCAACTTCCAGATGTTCAAGCTGAATTTAGAAAAAGGAGAGGAACCAGAGATCAAATTGCCAAAATCTGCTGGATTGTCATAAAAGCAAGAGAGTTCCAGAAAAATATCTATTTCTGCTTTATTGACTATGCCAGAGCCTTTGGCTATGTGGATCACAATAAGCTGTGGAAAATTCTGAAAGAGATGGGAGTACCAGACCACCAAACCTGCCTCTTGAGAAATCTGTATGTAGGTCAGGAGGCAACAGTTAGAACTGGACATGGAACAATAGACCGGTTCCAAATAGGAAAAGGAGTACGTCAGGGCTGTATTGTCACCCTGCTTATTTCACTTATATGCAGAGTACATCATGAGAAACGCTGGGCTGGATGAAGCACAAGCTGGAATCAAGATTGCCAGGAGATATATCAATAACCTCAGATATGCAGATGACACCACCCTTATGGCAGAAAGTGAAGAAGAACTAAAGAGCCTCTTGATGAGAGTGAAACAGGAGAGTGAACAAGTTGGCTTAAAACTCAACATTCAGAAAACTAAGATCATGGCATCCGGTCCCATCACTACATGGCAAGTCGATGGGGAAACAGTGGAGACAGTGGCATACTTTCTTTTTAGGGGCTCCAAAATCACTGCAGATTGTGACTACAGACATTAAAAGATGTTTCCTCCTTGGAAGAAAAGCTATGACCAACCTAAACAGCATATTAAAAAGCAGAGACATTACTTTGACAACAAAGGTCCTTCTAGTCAAGGCTCTGGTTTTTCCAATAGTCATGTATGGATGTGAGAGTTGGACTATAAAGAAAGCTGAGTGCCTAAGAATTAATGCTTTTGAACCGTGGTGTTGGAGAAGACTCTTGAGAGTCCCTGAGACTGCAAGCAGATCAAACCAATCCATCCTTAAGGAAATCAGTCCTGAAAATTCAATGGAAGGATTGATGTTGAAGCTGAATCGCCAATACTTTCACCACCTTGATGTGAAGAGCTGACTCATTTGAAAAGACCTTGATGCTGGGAAAGATTGAAGGTGGGAGGAGAAGGGGACAACAGAGGATGAGATGGTTGGATGGCATCAACGACTCAATGAACACGAATTTGAGTGGACTATGGGGTTTGGTGATGGACACGGAGGCCTGGCGTGCTGCAGTCCATGCGGTTGCCAAAAGTCAGACATGACTGAGCGGCTGAACTGAACTGAACTGAAATTGTATGGAACAATGCAATGGAATAGAACTGCAGGTTTGATCAGACTGCCTGAATTTTGAGTCCTGGCTTTTCTACTTCTTAGTAGTGAGGCTTTGGCAAGCAACTTCTGTGATCCACAGCTTAAGGTGTTAAACTTAATTTAAGGTTTATTAGTTGAAGGTTGAGTAAAGATTGGGTATTGTTTTATTATTATCCATGTAGTTAATCATTGGTTTTCTTCATTCACTTTTTCAATGAATACTTGGGTAACACTAGTCTCTGTGCATGAATGCTAAGTCATTTAACTCATGTCCGGCTCTTTGTGATCCTATGGACCCCCCAGGCTTCTCTGTCCATGGGATTCTCCAGGCAAGAATACTGGAGTGGGTTGCTTTGTCCTCCTCCAGGGCTTCTTCCCAACCCAGGAATTGAACGTATATCTCTTGTGTCTCTTGGGTTCTTTACCTCTAACACCATCTTGGAAGCCAATAGTCGTCTCTTGATCACATTGATTCTTAAATTTAAAGATTGTTGATTTTATTAACTTAGCTTATATTAGCATATGTATAGGATTTTCAGGAAAGATGAAGTAGTCTCAAATTATTTTGTTTCTGTTTTTATCATTCTTTTATCCATTCTTTATATACTCTACATCAGGTGTGGACATATATTTTGTTTCAAGGGCAAGAGGGCAAATACTAACTGTAAATATTTTAGGCTTTGTGGGCCATGTAGTGTCATGTATGTATGATATATATATATATATATATATATATATATATATATATATATACACACACATACTTTTTACTTTTGAGATATAGGTTCACAGAAAATTGCAAAGATAATCCAATAGAGGCCTAATGTACCTTTCACACATTTTCCCCAGTGATTACCTCTTACATAATTTTAGTACACCAGGGAGTTGACATTGGTATATGTGTGTAGATTTCTATGGTATTTTTTCACATCTGTGGATTCCTGTACCTATCGCCTCAATTTGCAATCAAGATACAAAATTATTGCATCAGTTGCAAAGAACCTCATGCTTCTCCTCCTTGTCTCACCATCCCTAACTCCTGGAAATCTCTAATTTTTGTCATTTTGAGAATTTTCTATGAACAGAATGATATATGACTTTTGGGGACTGACTTTTTTTGCTTGTTCTTGAGACAGCGTTTCATGTTATGATGTACTACTGTTTGTTTCTTGTGTGTAGTTTTTTGGGAGTTGGTTCATTTCATCTAAGTTGTGTAGAGTTGTTTGTATAGCAGTATGGCCTACATAATCTATGGTAATATCCCCTAGTTCATTCCTGATTTATGCCTTTTCTGTTTCCTTGTCAGTCTTGTTAGAAATTTGTCAAGTTTGTCAATTTTACTAATATTTTCAAAGAACCATCTTTTTTGTTTTATTGATTTTTCTCTATTATTTTCCTGTTCTCAATTTAGTTGATTTATGTGTTTGACATTATTTTCTTCCTTCTGCTTGTTTTGAGTTTATTTTGCTTTTCTTGTTTCTTGTACTTAATTGATTTGAGATTTTTCCTCTTTTCTAATTATACATTTAACGCTATGAATTTACCTACTACTTTAGCTGTATTCTGCAAATTTTGAAGCACTTTATTTTTGTTTTCATTCAGCTCAGTATATTTTTGAATTTCCTTTGAGGCTTTCTCTTTTCTCATATGTGGTTTAGAAGTGTTTTGCTTAGTTTCCAAGTGTGTCGAGATTTATTATTTTCAGAGATCACACCCTCTGATTTCAGTTATTTTAAATTTGTTTACATGTGTTTTATGGCCCAGAATATGGTCTGCCTTAGTCTGTGTTTTTTGAGTACTTGAAAAGAGTGAATATTCTGTTCTTACTGTAAGGAGTATTCTATGAATGTCAATTAGATCTTGTTGGTCGATGGCATTTTGGGTTGTTCTATATCCTTGTTGATTTCTTGTCTACTTGTTCTATCAGTTGTTGAGGTAGGGGTGTTGAACCTCAACATATAACTGTGAATTGTTTCTCTTTTCCATTCTATCACATGGTCTCCATTGACACTGTGCAGGGGTTACTTGTAACTGCCTTGGCTCCCTACTCTGCCTTTTCTGACAGCATCTGTAAATGAGGGAGGAGTTAGAGCACCTCATTATAGTCTGGAGAGGTGGAAGTCTTGGCTCCTTGGTAGGCTTTTGATGAGGTGGTGGTGAGTGGGGCTGCAGTTTCTTCTGTGGTGTTTGGCTAGAATAGAGTGGTTACTGTGTAAGTTTTCTATCTTGGTAGACTGCTTCTTTCCTGGTCCTTTGGCTAGAGACAGGGAACTTTTTGGCTTTTTCTTGGTCAGCTTTCATTGGCTTTTCCAGGTTGCTGGCTTCCCTATATCCAGTATGATATATAGAAGTCAAAATAAAACCCAGAGAACTTACTGCCATGTTGTTTGTTGGGTCTCTTGATGGTCTACTGCATTCTTTCCTCCTCTAACAATCTCTATGTAATGTCTAGAATTTATAGCTGTAGTTAGCAGCAAGAATAGGAAAAAATACATCTGTCTTTCTGAAAGTAAAAGCCTGTTTTGTTTTATGCTAATTTCTTCTAAGAATTTTTTGGGGGGCAGTTTTTGGTTCACAGCAAAACTGAGAGAAGGCTACAGAGTTTCCTCGTGTCTGTGCTATCGCCCCATGTGCATAGCCACCACCTCCATTATCCGCCACCTCCATTACCTTCTACCATTTCAGCTGATGGATGTATATCATCACATCCTATCACTCAGAGTCCATAGTTTACATTATAGTTTGCTGCTGTACATTCTGCGGTTTGGACAAGAGTATAATGATATATATCTACTAGTATAGTATCATCCAGAATATTTTCACTGCCTTGGAAATTCTCTGTGCTTTGCCTGTTCTTCACTCACCCCTGCAACCCTTGGCAAACCACGTATCTTTTTATTAACTTCCTCATTTTGCCTTTTCCAGAATAATGTCATACAGTTGTACAGTAGTCTTTTTAGACTGATTGCTTTCACTTAATAATATGAATTTAAGTTTCCTCCGTGATTTTTCATGGCTTGATAGCTCATTTGTTTTTAGTGCTGAATAATGTTCTGCTGCTTGGATACATCACAGTAAATTTATCTATTGAAGGACATCATGTTATTTTCAAGTTTGGGCAGTGGTAAATAAAGCTGCTGTAAACACTTGTGCAGGTTTTTGTGTGGATAGAAGTTTTCAGCTCCACTGGATACATACTAAGTAGTGTGATTGATGAGTTGTATGGCAAGGGTATGTTTAGTCTTGTAAGAAATTGCCATACTGTTTTCCAAAGTGGCTATACCATTTTGTATTCTTGTGCATGCATGTTAAGTCACTTGAGTTGTGTCTGACTCATTGCAACGCTATGGACTGTGTAGCCCACTAGGCTCTTCTGTCCATGGGGTTCTCCAGGCAAGAACAGTGGAGTGGGTTGCCATCCCCTCCTCCAGGGGATCTTCCTGACCCAGGGATCGAACCCATGTCTCATGTATTCTGCATTGGCAGTTGGGTTCTTTACCACTAGCACTACCTGGGAAGCCCTTTGTATTCCTATCAGTAATGAATGAAAGTTCCTATTACTCCACATCTTCCTCAGCATTTGGTGTTGTCGTTATTCAGGATTTTGACCATTCTAATGGGTGGATAGTGGTGTCTCATTGTTTTGTCATGTTTTTTGTACAGTCCTTAAAAATGTTAAAAAACATTCTTAGCTCTCGGACTGTGTGATAGACTAACAGAGTGAATTTGGGTTACGGGCTGTAGTTTGCCAATGTGGTAGCTGCCTCTGTTTTTAAAGTCTCATCTTGAGTCTTTCTTGTGGTTGCTCAGTATATTGCAGCCACTGGATTGTTATTAGTTTTTTAATCTGCCAATTCTTTCCTGACCTTCAGTCATACACTTTCGTTTTTTTAAAAAAGTATTTATTTTTTAATTGAAGGCTTAATTACTTTACAGAATTTTGTTGTTTTCTGTCAAACATCAGCATGAATCAGCCATAGGTGAATCATACACTTTCTTAGTGAAGATTGTTCTTATCTTTTGTCTCCTTCCATGTCTCTTGTTTATCCTTTAGACGTTATCCTAAATATCATATTTTTAAAACAGTCTTTCTTGACCCTAAGCTATCTAAGTTAGATTCCCTACTCTATTTAATAAAACCGTCAACTTTTCTTTTATAGTGTTTATGATGATAGCTCACTCTAAATTTTATAATTGTGACTATTGATTTAAACTTTGTTTTTATTCTTACAATTTGTATATTCTTCACTGAAACAGACCACCTACCCCCACATCTGTTTCATTCACCAGCAACACTGCCCTGGAACAATATTTCAGTGCTTAACTGAAATATTTCAGTAGTTGACACTTCAGCAATTTATTAAAGGGAAGTTGAAATCATTTGGGTCAGCTCCAAGATATTGTTCTAGATGTTTCACCTATGTTTGCTGATTTTCTGTTTATAGAAATGTGTAAGGCAAACACTGTTATTCCTTTTTTATAGGTGAGGATGCTGAAGCTCTAAGAGCTAAAGACATTTAATGCTGGAGAGTTAGAATGGACCAGAGTCAGGTGGTAGTCTGAATCCAAACTTCTTTTGTTTTTAATTATACCAGTGGTTCTCACTGAGGCCTCAGAATCTTAATGGCGATAGGAATGGAGTGATATTAAAATAACACAACAGCAAAATGAAATGGTATATGATCCTAACTATTTTCTATACCAGTTTGAGGGCAGAAAGACAGGTGGACAGGAATGTCCTCCTGTGTTTAGAATCCCTGCACCCCCACCTGCTGAGACAGAGTACTTTTTGTTAAGGGCCTTAATATTTGGTCTGAGAGTCAAATTTTGTATTTTATAATTTGCTGTTGAGCTAACAAGTTAATGAGACATAAAATAAATGCTATAAAATAAAAAAGGACATATCAACGGATATACCAAAGAGAGTACAATTCATTCTAGTTGGACAGTTTAAAGAAGTTTGTTCATATCCCATTTCCTTCATTGGGAAGCCAGGGTATAAATTAATTACAAAGCTTGAGATTTACTTCCAGGGTCCAGTTGGTGTAGACTGTAACTGGATATAATGTATGGCTACTAAGAAGTAGAGGGTAAACTAAGAATGTAAAAGACTACTATTATTAAATTTTTGCTTGTTTTCCTCAAGAATTTTGGTCTCTATGGCTATGCTTTTATAAACATTCTCAATCATACTATATATGTAGTTGTGTATCTTATATTATACTTTTACTTATAAGTGTTTTCATGTTATCTATTCCATGTAAGCATCACTTTTAATGAGTGTTTTTTTATTTATGTAGAGAGTGATTATGCTATATGTTAATTATTTTTACTAAACGTGGATGTTTAGATTGTTTTTAGTTTTTTAGAATTAATTTTTAATTTTTTTTAATGTTAAAATATCAACAGTGTGCCCATGGCCTTTTCCATATTAAGATCATTTCTTTAAGATGAATTCTACGAAGTGGAATTATTGAGTTAAACAACATAAATATCTTCAAAACTGTTGCTGCACATTAAAGAATTGTTTCCTAAATTGATTTTTCACATTTTGCTGATATTTTCAGAGAGTTTCATTGTGCTCTTGCCAGTAGCATGTATTATTGTTTTTTCAGCATTTTAAAATTTAATAGGCATTGCTTTACTTTGCATTTCTCTAATTGCTAGTTAGAAGTAAACATTTTAACATGTGTTTATCCACTAGTTATATTTCTCTTTTGTGAATTGTGTGTTCATTTCCCTTGTTCATGCTTCTGTTCTGTTGGGAGATAGTACCTGGTTTTTTTTTTTTTAATCTTTAATTTGTGTTTACTTCACAGTGTATCTTCTATTCTTTTTTTCTTTGTGATTTATTCTTGTTTTTATGTTTGGGTATTTATACTTGATCCAATTTTTTTAATAGTTTGAGTGTTTTATCCCTTAATTTAACTCTTTAATCCATTTGGAATTTATTATGTGGTGCCCTGTACAGTAAAAATTTGAACTGCTTTCCAAGTCAGCATCACCACTTATTGGGTAATCCTTACATTGCATTATGAATTTGACTCCTGTACACACCCATGTGTTTGTGCATCAGAGTTAAACATTACAATTGGATATAGTGAGGAGTAGACCAGTGTAAGTTCCATGTAATAGTGATGTGGGACTATGGATAATTAATAACCTTTGACTCGTTTAAGTTACATTGTTTTCTGCACAGAGATATACGTATATGCACATACATCTGTAAACATGGTTTTATGCTTTAGAACTATGAAGAAATATTAGCCATGCTATTTTGCTTTTTCACATTGTGATATATTTTCCTGTATTAAAAAAGTTGATTTTTGTAGGATGTTGTGATTAGTGACAGTATTGCAAAGTCATGATGAATGTGCTATTGTGTAGTTTGCTAGGTTAGGACATCACTTTGGGATTATTTAGTTTCGTTCAGTGATTTGATATGGTGCCAGCATTTTTCCTTTAGGGTTGATTGGTATAGTAGCATTGTTACTCATATTGCTCTTTCCTCTTGAGATTTTCACTTGAGCATTCAAATTTTTTTTTCCAGGGCAAATATATAGTTAATATGCATTAGATTGCCTTTTCTCCTACTGTAATTGTTTTATTAGCTAGCTTGGGAGTTCTTTTCTCTCTTACTTAGCTCGAGAAGTAATCCTGTATTTCCTAAATTTTGAAAACATTATTTCAAAAATATAAAAAAATTTTTTTTTCTGCTTGGAAATATATACACGCATTTACTATACAATACAGAAGAATATGTAAGAGTATGTAAAAGTTAATCACAGAAGAAGAGTTCAGAGGTCACAGTGGAAAGGTTGGAGGACGAGGTCATGGACATGGACAAGACTAGGTCGTCTTGGGACAGACGTCACATATTCAGTTAACTCCAGGAATTGAGCAGTTGTGTAAATAAATTTTGGTGAGGATTGTGCAGTTCTAAAGGGATTAGCTACTATTCAGCTGTAACTGATTATTTCACTGGGGCTCAATGTTACTAGACCTTAATTTTTTTCCCAAGAGATATTGGAACCATGGATTTTGCGTGAATTCTCTTAATTTCTAAATATTGGCAAGTCATACTATTGTGATCACTTCGGAGATCCCCAGTATGTGGGAATAGCCGTTCCTTTCTCCAGGAGATCTTCTCAACCCAGGGATCGAACCCAGGTCTCCCACATTGCAGGCGGATTCTTTACCAGCTGAGCTATGAGGGAAGCTCAAGAATACTGGAGTGGGTAGCCTATCCCTTCTCCAGCAGATCTTCCTGATCCAGGAATTGAACTGGGGTTTCCTGCATTGCAGGTGGATTCTTTACCAACTGAGCTATCAGGGGAGCCCTGATTGGCATTTTAGTCACTGTTTATACACAGTGAGGCCTTGCCTGGTGGCTCAGATGGTAAAGAATCTGCCTGCAAAGTGGGAGATCTGGGTTTGATCCCTGGGTTGGGAGCATCCCCTGGAGAAGGAAATGGCTACCCACTCTAGTATTCGTTCCCGGAAAATTCCATGGACAGAAGAGCCTGATTGGCTACTGTCCATCGAGCTGCACAGAGTCAGACACAACTGAGAGACTAACGCTTTCATACACAGTGAAGAAGTTTTCGTTGAGTATAAAGACCAATAAGTAGAAACTGGTTGAATATAAAGTACAATGATAAATGAATCTGTACAAACAGAAGACTGCTGCTGTTGTATAGTAGGGTCCTTTGTGTTGAGTATTGACTTTTTAAAAATCAGATTAAAGATATAATAAATAGGATGAATATCAGAAACAAGATTCTCAATACTCTTTATAGGGTGATAAATCTGGCTTCATCCAATAGAATAAATTTTTGTGTTGAGTTGAAATTTTATCTTGAGTACATTGCACTGCTTTTAAATCTGTAGTAATTAACTGTTAAGTACAGTGTGAGAAAAGTTTATAAGCAGTGTGTGTATGTGTATGGGGGTGTAGGAATCTGGTAATTTGGAAAAAAAAAGGCTGCATGGATAGTTTATTACTGAATGAGGGTATTCTGTTAGGAATACACGTGGAATGTAATATTTAGCTTTTGGTGCAGTACTGTAATAGGCTACCAGTGAAGCAGAACACATTCAGGGAAGTGGAAATAGAGTACCTATTCAACAAAACACCACTGGCTATGATGAGTAGTTGAAGGGCTAAAAGATGTCTTTAATTTGGAAAACAGAACTTTGGGGCCCATTGATATGACTTTATATTTTGAAAGAGTTAAACATGGAAAATTAATTAGAATTGTAATGTTTTGGCACCCATAATAGCATTAGATAGACAGAAGCTTTGGGGTTAGGGATAGAGTGGGGTAAAGGGAAAAAGTGTAGGATGGGAACTAGCATTTCACACTTTAAATGTATTATATACTCCTATAAACACTCAATACATGAAATATTACTTGAAGAATTTCGTTTTATATATAGACATTTTTATAATAGAAAATATTTTTAAAAGTTTGCTGATTCCACATTTGCTTAAAACTGCATTTAAAAGCTAATCTAGTAGTTCAGATGACTTCTATATGCTGCATTTACAAAACTAATGAAGAATAACAAATGCATCTATAAAAATACATTTATCATGAAATACCACAATAAAAAATGAGAAACCATGCAACCTGAACCTTCTATATACTATCTTTCTGTTTCTTGTGAGCAGATTTTCCTAACTTGGTATTTTCTGATTATAAGGATATAAAGTACCAGGGATACACTATATCATTTTCAAAAAAAAAAAAAAGAAAAGAAAAGATAGGCTTTTGCCAGGCCTCTGCAGAATACATTTGCTTCCTAGGTAGCCAGATTGTGTGTGGCAGTTGAATAACACAAATAGAAACAACCAGTACTTTTCATTAACAACTCATGTAAGAACTTTTATTAGTAATTTTATTGATTTTTTTCTTTGAATATAAAAATATAGCATATTCTGCTTATGGCTGTTTCTATCCAAAAGTTTTTCCACCTTAGAAATAATTTTTGTGGATGATATGCTGGTTGCATAAGAGTGTATAGCATAGTCTGTTTAATTACAAAAGTTCTGTTCTGTGAGTGGTAAATTATAATTCAGTTGGGCAGTGATCTCTAATGTGGCACCAGTAAAGGGAGTACTGCTGAAATGGAGAGTGTTTTTAATATGTACTTTTTAGGGTCTTCAACTCAATTAGAGAAGGAATTTGGTTTGTAGTTTGCCCTGACTTTCAGTAATCTGAGAAGCAGAGATGAAGAAAGGAATAATTATGCATGTAGAACAGCATTCAGAACAGCTAAAGAAAAATAATAAGACCTTGATTTTTCTGTGTGCTTACTAAAAGGATGTTCATGAATTCTGTCCTCACCCCTTGTCTTCATAATAGCTAAGAGGGCAGTCCCTCCTTACTCAACTGCAAAACATATGATATTCATCTGATACTGCTTTCCTCCTTAAACCATCAACAAATCAACCCTGTGCAGTAGAAGACTGTATAAGCCTCATTAAATAGAAAATTAAAATTGCTTCTGAATACTAATATCTATCCAATAAGGTATAGATCAGAATCATCCCAAGTTCATTGCCCAGCAAGGAGCAAATGTTAGCCCACATATTTAAAATAAAAATATTTTAAAATAATAAAAAAATAAAAAGAGGTTTCTCACATTTAAGTATATCATGGGAGTATCAGGAAAACAAAAAACTCCTCCTTATACTTAGCAATATTTAATAGTGTGTGTAAAGTACTATGCAAGTTCAGTGCCAAAATATTATTAAAAGCTTAGGATATTACCTTTAATATTATTATAGTCTACATGGGGAGACAAAGCTATTATGTGTAGAAAGAAACTAAAGCTATTATGTATAGTATATAAATAGCAAGTAAATATTTTAGGCAATGTGTAGTAAAGGTTTTCAGTACAGGGAGAGATCACTGTTGGTGGAATGGTCAAGGAAAGCTAAATTGGAGAATTATCAGAACTTCATAGTTTTTAAGGGCCTGCAAAAGGCATCTTGTCTAATAATCCATCTAAGAGTTAACTAGTCTACAGTCAAATACCTCTAAAAATGGGAAACTTACCTCTTTGGATGAGGTCGAATCATACAACGGGACTTTCTTTGTGGTTCAGTGGTAAAGAATCTGCCTGCAAATGCAGGAAACCTGAGTTTGATCCCTGAGTTACAGAGATGCCCTGGAGAAGGAAATGGTAACCCACTCCAGGATTCTTTCCTGGGAAATCCCATGGATGGAGTAACCTGGCGGGCCATAGTCCATGGCATCACAAAAGAGTCACACACGACTTAGTGACTAAACAAACAGCAACAACAACAAAATCATAAACTATCCCTCAAAGTATATTTGGGAGCTATTATGCCATCTATTTATTATCTTAAGAAGAACTATATACTATTAGGAGTTTTTGGTAGTCTTCTAGATAACCATTTAGTGCTTATTCTCCTCTTGATGAACCCAGCTAGGTCAGTTGCTGAAAGACCCAATCATTTCTGTAGTTGAATATGAATGAGTTCATCTGTAATACTGTTTAAATTCTGAATGAAAGTGAATTCAAAAGAGAGGTTTATATAAGCAGAAACTTTGAAGAATAGCCAGAACATCTAAGTTTAGACTCTGAAACCATAGAAAAGTTAAAATAATTTGGTAAAATCCACAGTAAATTCAGTTGAAACCATTGTTTTCTGTAAATGATGACGAAATGTGAATTGGAGATTAGGGCATTCCTGAAGTTAAATTTGTAATGGATCCGCTGTGGTGGTCTTGCAGCAATGGAAGGAGAATAGGAATACCCACTGATACTTACATGATTCAGTAAAAAACTTAAGAATCCCAAGAGAATGCATAACATTTAGGATCTGTAACAAGACTGCAGGAATTTGGAGGTAATTGGTATAGCCTGGAGCTTTTCTGGGTATATGTTAGCAAACTTTGGGAAAAAAATGTTCTCTTTCCAGATGTGTTACATGGGAGAGTTTCTGGAATGAGGACAGTAGAGGAAACAAGAAACTGATGTTTCCTTGCCTTCTTTTGATGGACAGGAGAGGGGGCCAGTCTCTCCTCATTCAGAGTCTGGAAATAAATTTTGTGTGAGAGATAACTGAAATTAGTGAACCCAGCAGAGCTGTAGTTAAGAGTTTTGGACATATATTTGACTATATGATTACAGGCAAATGTGAAAAAACTGTCTCATTTGAAATTTCATAAGTGAAAAAATTTTGAACAGTATTGAATCTTTTTTTAATGTCTCTTTTTATAGAAAAGAAAAACTGTATGTTCCTGAGCATGGAAAAAGATGTGGAAAGACAGACCACCAGGCTATAATCATTGGTTAGAAGGTAGAAGAGTATAGTGGTTAATACTACATAATGGACTCTGCAGCCAGACAGTATGTTTCAAATCTTAACTGTCACTCAATGTGTAACATTCCTAACATCTTGGGGTCTGTTTCTTAAGTTGGTATGAAAATTAATCAGGTAATGCTTTAAAATACTTAGAATGGTTCCTTGCAGATGGTCAGTACTATATAAATGCTTTTCTTTTTTAGTAAAATAGAGTAAATAAAATTTTCTTACCTTGATATTTGGGGAGAAAATATAGAGTTATTCTTTACATCTTTGTTCTTCATTTCTACTGAGGTCTGAACACAGTGTATTGTTAAGTGATTTTGTCATTATATTAATGTGCTACAGTTTATGGAACTGTTTTTGTACTATTGGACATTTAAATTGTTTCCAACCTAAATCTTAGGGTCAAATGACTCAGAGATCTTATGTATATATTACAAAGTTGTAAAAAAAAATGGAATCTGAATCCAGCTTTAATATTTATACAGATATGCTTTTAATTTAAAAATATCTCTGGCAGGTCTATTTGCAGTTTTTTAAGGAACCTCCACGCTGTTTTCCATAGTGGCTGTACTAGCTTGCATTCCCACCAACAGTGTAAGAGAGTTCCCTTTTCTCCACATCCTCTCCAGCATTTACTGCTTGTAGATTTTTGGATTACAGCCATTCTGACTGGTGTAAAGTGATACCTCTTGTGGTTTTGATTTGCATTTCTCTGATAATGAGTGATGTTGAGCATCTTTTCATGTGTTTGTTAGCCATTTTTATATCTTCTTTGGAGAAATGTCTGTTGAGTTCTTTGGCCCACTTTTTGATTGGGTTGTTTATTTTTCTAGAATGGAGCTGCAGGAGTTGTTTGTATATTTTTGAGATGAATTGTTTGTCCGTTGCTTCATTGGCTATTATTTTCTCCCATTCTGAAGGCTGTCTTTTCACCTTGCTTATAGTTTCCTTTGTTGTGCAGAAGCTTTTAATTTTAATTAGGTCCCATTTGTTTATTTGTGCTTTTATTTCCAATATTCTGGGAGGTAGGTCATGGAGTATCCCGCTTTGGTTTATGTCAGAGAGTGTTTTGCCTATGTTATCCTCTAGGAGTTTTATAGTTTCTGGTCTTATGCTTAGATCTTTGATCCATTTTGAGTTTATCTTTGTGTATGGTGTTAGAAAGTGTTCTAGTTTCATTCTTTTACAAGTGGCTGTCCAGTTTTCCCAGCACCACTTGTTAAAGAGGTTGTCTTTTCTCCATTGTATATTCTTGCCTCCTTTGTCAAAGATAAGGTGTCCATAGATGCGTGGATTTATCTCTGGGCTTTCTATTCTGTTCCATTGATCTATATTTCTGTCTTTATGCCAGTACCATACTGTCTTAATGACTGTGGATTTGTAGTATAGCCTCTATGGAAAACAGTGTGGAGGTTCCTTAAAAAACTGCAAATAGACCTGCCATATGACCCAGCAATCCCACTGCTGGGCATATACACCGAGGAAACCAGAATTGAAAGAGCCACGTGTACCCCAATGTTCATCGCTGCATTGTTTACAATAGCCAGGACATGGAAGCAACCTAGATGCCCATCAACTGACGAATGGATAAGAAAGCTGTGGTACATATACACAATGGAATATTACTCAGCATTAAAAAAAAATTCATTTGAAGCAATTCTACTCAGATGGACGAAACTGGAGCCCATTTTCCAGAGTGAAGTAAGCCAGAAGCAAAAACAACAATACAGTATATTAACACATATATATGAAATTTAGAAAGATGGTAACAAGAACCCAGCATGTGACAGCAAAAGGAACGCAGATGTATAGAATAGACTCGTGGACTCTGTGGATGAGGGTAAGGGTGGGATGATATGGGAGAATGGCATTGAAACATGTTAATTATCATATGTCTAATCAATCGCCAGCCCAGGATTGATGCTCGGGGCTGGTGCATCGAGATTTCCAGGGGGGAGGGAGGAGGGAAGGAGGAGGGAGGGGGCTTCTGGAGGGGGAGCATATGTAAACCCATGGCGATAACATGTCATTGTAGGGCAAAACTAATAAAAAAAAAAAATCTCTGATAGCTTTCATTGAGATTGAGTAAAAGTCCATTTTCTTAACCTTAAGACTATCTGATTTTACCTTATTTTATCTTATTGAACTTTAGTCCCACAAATTAATTGTGGTTTTTGAGAGAGCAAATGTAGTGCAAAATTAAAAACAAAACTTTTGTAGTTATCTCCTGTGGAAACTTTATGTTTTTTGATTGAAAGACTAATGAAGAGGATATATATGAAACTGTAGTTTTGTGCCTCCTTTCTGGACTCTATCCAAATATTTAAGCAGACTATATTTAAATACCAAATTATCACTGTTTCTACTCCCATAAATTAGACAATAAGATTAAAACTTTTCTTGAAATTTTCATTTTTAATTTTTGCGTTTAGGTACAGTGAAAGTTAAATTGCTACGTCAACCTCAGCCAATAAAATTTAGTTTAGCCCGTTACCCTGAATAATGTTTGTGTCTTTGTAGTAATTAACATTTATTAAACATCGAAGAATTGATGCTTTTGAACTGTGGTGTTGGAGAGGACTCTTGAGAGTCCCTTGGATTGCAAGGAGATCCAACCAGTCCATCCTAAAGGAGATCAGTCCTGAGTGTTCATTGGAAGGACTGATGTTGAAGCTGAAACTCCAGTGCTTTGGCCACCTCATGGAAAGAGTTGACTCACTGGAAAAGACCCTAATGCTGGGAAGGACTGGGGGCAGGAGGAGAAGGGGATGACAGAGGATGAGATGGTTGGATGGCATCACCGACTCGGACATGGGTTTGGGTGCACTCCAGGAGTTGGTGATGGACAGGGAAGCCTGGCGTGCTGCGATTCATTGGGTCGCAAAGAGTTGGACACGACTGATCAGGTGACTGAACTGAACTGAACTGAAATATCAACAGATTTCACCATCTTTATTGATCTCTAGCTTAGACCTTTTTTGCCCTTTGGTTTTTTTGACCATTAAAAAAATCACCCTAATTTCTTTTATTTATCAAAGAACTTTCATTTTATTTCTTTTATCCTTTGAAAATTTTATGGATTTATGTTCAAATGCCCCTTAGATTAAAAAAAAAAGAACTGAGTCAAAAAACAAAGTACACACTTGAGAAAATAGTAATAGGCAATGAATTATTTAACTCCTTCAAGCTCAGCTTCAGCAATTTGTGGAACTGAGAACTTCCAGATATACAAGCTGGGTTTAGAAAAGGCAGAGGAACCAGAAATCAAATTGCCAACATTTGTTGGATCATGGAAAAAGCAAGGGAATTCCAGAAAAGCATCTGCTTCTGCTTCACTGACTATACTTTGACAGTGTGGATCACAACAAACTGGAAAATCCTTAAAGAGATTGGAGTACTAGACCACCATACCTGTCTCCCGAGAAACCTGTATGTGAGTCAAGAAGCAACAGTTAGAACCACACATAGAACAACAGACTGGTTCCAAATTAGGAAAGGAGTACGTTAAGGCTGTATGTTGTCACCCTGCTTATTTAACTTCTATGCAGAGTACATCATGAGAAATGCAGGGCTGAATGAAGCACAAGCTGGAATCGAGTTTGCCTAGAGAATTGTCAACAACCTCAGATATGCAGATGATACCTTAGGAAGAAGGGGAAGAGGAACTAAAGAGCCTCTAGATGAGGGTGAAAGAGGAGAGTGAAAAAGCTGGCTTAAAACTCAACATTCAAAAAACTAAGATCATGGCCTCTGTTCCCATTACTTCAGGGCAAATAGAAGTGGAAAAAGTGGAAGCAGCGATATATTTTATTTTCTTGGTCTCCAGAATCACTGTGGATGGTGGCTGCAGCCTTGAAATTAAAAGATGCTTGCTCCATGGAAGGAAAGCTATGACAAACCTAGATAGTGTATTAAAGAGCAGAGATGTTACCTTACTGACATAGGTATATGTATCTTGTATATCCTTTAACTATCCATGTAGTCAAAGCAACATTTTTTCCAGTAGTCGTGTCTGGATGTGAGAATTCATAAAGAATTCTGAGTGCCGAAGAATTGATGCTTTTGATTTGTGGTGCAGAAGACTCTTGAGAGTTCCTTGGACTGCAAAAAGATCAAACCAGTCAATTGTAAAGGAAATGAACCCTGAATATTTATTGGAAAGTCTGATGCTAAAGCTGAAGCTCCAATACTTTGGCTACCTGATGCGAAGTGCCAGCTTTTTGGAAAAGGCCCTGATGCTGGGGAAGATTGAAGGCAACAGAAGGGGTCAGCAGAGGATGAAATGGTTAGATAGTCTTACCGACTCAATGGACACGAATTTGAGCACACTCTGGGAGATAGTGGAGTACAGAGGAGCCTAGTGGGCTGTACTCATCACGGGATCACAAAGAGTTAGATGAGACTTAGTTACTGAAAAACAGCAAATTATTTAAAAATATTTATTGTTTTTTTGATGTTTCTTCTTTGAGATTTTCATCATTTGGACACATATGTAGAAGAGGCATGGCTTCCTGGGTGGCACTAGTGGTAAAGAACCCGCCTGCCAGTGAGGAGACAGGGATTCAATCCCTGGGTCAGGAAGATCCCCTGGAAGAGCACATGGCAACCTACTCCAGTATTTTTGCCATGGACAGAGGAGCCTGGTGAGCTGTGGTTCATAGTGTTGTAAAGAGTTGGACATGACTGAAGTGACTTAGCATACACACATGCATGTAGAAGATACATGGGGAAAAGAAAAGGTTAATACCACCTGCTTTCTAGGGGTATTACTACTTTTATGTAACAGGACATTGCTTTATCATATTATGAGTGTTCTTTAAATTTTCTCAGGTTGTAGTCCTTCCATTTTTTAGTCTTCTGCACTTACTGAAATTTGCCTAAAATCTGATACTCTGATATCTTTTTTAGCCGTATCATTTGTATTTCCTATATGTAGTGGTATTTTTCTTTTTTTTTTGAATATAAGTTTTGCCATACTGTTAATGAAACTATATTCATAAGTGTTTGGGCTTATCCCTTAGATTTCCATTGGGTATAGATTAGTTTCAGATTACATAGACCAGCCATCAAGGTTGTCCACAGCTTGTCACAGCCTATCTTTATTATCTCATTGTCTTTTTCTCCTTTACTAAAATATTCTTTTCTTGACTAGATTATCCTGTGAACGTATCAGGACCTTGGTTAGCCTGTAGTTGTATGTAAAATCCAGCACTATATTCAGATCCCAGTCAGTTACTGCCTCCTTCATATAGGTTTCTTGGTATCTTCAGTTAACTTTCTTTAAATTTTTATTTTTTTAAATTTTATTTATTTATTTATTTATTTTCTTTACATTATCATGTTGGTTTTGCCATACATTGACATGAATCTGCCATGGGTATACATTAAATTTTTAAATGATTATAGAATTACAAAAATTGCAGGGGTAGTATGAAGAAGTCCTATATACTGTTTACCCATTTTCTCCATTGGTCACATCTCACATAATTATTATAGTACAGTATTAAAATCAGCAAACTAACTTTGGTACAGTGTGTGAGTATGAATTAGTAGGTGCCGTTTTATCATTTGTGTAAGTTCTGTATTTTTGCCACAATCAGGATGTAGAACTGGTCCATCACCACAGACATTTCCTTAGATATCAGTGCTTTGCCAATTAAAGTGTAGGAATCTTACCCTCTCCGTGTCTCTTTATTATCCCTTGAATAATAATATAATGGTCTTTAAATTTGTCTCTCTATAAGTTGAAATCTCTACCAGACAATATTATACTTTTGCTTTGATCATTGAATATAATTTAGGAAACTCAAGAGAAGTAGGAAAGTCTATTGCACTTATTCATGCTTTTTCTCTTTCTATTATTTTTCCTTCTTTCCTGATGTTTTAAGTCTCACTCATTTATTATTTCCTTTCTTTTTAAGAACATCCTTTAGGCATTCTTTAGGGTAAGTCTGTGGGTGACAATTCTTTTAGTTTTCCTTCATCTTTTAGTGTTTTGAGATATTATGATGACAATATGTAAGACATGACTTCCCCTTTAGTCATTTTTTTTTCTTTTTACTGTTTATCTATGTTTATTGAGGTATAGTTGATTTACAGTGTAAAGTTTCAGGTGTATAGCATAGTGATGTACAGGTTTTAAATGTTATACTCCATTTATCGTTATTCTAAAATACTGACTATATTCCCTGTGCTGTACAATAAATCCTGTAACTTATTTATTTTCTGCATAATAGTTTGTACCTCTTAATCCCCTACTCTTATTTTCTTTACATGGTTTTTCTCACCCTCACACTTAGTCTTCTTTTGACAGCTGATACTAAAATTATTGTTTTGTGATTTTATCACCTTCCATGACTATGAGAATATAACATACTCCAGGGGATAAAGAGAAGGAAGACCAGAAGACATCGACCTCTGTTTCACCTTTTATCTCTTGAGAATACCTTAGTTTACTAAATTACTTACCTGCTTGTTGACCTTTGTTGATCTTGCATGGAAATGATCGATGCTATGTAACATCTGTAGACGGTTAATTACAGATTTGTATAGTATGTTTTTTGGGGTCATATGTTTTTGCCTTTATAAAAGGCAGCAGTAAATTTTTTTCTACATACAGTTTCAGTTGTGGGTAGTTAGAATAGTTTGTTACCCACATCTTTTGTGTTTTGATGGGGTTCTTGGCCTGAGAACACTGTGACCATTTCAGTATTTCACTGTTTTCAAAAGTACTCCAAAGGCTACATTATTGGAACTTCCTTTATGTAGAACATGAAAGTGTTGTTGTTGTTTTTAAAATTGCAGCCATATTTTTAAATTAAAATCAGTTGCAATTTCTGAGAGCAGTAAGTCAGAAAATTTTCCAAATACTTGCTTTGAGCTGTTGTTTCTATTTTTAACTTTATGGAAACTAACTTTGTTTTTTCTGATTGTAGAAGTAATATATGTTCATTCCAGAAAACTTGGAGAATGTTGAGGTACAGTGAAGAAATACACATCAATAATGATGTATCAGCCAAGAAAGAGATTAACATTTTGACAGGTTTTACTTTTTTGAAAGATATTTAAGGACACATTTATTTATCAAAAACATTGACATCATATTTATAGACTATGGGCATAGTTTAGTATTTATGTTTTTCATTTGTCATAAAATAGAAAATGTACTAAAATATATAATATATGAAAATTGTAAAAAATAATTAGATAAGTATCTTTGTATTACTCTCCAGCTTAAGATAGATATTATCAGCAACTTTGAAGTCCTCTGAGTAGATCAATTTCATCATATTGCTGCCTTTTCCTCCACAAGAATTACCTAGTATGCTGCATTTGGTGTATATAATTTACTTCTGTTTTCTGTAGTTATGTCTAACTATATATAATGTATTATTTACTTTTCCTTGCTTTTGACCACTGTGAAAAGGGTAACATATCTGAGGCTTGTAATTTACTCTCAACATTATGTTGCTACAAATCATTTATGTCTTTGTGAGTCATTTTCATTGCTCTAGGAAAATATCTAAAGGTATACACTTCACCATTCCTCTGAAGGTGGACATTTAATGATGGCAAGTTTGATGACCTGAAAGTAGTATAGTATGGTTTAGCATATAAAATTATACATATAAAAGTTATGTGGGTATATTTTACTAAGTGTATTACTATTGCTTTTTGTTTTATTTATTAATAGTTTGAAGTTGTGTTCTTGGGCGTTTGAATCTTATTGTAAGATCTTTTATCTGTAGTAATCTTTTGCCTGATATTTTGTGTGATATTAAACGATCTATGCTAGTATGTGTGTATGTATGATTAAGATTTTTATTATTTTCAGTGTTTTTGAAAATAAATTTTTAGATGTGTCTCTTGTGAAGAGTATATGGCTGGACATTTAAAACAATACAGTTGGATCCATTATCAGTGTTATTATATTTACTAACGGGGCATTCAGTTTGTTTACATTTAATTTACTGTTAGTATATTTGAATTTTTATCTGTCATCTTAATTTGTATTTTCTGTTTTTGGGCTCTTCTTTGTTTCTTTCTTGCCTTTTCTTGCCTTGTCTTTGGATTCATTTTTAAAAATCCTTTATCCATTCTCTCTCAATTATTTCTCCCTTTTTGAAAGTTATACACACTTTCTGTTCTTTCAATGCTGACCCTATACATTACAATATATATCCTTAAGTTGTGAAAGTCTAAAGCTAATTAAACTTTTACTTTCCTCATGGGTAAAGATCTTAGAACACCAAAATTCTGTTTAGCTGCCACATGATTTGTGATATCGTTGTTCTATATTTTAATTTTCTTTTTATTCCTACTAGACCTTATTATATTTTCACAAAATAAGTGTTAGTTTATATTAGCAGCCTGCATTTTGGCTTTTTATTCCTTCCTTCCCTCAATCTCAGACCTTCCACTTGAGATCACTTACCTTCTGCCTGAAGAATGTCCTTTGTAATTTCCATTGATGGAAGTCTCTTTGCAACTAACATTTTCAGGGGTTTTTTTATTCTGTTGTTTGGCTTGAAATTTCTTTATTTCACTCTTATTTTTAAAAGTAGGTATGTAATTCTGAGCTTGCAATTATTTTCCTCTAGTACTTTACATACAGCATTTCACTGTCTTCTAGCTTTGTTTTTTTGATGGTTTAAAATTAGCTATACATCTGATTCTCACTTTGAATGTAATTTATCTTCCTTCACTTGTCTCCTTTAAAATTTTTTCCATGTCCTAGATTTTCAGCTGCTTCATTGTGAGATGTTGGTGAGTAGATTTCTTTTTGTTTATATATTTTGGATTTATTGCATGTTTGAACCGGTAGATTAATGTCTTTCATCAGTTCTGGAAAATTCTCAGCCATTTTTTCTTTAATTATTTTTCTTGCTTCAATCTTTCTGTTTTCTCTTTCAGGAGCTTTAATTAAATGTGTATTAAATTAATTTCACTCTAAACTCCATGTTTGTTATTTTCAGCTGTTATATTTTTCATTTTTCTCTGACTTGCTTCTTTGTGTAATTTCTTCCAATCTGTTTTCCAGTTAGTTCTTTCTTCTGTTGTGTTTCATTATCAGTAATATACACTGAAATTAAAATTTACTTTTTTTCCCCATTTCTAGGATTTCTGTTCTTTTCCCAAATCTGGGTGTACGTGTGTGTGTGTGTGTGTGTGTGTGTGTGTGTCTACATATCTATCTATCTATTTATCTATCTATTTTTCATTTTCTTTTCCATTGTGGTGTAGTACAGAATATTGAATATAGTTCTCTGTACTATACACTAGGACCTTGTTGTTTACCCATTTTATATCTACCAGCTTAATAGTTTTCTATTTTTATGAGGTATTTTCAACAATTTTATTTTCTGAAAACAGGTAAAGAATAGTTGTAAAATCTTTGCCTATTAATTCTAACAGCTGCAGTCTTGTAGGTGTTTTTCTGCTAGTTCATACTCATGGATCTTTATTTTCTTTTTTGCCTAGTTTTCTTTGACTCTGTCATAGCTATTAACTTTGGAAAAAATATGTGTGAGCATGTGTGTGTTTGTGTATTCCTTGAAATCTTGAATGAAAGTTTCTTTCCCCAGGGATGAATTTTGTCTGTTTCTGTCAGGTATCTAGTAACACTGCCAATAAAGGACTTTTTAAAACCAAACTCATGTGGTCTACCCAGATAATGGGCTGCAAATTCTTTTGAGGCTTTGGGTATGAATACAGCTTCTTCAGAATCTTGTTAATTTTAACTCCTCCACTCCCTGATACAGCCCTCTGACTTTCTTTCTTTCTTTTGTTGTAATATTGTGTTCTGCTCTGCACCAAGGTAACTTGCATTGGACTCCCCTCTGGATGGTAAGGATTTAGTGATCTACTCCTACTTCTAGAGTGTAGTTATTCTTTGAAACTTCTTATGAAAGAGAATCTTGGATTCTTGGATGGATTTGAGCCTTAAATTCTGCCTTCTTGGCCCTTTTAGGCTCCCAAGATGAACCTCACATTTTTGGAATTGTAATTGAGAAATATCTTCAGTTCAAAATCAGTTTGGTGCTCTAGTATTCTCCTTACTTCTCTAGGTATCAGGTTTCTTCTGAAACTTGTCCTGGTGTTTTCACAGTAGCTTATTAACACTTCGCTGTTTTTTATGTGATGCTTTAATGTTTTAGCTAACACTTATTTTAAGAAGAAATGTTGGTTTGAGTAACTGTATGATTTGTTGTTGTTTTTAGTGCTAACTCAGTTTCTTTGGAACTTTATTTATGGGTGCTATTGTTCTTAGGAGAAAATTGTATTAGTAGCTGTGCATGGGGTGAGGGACATCGATTACTTGATCTCAGTGTAAATCAAATTTTCACTTTGGTATTTTTTTTGCCCCTGATCCATATGTAGACTATGTAGTGGCTACAAATACCCAAGGAAAGTCTTCTTTTTACCTGGTCCCCTGCCCATGAATATTTATTGTGTAAGCAGGCCTGGGTCCATGTTATATGATTTTGTGGGATATATATTTCTCTAGTTTGCTTTTGACTAAGTGTGTATCCCTTTGTTCTTATGCCTTTGTACCACATCTCCAGTTTAATTTTTTGCCCTGTGTGAGCCAGAGGCTTTGTTTCCTGTCTCTCTTGTGTATTCATTAAAAATGAAGCTATTGGCCAAGAGTTGTCAAACTTTTTCTTTGAAGGGCCAGAGAGAAAATATTTTAGACTTTTCAGGTCATACAGTCTCTGCTGTTGTGATATGAAAATATCTGTAGACAAGACTTAAATGAATGAGCACAGGTGTATTGTAAAGAACTTCATTTATGGACACTGAAATTTGAGTTTCATATAATTTTATTTGTTAAGATTTCTTCATTTTTATTTTCAGCTATTAAAATTTAAAAACTATTCTTAGCTTATGATTATAAGCTGGATTTGGCTTGTGGATTATAGTTTTCCGACTCCTGCTTTAGGCCATTAAGATAGCTTTCCTCCCTGCTGCTCTCATTCCTGGCCCTTTTAGAATTTTTCTCACTTCCATGCAAGCTTAGGAAAGCTTAATACTCATTTTAATATGAAGTTAAAAAAGCAAATTTTCTATTTTATCCACCATTTTAGGTGTTTTGCAGTAGGAACATTTCAGAATACACACACACATTGCCAGATTCATGTTTATTTCATCATTTCATATTTAGTAATATATAATAAAATATGAACAAAAAGGCCAAACATTCCATTTTAGATTTTATAACCCTGTCTGATCCTTGTTTTGCATTCTTTGCTCTATATAACTGTAAGAATGTATGTACATTGTTTTTGTTCTGTGCTTTCAATTAATGTTCTTTTGTATGCATAATAATCTCCATACTTATTTTTTAATGAGTATATAATATTCTTTGTCTTGTCATACTACAGTTTTCTTAGTTTACTTCCTTATTTGGAAATTATGGGTTTTTTCCCCTCCTTTAGGTATTTGTTTTTGTTGTTGATTGCAACTGTGTTTCTGCTGACAGGTGCTGAATAGTGTCAGACTATCTATAACCCCATGGGATTTTTCCAGACATGAATACTGGAGTGAGTTTCCTTTTCTTTCTCCAAGGGATCTTCCCAACCCAGGGATCGAACCGGGTCTCTTGCATCTGCTGCATTGGCAGGCAGATTCTTTACCACTAGCACCACCATAACTGAGTACTGTAGCAATTTAAAAAAGTGGAAAAAGTTTTTGTTTCCCATCATGATTCATTTTATTAAGACTGTTTAAAACACTTAAAGGAAGGTGCTTCCTAAAGAGGGGATCTTACTTTGTTCCTTCTTCACTCCAGATAACTACTGCACAGCAAATGCCTATTCAATAAAATGTTTTGTTACATGAACACTAAATCATTGAATGAGAGTAAATTGAGAGGTTTACCTCTGATTGTGTTGTCATTGTTTTACTGATAATAAAACAATTCAAGCTGTTTCTCCTTGGCTTTCCCCCAAATAAGGATGGAACAGTTCCTCTTCTACCTGTCCCAGGGAACCAAAGCCAGTAGGTATTGTGGCTTGAAAAATCCCAAATACAACTGAGTTGAATGAATTTCTTAAAAGTAGATTTTTGTCCTCTTTTCAAGACATCTAATACCAAAAATTGGCATATAGCCATCAGTTCTTTACTATTTGGATTATATACATGTGTTCAAAGAAACAACAATGGCATTTTAAAAAAAGAGGGTTATTTTTCTCTTGTATCACAAAGTATGGAGGTAGGCAGTTCAGGGCTGATGCAGTTGGGGCCCAGTCTTCTATACTTCTGCCCAGAAATCCATAACATATAGGTTTTTTTTTTTTTTTTATGTATATATTTTTTATTAGTTTTGCCATACAATGCCATGATATCACCATGGGTTTACATTAGGTTTTACTCATATGTGTTTTCTTCTCATAATTTTTCTCTCCGGCGTTATGTCAAGAAAAAGAGTAAGAGGTGAAGGGGAATGCAAACTGAGCTGAATTTTTACTTTTTTAAAGAGCATTCCTAGATGATTTTTGTATACAATTTCAAAGTGTAGTTTTTTAACCTAAGCACATTGCTACTTCTAACAAAATTGGAAATCTTTTCTTTTTTCTTAAACTAATTTATTTTTTAATTGAAGGATAATTGTTTTACAGAATTTTGTTGTTTTCTGTCAAACCTCAGAAATCAGCCATAGGTATACATACATCCCCTCCCTTTTGAACCTCCTTCCCATCTGCCTCCCCATCCCATTCCTCTAGGCTGATACAGAGCCCTTGTTTGAGTTTCCTGATCCATACAGGAAATTCTCGTTGGCTGTCTATTTAACATATGATAATGTAAGTTTCTATGTTACTCTTTCCATACATCTCACCCTCTTCTCCTCTCTCCTCATGTCCATAAGTCTATTCTCTATGTCTGTTTCTCCATTGCTGCCCTGTAAATAAATTCTTCAGAACCATTTTTCTGGATTCCATAAAAATGTGTTAGAATATGATATTTATCTTTCTTTTCACTCTGTATAATAGGTTCTAGGTTCATCCATCTCATTAGAACTGACTCAAATGTGTTCCTTTTTATGGCTGAGTAGTATTCCAGTGTGTGTGTGTGTGTGTGTGTGTGTGTGTGTGTGTGTGTGTGTGTGTGTACATATACATATATATATATACCACAACTTCTTTATCTATTCATCTGTGGATGGACATCTAGGTTGCTTCCATGTAAACAGTGCTGCGATGAACAATGGATACATGTGTCTTTTTCAGTTTTGATTTCCTCAGGGTATATGCCTAGGAGTGGCATTGGTGGGTCGTATGGTGGTTTTATTCCTAGTTTTTTAGAGAATCTCCATACCATCTTCCATGGTGGCTGTATCAATTTACATTCCCACTAACAGTGCAGAGCATTCACTTTTCTCCACACCTTCTCCAGCATTTATTGTTTGTAGACTTTGATGAGGGCCATTCTGACCAGTGTGAGGTGATATCTCATGGTAGTTTTTATTTGTATTTCTCTAATAATGAGTGATGTTGGGCATCTTTTCATGTGTATGTTAGCCATCTGTATGTCTTCCTTGGAGAAGTATCTGTTTAGGTCTTTTTCCCACTGTTTGATTGGGTTGTTTGTTTTTCTGGTATTGAGTTGTATGAGCTGCTTGCATATTTTGGAAATTAATCCTTTGTCAGTTGCTTCATTTGCTATTATTTTCTCCCATTCTGAGGGTTGTTTTTTCACCTTGCTTATAGTTTCTTTTGCTATGTAAAAGATTTTAAGTTTAATCAGTACCCACTTGTTTACTTTTGTTTTAATTTTCATTACTGTAGGAGGTGGGTCATAGAGGATCTTGCTTTGATTTATGCCATTGAGTGTTCTCCCTATGTTTTCTTCTAAGAGTTTTTTAGTTTCTGGTCTTACATTTAGGTCTTTAACCCATTTTGAGTTTATCTTTGAGTATGGTGTTAAGAAGTGTTCTAATTTCATTCTTTTACATGTAGTTGTGCAATTTTCCCAGCACGATTTATGGAAGAGGCTGTCATTGCCCCATTGTCTATTCTTGCTTCCTTTGTCAAAAATAAGGTACCCATAGGTGCTTGGATTTATTTCTGGGCTTTCTATCTTGTTGCATTGGTCTATATTTCTGTTTTTGTGTCAGTACCATACTGTCTTGATGACTGCAGCTTTGTAGTATAATCTTAAGTCAGGAAACTTGATTCCTCCCGCTCCATTCTTCTTTCTCAAGACTGCCTTGTCTATTCAGGGTCTTTTGTGTTTCCATATGAATTGTGAACTTTTTGGTTCTTGTGCTGTGAAAAATGCCATTGGTAATTTGATAGGGATCACATTGAATCTGTAGATTGCGTTTCGTAGTATAGTCAGTTTCACAATATTGTTTCTTCCTACCCAGGAACGTGGAATGTCTCTCTATCTGTTTATGTCATCTTTGATTTCTTTCATTAGTGTCTTATATAATTTTCTGTATACAGTTCTTTCATCTCCTTAGGTAAGTTTGTTCCTAGATATTTACTTTTTTGTTGTTGCAATTGTGAATGGGGTTGATTCCTTAATTTCTCTTTCTGATTTTTCATTGTTAGTATATAGAAATGCAAGTAATTTCTGTGTATTGATTTTGTATCCTGTGCTTAATTCACTGATTAGCTCTAGTAGTTTTCTGATATTGTCTTTAGGGTTTTCTATGTACGGTATCATGTTATCTGCAAACAGTGAGAGCTTTGCTTCTTTTGTGATCTGCTGCTGCTGCTGCTAAGTCACTTCAGTCATGTCTGACTGTGCGATCCTATGGATAGCAGCCCACCAGGCCCTCTGTCCCTGGGATTCTCCAGGCAAGAATACTGGAGTGGGTTGCTATTTCCTTCTCCAATGCATGCATGCATGATAAGTCGCTTCAGTCATGTCTCACTTTGTATGACCCCATGGACAGCAGCCCACCAGGCTCCTCTGTCCACAGGATTCTCCAGGCAAGAATACTGAAGTGGGTTGCCATTTCCTTCTCCTTTCTGATCTGGGTTCCTTTTATTTGTTTTCTTCTCTGATTGCTGTAACTAGGACTTCCAGAACTGTGTTGAATAATAGTGGTGAAAGTGGACATCCTTTTCTTGTTCCTGATCTTAGGGGGAATTAAGCTTTGCACCATTGAGAATAATGTTTGCTGTAGGTTCTTTTTACTATGTTGAGGGAGGTTCCTTCTTTGCCCATCAAGAAAAAAAGAGAGGTGAATCAAATCAATGAAATTAGAAATGAAAAATGAGAGGTTACAACAGACAGTGCAGAAATACAAAGTATTATAAGAGAGTATTATGAACAACTTTATGGCAATAAAATGGATAACCTGGAAGAAATGGACAGATTCTTACAAAAGTTCAATCTCCCAAGAATGAATCAGGAAGAAGTATAAATTATTAACAACCCAATTACAAGCACTGAAATTGAAGCTTTGATCAAAAATCTCCCCAAAAGCAAAAGCCCAGAACCCAATGGCTTCACCGAAGAATTATATCAAACATTTAGAGAAGAGCTAATGCCTACATTTCTGAAATTCTTTCAAAAAATTGCAGAGGAAGGAACACCTCCAAGCTCGATTTACAAGGCCACCATCACCCCGATACCAAAACCAGACAAGAACAACACAAAAAAGAAAACTACAGGCCAATATCACTGATGAACATAGATGCAAAAATCCTCAACAAAATTTAGCAAATAGAATTCAGCAACACATCAAAAAGCTCATACACCATGATCAAGTTGGGTTTATTCCAGGGATGCAAGGATTCTTCAATTTATGCAAAGCAGTGTGTTATACCATATTAGCAAATTGAAAGATAAATACCATATGATCATCTCAATAGATGAAGAAAAAGCCTTTGGCAAAATTCAGTACCCATTTATGATTAAAACTCTTCAAAAAATGAAAATCTTTTAGAATGGAGGGAGAGAATTGATCTTGGATAGGGAAATGTCAGCATCTGCCTCATTTATGATGCTACTTTTATAGAAACTTCAAAAGAAAGGTCATAGAATTAAAAATTTGACCTTGAGGCATGTGATACTCAACTTACATGGTGCAACAAGAAGAGAGTTTTTAAAAACTCTCATAGAGAATTTTTAAAAACTATCATAAAATTTTAAATTTATGTTGTTCCTTTTTTTATTGCATTATTGCCAGTGTTGTGAGTATATTTTACAATAATTAAATATTATTTAAATAATTTTTAATATTGATTTTCACATTAAAACATTATTTATTAAGCTTTTGCCACATTTTAAAATTTCCTTTTAAACACTTTTTAAAGGTTACATACAGTATCTCATGATATAGGTATATCATATATAGATATATGATGATTTGTTTACCAATTCTCTTACTATTAAACATTTACTTGTTCAGTCTGATTACTAATTGATGCTTTTGAACTGTGATGTTGGAGAAGACCCTTGAGAGTCCCTTGGACTGCAAGGACATTGGATCTAACCATTCCATCCTAAAGGAAATCAGTCCTGAATATTCATTGGAAGGACTGATGATGCTGAAGCTGAAACTCCAATACTTTGGCCACCTAATGCGAAGAACTGACTCATTGCAAAAGACCCTGATGCTGGGAAAGATTGAAGGCGGGAGGAGAAGGGGACGACAGAGGATGAGATGGTTGGATGGCATCACTGACTCAATGGACATGAGTCTGAGTAAGCTCCATGAGTCTGTGATGGACAGGGAAGTCTGGTGTACTGCAGTCCATGGGGTCGCAAAGAATCGGACATGACTGAGTGCCTGAACTGAACTGAACTTGCCTATGTAATTATACTTTAGGGGAAATAGTTTTAGATTTACAGAGAAATTTCACAGGTAATACAGAGTGTTCTTATATTCCCCTTACTCAGGCCCCCCATTGTTAGCATCTTACATATACACTGACAAAACTAAGAATCTAGCATGGATACATCACTGATAACCAAAGCCCAGCATGTCTATATTTCACCAGTTTTTCTGTTCATGTCCACTTTCTGTTCACTGATTCAGTTTAGGATAGCACATTGTTTAGTTGTTTGTCTCCCTATTTTCCTGTGATCTGTGATAATTTCTCACTGTTTCCTTATTTTTCATGACCTTGACAGTCTTGACAAGTTCCGACTAGGTATCTTGTAGAATGTCCCTCAATCTGGGTTTGTCTGATAATTTTTCTTATAATTAGATTGCAATTGTGGGTTTGTGGAAAGAATACCACACAAGTCAACTGTCCTTTTTAATATCGTCATATAAGGGAGTGTGTGGTATCCACATGACTTTTATATCACTGGTGATATGACACTTCATCACTTGGGTAATGTTTGCCAGGTTTCTTCACTAAAGAGTTACAGTTTTTCCTTTCTTCCTCTTTGGAGGTGAGTCACTACTTCTAGCTTACACTTAAGGTAGTGTTGCGGGGTGGGATGGGGAGAAGCAGATACTCTTTTACCTTCTGGCAGGAGTATCCATATAAATATATAGAAGATTTGCACTCCCCATCATTAATTTATTGTTTCAATGCTTTATTTATATCAGCATGATCTTATGTATATTTTATACTTTGAATTGTAATCCAAAAGTGTATTTTTTATTTAGATGCTGAGATCATTCTAGTTTTGGGCTTTGTGAATTCTTTAAAGGCTGCTTTCTATATCCCTTTGATATACTCCCATTCATTTTTTTTTAAACAGTTTTTTAACTTTTAGTACCACCAGATGCTCCAGTCTCACCTTTTATTTTATTTGTAGTCCTAGAAACATCCATTTCTCTGGGTAGCTCTGTTCCTTTTTCTTTGGTGAATGGCATTTAGAAACCAAGATCTAGTTGCTGGGAGTACTCATTGCTGCTAGGGTATTATTGCTTCTGGTCCCTCAGTAGGAAGAGTCCCATTGTCTAGGTGGGGAACTGATGAATGCACATGTGTGTTAAACACTTTATGTATTTTAAGTAGTTTGACCATTTTATTATTTTGAAATCTACCACTGTATCTCTGGTAATGTGCTTTGGTCTTAAAATTAATTTTGCCTAATAGTAAGATAGACACACTGGTAGTTATTTTATAGGATTGCTGTTTGCGTGTTGTATTTTTCCACCTTTTTTTAGTTTATTTTTTATTGAGATGTAGTTGATTTACAATATTATATAAGTTTCAGTTAAAGTATTGGCTGTATTCCCTGTGCTATATAACTTTGTAGCTTATTTATTATACATAGTAGTTTGTACCTCATAATCCTCTAGCCCCTTTTCCCTTTCCCTTTTTTTCTTCCCACTGATAACTACTAGTTTTCTCATTTTTGTTGTACTCACTAATTTGTTTTATTTTTTAAGATTCCACATGTAAGTGATAACATACAGTATTTGCCTTTCTCTGCCTGACTTATTTCACTAAATGTAATACCCTCCAAGTCCATCCATGTTGTTGCAAATGGTGCAATTCCATACTTTTATATGACTGAGCAGTATTACACTGTATATATCTACCACATCTTCTTTAATTTTAAAAAGCATTTATTTATTTATTTTAATCAGAGGACTCTACAATATTGGGATGGTTTTTGTCACACATCAGTGTGAATCAGCCATAGGCATACATGTGTCCCTTCCATCCTGAACCCCCCTACCACATCTTCTTTATTCATTCATCTGTTGATGGACTCTTAGGTTACTTCCATATCTTGGTCATTGTAAATAATGTTGCTATAAACATTAGGGTGTATGTATCTTTCAAATTAATGTTTTTGTTTTTTTCAGATATATACTCAGGAGAGAAATTACTGGGTCATTTGATAATTCTATGTTTGCTTATTCCTGTAGCATAAAAATCTATGCTTCAGGATTTGACAAATTCTTGGAAAGCATTTTCTGCATCCTGTTGGTTGTGGAAGTGTTTTCCCTGCAAAAAGTCATCGAGATGCTTGAAGAAGTGGTAGTCAATTGGTGAGAGATCAGGTGAATATGGCAGATGAGACCAACGCTTCACAGCCAGATTCATTCAACTTTTGAAGCATTGGTTGTGCAATGTGTGGTTGGGCATTGTTGTGGAGAATTGTTGGGCTCATTCTATTGACCGATACCAGTTATAGGCATTGCAGTTTTCAGTGCATCTGAGCATACTTCTCAGATGTAGTGGTTTCACCTGGATTCAGAAAGCTTTAGTGGACCAGCTGGGCAAGAGACCATCAAACAGTGACCATGACCTTTTTTGATGCAAATTTTACTTTGAGAAGTGCTCTGGAATTTTTTCTCAGTTCAACCACTGAGCTGATCATCACTGGTTGTCTTATACAATCCACTTTTTGTTGCATATCACAATTCAATGGAGAAATGGTCCTTTGTTGTTGTGTAGAATAAGAGAAGACACTTCAAAATGGTGATTTTTTTGATTTGCAGTCAGCTCATGAGGTACCCACTGATTAAGCATTTTCACCTTTTCAGTTTGCTTCAATTACAGAATGACAATAGAATGGATGATGTTGATTTCTTAGGCAACTTCTCATGTAGTTGAAAGAGGATCAGTTTCAGTCATGGCTCTTAGTTTTTATTGTCAGCTTCTGATGGGCCGGGCACTGGGTTCCTCATCTTCAAGGCTCTCATCTCCTTTGCAAAACTTCTCGACCCACCACTGCACTGTATGTTTGTTAGCAGTTCCTGGGCCAAATGTCTGTTGATGGTGTGAGTTGTTTCCCTTGCTTTATGACCCATTTTGAACTCAAATAAGAGATTGCTCAAATTTGCTTTTTGTCTAATGTCATTTCCATAGTCTAAAATAAATATAAAATAAACAGCAAGTAATAAATCATTAGCAAAAAACCATGAAGTCAGAAATGTGTATTAAAGTGATGTATAGCATAATGACATTTATTTAGAATGTATTCTAATATTAAATGGCTAATTTCAACAGTGCAAAATCCACAGTGACTTTTGCACCAACCTAAGATATTCATCAGTGATTCTAGCCTGTAATTTTCTTCTTTGTGATATTGTTGTCTGGTTTTGGTAAAAGGGTGATAGTGGTATCATAGAATGAGTTTAGAAGCATTCTTTCCTCTGCAATTTTTTGCAGTAGTTTGGGTTGGATAGGTGTTAACCCTTTAATATTTGGAAAATGTCACCTCAGAAGTCCTAGACTTGTTTTTGTTGGAATTTTTGAAAATTTCTGATTCAATTTCATTGATAGTAATTGGTCTGTTCATATTTTCTACTTCTACCTCTTTCAGTCTTGGGAGACTACATTTCTAGGAATTTGCCTGGTTCTGCTAGGTTGTTCATTTTATTGGCATATATTAATAGATGTTCATGGTAATCTCTTATGACCTTTTGTATTTCTATGGTGTCAGTTTTAACTTCTTTTTGATTTCTGATTTTATTGATTTAGGCTCTCTCTCTCTCTCTCTCTCTCTCTCTCTCTCTCTCTCTTTCTCTTGGTGAACTTGGATATGGGTTTATTGACTTTGTTTATATTTTCAGTAAACCAGATCTTGGTTGCATTGATTCTTTTCTCTTTCTGTTTGTTTGTTTGATTTTAGTCTCTATTTCATATATTTCTGCTCTGATTCTTTTGGTTTCTTTCCTTCTACTAACTTTGAGTTTTGTTCATTCTTTTTCTAGCTACTTGAGGTGTAATGTTAAGTTGTGTATTTGGGATTTTTCTTGTTTCCTGAAGTGAGCTTGTATTGCTATAAACTTCCCTGTTAGAACTGCTTTTGCTGTGTTCTATAGATTTTGAAGCCTTGTATTTCTATTTTCATTTGTTTCAAAGTATTTTTTGGTTTCCTCTTTGGTTTTTTTGGTTGATCCATTGGTTGTTTAGTAGCAGATATTTTTAGCTCCCTTGTTTGTGTTTTTGCAACTTTTTTTTCCTGTATTTGGTTTCTGTCTCATAACATTTTGGTCCGAAAAGTTACTTGATATGATTTCAGTGTTCTAAATTTAAGGAGGCTCTCTTTGTGGCCTAGCATGTGCCTTATTCTGGAAAATGTTCCAAGTGTGTGTTGAAAATAATGTGTATTCTGCTGCTTTTGGATGCAGTGTTCCATATATATCGTTAAATCTATATGATAGAGTGTGTCATTTAAGGGCAGTATTTTCTTATTAATTTTCTGTTTGCATGATCTGTCCATTGATGTTCAGTCAGTTCAGTTCAGTTGCTCAGTAATGTCCGACTCTGCGACCCCATGAATGACAGCACACCAGGTCTCTCTGTCCATCAACACCTCCTGGAGTCCACCCAAACCCATGTCCATCGAGTTGGTGATGCTATCTAGCCATCTCATCTACTGTTGTCCCCTTCTCCTCCTGCCCTCAATCTTTCCTAGCATCAGGGTCTTTTCCAGTGAGTCAACTCTTCACATCAGGTGGCCAAAGTATTGGAGTTTCAGCATCAACATCAGTCCTTCCAATGAACACCCAGGACTGATCTCCCTTAGGATGGACTGGTTGGATCTCCTTGCAATCAAAGGGACTCTCAAGAGTCTTCTCCAACACCACAGTTCAAAAGCATCAAATCTTTGGCACTCAGATTTCTTCACCGTCCACCTCACATCTATACATGACTACTGGAAAAACAATAGCCTTGACTAGATGGACCTTTGTTGGCAAAGTAATGTCTCTGCTTTTTAATATGCTGTCTAGGTTGGTCATAACTTTCCTTCCTAGGAGTAGGCGTCTTTTAATATCATGGCTGCAATCACCATCTGCAGTGATTTTGGAGCCCAGAAAAATAAAGTCAGCCAGTGTTTCCATTGTTCCCCCACCTATCTGCCATGAAGTGACAGGACCTGATGCCATGATCTTAGTTTTCTGAATGTTGAGCTTTAGGCCAACTTTTTCACCCTCCTCTTTCACTTTCGTCAAGAGGCTCGTTAGTTCTTTACTTTCTGCCATAAGGGTGGTGTCATCTGCATATCTGAGGTTATTGATATTTCTCCCGGCAATGTTGGTTCCAGCTTGTGCCTCTTCCAGCCCAGCGTTTCTCATGATGTACTCTGCATATAAGTTAAATAAAATATATCTTGTGTAGGCAGCATTTATGGGTCTTTTTTTTAATTTGGTATCCATTCAGCCACTCTGTGTCTTTTGATTGGAGCATTTAGTTCACTTATATTTAAAGTAATTATTAATATGTACTTTTTCTGATGTTTTGTTAATTGTGTTTGTAGTTCCTTTTAGTTCCTTTCTTCATCTTTTTTGTCTTTTTTATTGTGATTTGATGACTATCTTTAGTGTTATTTTTGGATTCCATTCCCTTTGTGTGTATGTGTATTTAACAGATTTTTGTTTTTGATTACTGTGTATATATATATATATATATATATATATCATAGTTTTAAGTTTCTGATCTCTTATTTTCAAATTCATTTTAACGGTCCTGCATTTGTAGTCTCATCCCCTCATGATTACTATATTTTATTATTTTATTTTGCATCTAATTGTTTTGTGAATCCCTTAACTCCTTATTGTGGGTAAGAATGATTTTATTCCTACCTTCCTACTGGCTTTGTGTGTGGTTGATTTCCTATCTTACCCTATATTTTCTAGTACTGATGAGCTTTTTTTCTTTCATAATTTCATGTTTCTAGTTTTGGCCTTTCCTTCTTTGCTTAGAAAGTCCTTTTAACATTTCTTATAAAATTGGTTTGGTGTTGCTAAATTCTTTTAGCTTTGCTTGTTGGTAAAATTTTAACCTCTCCATGAAATCTGAATGAGACCCTTGCTGGTTACAGTATTCTTGCTTGTAGATTTTTAAATTTTATCAATTTGAATATGTTGTGCCTCTCTTCTGATCTGCAGAGTTTCTACTGGGAAGTCAGTTGGCAGCCTGAGGGGAGTTACCTTATATGCAACTTGTTCCTTTTCCCCTTGCTGCTCTTTATCTTTCATTTTTGCCATTTTAATTAAAATGTGTCTAACCATTCTTCCGGGACTTGAATGTCTCTTTCCTTTCCCAGATTAGGGAAGTTTTCAGCTATTATGTCTTCAAATATGTTCTCTGTTTCCCCCTTTTTTGTCTTTGTTTTTTGGGATTCCTCTGTCTCAAGTGTTACTATGCTTGATGTTGTCCTAGAGATCTCTTAAACTTTTCTCATTTGTTTTAATTTTTATTTCTTTTTTGTTCAGGATCAGGATTTCCACTGCTCTATCTTCCAGCTCACTGATGGGTTTCTCTGTGTTGTTAATTCTGCTTTTGATTTCTACTAGTGTATTTTTAAATTATTGTATTCTTCATCTCTGGTTGGTTGCTCTTTATATTTTCCAACTCTCTGTTACAAACTTCTGTCTTCTTGCTCTGTGTCCATTCTTCCCTCAAATTCTTTGATCATCTTTACAATCATTACCCTGAACTCTTTCTCTAATAGTTATCTCCACTTCACTTAATTCTTAAGGGCTTTTATCTTGTTTGGAACATGTTTCACTGTTGACTCATTTTGCCTAACTTGTTTTAATATCTTGTTTCTTTATTTCAAATATTTTTATTGTTGACTCATTTTGATTAACTTATTCTATGTGTATGTGTTTGGTAGATTGGTTATGTTTCCCAACTCTGGAGATGTGGTCTTTTGTAGGGGACATCCTGTGTGTACCAGCGGACCACTCTCCATTGGTCACCAGAGCTATATGCTCTAGGGATGTCCCCTATGTGGGCTGTGTGAGTACTTCTGTTTTGTTGAACTGACTACTGTGGGTGGTCTGGTAGGCTTGGTTGGTTCCCAGTTTGATTGGTTGCCAGGCCCTGCTTTGTACAAAGGTTTCTGGCAGCTCATTGGCAAGGCTGGGTCACACTGCAGCTGGCTGAGGAATCCTGTGGGAACCTGGGGCTAGTGCTGACTTACTTCTGGGTAGAGTTCATTCCATGAGATCCCCAGGCTGGGACCTGTCCACTGGTCGGTGAAGCCAGGCGCCAGGGCTAGTGCTGGCCCACTGGCTGGTAGAGTTGGGTACTGGTGTCTAGCTGTGGGGCCCTAAGGCTCCAGAGCTGGTGTCAGACTGCTGGTGGGTGGGCTGGTTCCTGACACAGTTGTCTGTTTGGTTCAGGGTTCCTGAACTTTTTGTTTGCCTGCTGGTTGATTAGCTGTGTCCTCAGGCTTTGAGGCTGTAGTTGTCCTGTGGCGGGTGTCCTCTTGCTAATATGTGAGGCTACTCCTGATGCTAGAGACAACTTGCTAGTGAGCAGGACCAGAAATTCTAGTTCCTGTCCACTGTTGTGTGTAGGTGGGTTCTGTGGTCCCTGGCAGCAGATTCCCGTGGATCCCAGGTTTAGTGTCTGTATAGTGGTATGTAAGTCCAGTCTTGGGCCTTTTGGGCAGGGGCAGCTGTGGGCTCAGGGGGCCTTAAAGCAGCCTTTGTGGTTGGATGCAGCTGTGTACTCACCTGCTTAGTTAGGTACTTGGCCTGAGGTGTCCCAGTACTGGTGTCTGACGGCCATTGGGTGGGTGGAGGTCTGGATTCTGAGGCTCATAAGCTAGGGGGAGGACTCTAAATTTGTTCTGGCCAGCACCAGTGTCCACGTGGTAGAACAAGCTCCCTGAAATGGCTGCTGCTGCTTTTTCTTTCCCCAGGGTAGGCTCCAGTTGCCTTCTATCTCTCTGGGAAACTCTCAAGATCACCAAATAGATCTGACTCAGGCACCTTTCAAATTACTGCTTCTGCCTTGTATCCTGGAGCATATGAAATTTTATGTGCTCCTTTTAAGAGTGGAGTCTCGATATCTAGCCTTCTGGGACTCCCCAACAGTAGTCCCTGCTGGCCTTCAAAGTCAAGTGTTTTGGTAACTTGTCTTACTGTTACAGGACGTTTGGGCTGGGAAGCCTGCTATAGGCTTAGATTCATCACTTTTAGGGGAGAATGTCTGCAGTTATAATTATTCTTCCATTTTTGGGTCACTCATTTGGGGTATGGGCCTTTACTATCCTGTGTCTCTGTCCCTCCTGCCCATCTTGTTGGGGTTCCTTCTTTAATATCTTTAATTTGTAGAAGATCTCATCTGATAGGTTCCAGTAGTTTTCATCAGTGGCTGTTCTGTTAGTAGTTGTGATTTTGGTGTGTCATTAGAGGAGCTGAGCTCAGGATCTTTCAATTCTGCCATCTTGGCTGATATCTTTCTGCATTTTTTATGTTAGCCTCTCTGTGTTCTTTAAAGTGTGTTTCTATTACATAGCATAGATTTAATTTTTCTTTTAAAAATTATTTTTGTAAATCCATTTTGACAGTATCTCTCTTTTATGTAGTATCCTTAGTTCATTTGTATTTATTGTAAATCGTCATGTGGTTGCATTTAAACTGTATGTTTCTTCTTTATTTTTTGTAGCTGTTCTTTATTCATTTGTTCTTCCTTTCTTCTTTTGGGTTCATTTAGCATTTTTTAGAAATCTGTTCCATCTTCTCAATGAGCTTTTTGCTTTAGTCTTAATTTTTAGCTATATACTAATTTTTTATTGGGCTTCTCTGGTGGCTCAGGTAGTAAAGAATCCACCTGCAATCCGAGAGACTTGGGTTTGATCCCTGGGATGGGAAGATCCCCTGGAGAAGGGAGTGCCTACCCACTCCAGTATTCTGACCTGGAAAATCCCATGGACAGAGGAGCCTGGCAGGATACAATCCATGGGGACTTTTTATTAGCAGTAATTTTTTATTAGGCAGTCTAAAATTTTAATATGTATGTTTCTCTATATAGCATATCCATAATAGTGTGTGTGTGTGTGTGTGTGTGTGTGTGTGTGTGTGTGTGTGTGTGCGCGTGCGTGCTCAGTCGCTCAGTCATGTACAACTCTTTGCAACCCCATGGACTGAAGCCCGCCAAGCTCCTGTGTCCACGTGATTTTTCAGGCAAGAATACTGGAGTGGGTTGCCATTGCCTTCTCCAGGGGATCCTCCCGAACCAAGGATGATTGAACCTGTATCTTTTGAGTCTCCTGCACTGACAGGGAGATTCTTTACCACTACACCACTTGCGAAGCCTATATAGTACTAGTTAACAATTTTTATACTTTATAACAGTATTATTCCACTTACCTGCATTCTCTTTTATTGTGCTATTGTTATATATTGTATTTTATTCCTATATATTTTACAAATCCCTTAATATGGTATTACCACATTTCATTTAAATTCAGTAGTCCTTTCAATACATTTTTCAAGAAGTCTTTTATATTTATCCACCTATTTAAACTGTTTGGTGCTGTTTTTTTTTTTTCCTCCTTCATAACTGGGTCTCCATCAAGGATCATTTTTCTTCATCCTGAAGAATTTACTTTTATGTTATTATTGTGCAGGCTTTCTGGCAATAGTTTCAGCTTTTACTTGTCTAAGTGTGCATTGATTGAACCTTCATTTAAAAGGATATTTTTCACTAGATACGAAGTTCTACATCTATTTAGTTTTTTGTCTTTCCCATAACTTTAATAATTTTATTTCATTATCTTCTGCTTGTATTGTTCTTGATGAGAAGTCAGCTGTGAATATCATACAATATCACTTATACATGGAATTTAAAAAATGGTACACAGAAACTTACTTGCAAAGCAGAAATAGAGTCACACATGTAGAGAACAAACTTATGATTATGGGCGGGCGGGGGAAGGGAGTGGGATAAATTGGGAGTTAGAGATTGACATATATAGAGTACTATGTGGGCTTGCCAGGTAGCTCAGTGTTACAGAATCTGCCTGCCAGTGTAGGAGTTGCTGGTTTGATCCCTGGGTTGGGAAGGTCTCCTGGAGAAGGAAATAGTAACTCACTCCAGTATTCTTATCTGAAAAATCCCATGGTCAGAGGAGCCTGGTGGGCTACAGTCCATGAGGTCACAAAGAGTTGGACATAGTTGAGCGTGTGCACACTTACTCGTCCTTGCACACATACACACACTACCATGTATATAATAGATAACTAATGAGAACCTACTGTGTAACACTGGAAGCTCTACTCCTCTATGGTGACTTAAATGGGAAAGAAATCTGAAAAAGAGTGGATATATATATATGCATAGCTGATTTGCTTTGCTGAACAGCAGAAACTAACACAACATTGTAAAGCATCAATATTCCAGTAAAAATGAACTGAAAAAAATCAGCTGTATTTCAGTTATTCCTCCACTGAATGCAATGTGTATTGTTTCTCTGGTTGCTCTTAATATTTTTGTTGTTGTTGTTGAGTTTGTGTAGTGTTCAGGAAAGGATTTTGGGATGTGTGTCAATTTTTTCATTCTTGGGGTTTACTGAGCTTCTTGGACCTAGGTTTGGATTTTTCCTTTTTTGAATTTTGGGACGCTCTTATACTTGATCTCTTCAAATATTTTTTCTGCTTATAATTTGTCTCTCTTCTTTTGGGAATCCAGTTATGCTTTTGTTAGATTTTGATCATTTGCCTTTGATCCTTTTTTTCTCCTTTGATAGTTTGATTTCATTAATGCTTTCTTCTCTTTCATCTGTCTCCTTTTAGAGAGACCATCCAGTACATTCCTCATTTCAGATACCTTATGTTTCAACACTAAAATTTCTGTCTGATTCTTTTTAGAGGTCTCATTGCTGAATTTCTTCTAGTCTTCTAAATTCTTACATACAGTACTTATTTTACTGTTTTTGTCTGCTAATTTGGACAATTAGGTCACCTGTGAATCTTATATTACTATTAATTTTTTGACATGTAAGTTGCTTTTCCCCCATTTTATTACATGTGTTCTCATGATTTCTAATTCTTTGCTCTTCTAGCAGGGCTCTAGGATGTAAGAAATGTGAAGCTCTAGATTTCCCTGTGTCTTCCAGTACCATCCTTGCAGAAGTGGGGTGAAGTGGTAACTAGGTGGTGAGGATTATGAACTTTGTGTTTGGAACATTTCTAGATTCTAATCTTTCACATCAACCTAAGTGTTAATATTAAAAATATGAGTATTTTTTTGCAAATTGTTGCTCCAGGCTTATTTCTCTTCTCACCTGTGACCCAGACTTGACAAGTTTCCCTGCTGAGGATAATGGATGCTATTCTTTGCTAATCTGGAGAAGGGCTTGTCTCTTTCTGATTTTTTGTTCACTTAGATGTTTTTCATTTGTATCTCCTGTATATTTTTAAAGGAAAAAGTATGTGTTAACTTTTTGGTATGTATTTTCACTGTTATTATTGGTATGGTAAAGGCAGTAGTCTTTTGTGGCCTTCTATAGCACAAGATTGAATTGAAACTCCTTTTTCTTCTTTGAATTTAGTTTTTAAAAATTTCTTTCAGATTTTATATTCCTTTGTAAAACATTAATGTGTCTCTGTATGTGTGTGTTAGTTGCTCAGTTGTGTCTGACTCTTTGTGATCCCACTGACTGTAGCCTACCAGGCTTCTCTGTCCATGGAATTCTCCAGGCAAGAATACTGGAGGTGTAGCCATTCCCTTCTCCAAGGATCTTCCTGACACCCAGAGATTGAACCTGGGTCTCCTGCATTGCAGGCTGGTTCTTTACCAACTGAGCTGCAAGGGAAGCTTCTGTATGTCTGTGTATATATAGTAAAAAAAGAAATTGTAAAGACTCTTTGGTTCAATAATGATTTTGAACATAAGTGACTGTTTTTAAGGCTGGGTTTCACAGGAAGAACTAAAACATTAAACTAAGTAATACAGAGGTGTTACTCAGTGATTTCTAATGAGTAAAAATTCATCGCTCAAATGAAACTACTCAGTGATCTCTAAGACCAAAGATTTTTTTTCACGCCTTACAAGAAGGACTTTCTGGAATTTTTTTTTCTTTCAGGAACTGGTATTTATTATCAAAGTCATATTCCGTGTCAACAAGATGCCACAATTTCAAAAAAATTGCATACATTGCAATTTCATTGCAAACAGTCAAATGGAACCCCAGTCATTAAAAAAGTAATTCAAATTACTCCAAAGAATTTTTAAAACATCTTTATACATCCAGCCAACAAATTAAAATGGTTAACAAGAAAAAAATACAAATTCAGAGGTTTGGTATTGATGTTTAAAAAAGACAACTGCTTAAGCATTTCTGTTGATTTGAACATCAATCTCTCTGCTACTCAGCTTCATCCTATTCATCATCCAGCAGGATTTCTCAGCCACCTCTGGAAATTCAAACTTAACCACACCGCACCTTTTTGACTTCCCATTCTCCATCTTGATGTCAGCATACAGCATGTGGCTGCATTTGTTGAACTTGTCTTTTAGCATCTTCCATGTAAAATCAAATGGGAGATTTCTCACAAATATCTGGCAGGCCTTCCTGGCCACCCCAGGGGCATGGCCTATGGCTTCACTAAAGGAACCCACGAAACTTCCTCCAAAGTTGCCACACTCCATCTCTATGGCTTGGTCAAAGCTGGCACCACCACCGCCACCCATGGCCAGGCCCATATGCTCAATGCCAGCGTCCAGGGCTGGGCCCACGGCAGGACCCATGCGCTCCAGGCTGTTGGCGCCCATACGCTCCAGGCCCATGCACTCTAGGCTGGTGGCCATGTGATCCATCACAGGGCCCATGCTTTCCAGGCCTGTCCCCATGCCTGCGGGCACCATGTGCTTAATGGCAGGGCCCATGTGCTCCACACCAAAGCCCATGTGCTCAATGGTCTGGCCCACACGGTTACTGGGCGTGGCCATTTGCTTGAGGCCAAAGACCACGCTGGCACATGTGTGCGCCATGCCAGAGCTAATGAGCTCTATGGTCTGGCCCATGTAGTCAAGGCCCAGGGGGCCCATGGGCTCAATTCCCGAGCCCATGAGGTCCATGACCACGCCCATGTGCTCAGTCTCGGAGCCCACATGATTCATGCCATGGCCTAGGCCTGTGCCCATGCGCTCCATGCTGCGCCCCCCCCCCCCCCCAATGCGGTCAATGCTGGGGCCCATCCTCTCGATTCCAGGGACACTACCGCCTCCACCATTTATTCTGCCCATGTTCATCCCAGATCCTAATCGAACCATGTTTTTCATACCACCACCAATGGGTCCTTCCATGCCTCCCATTTTATTTATTCTAAATCCTATGCCTTCCATTCCCATTCCTGCAAGTCCCAGGTTGCCCATTCCAATGCGTTTATTCAAATGGTTGGCATCAGTAGGCTGCCCCCCTGGTCCTAACCCCATGCCAATAGCACCAAGTCCATGGGGAAGTCATTGTGGATGCTCAGGAGGGAAAAAAAAGCTCCCTTTGGTAAGGCCCTCTTATCCATTTTCATATGCGTTGGTCTCAAACAGCAGCTGGTTATTAAACATAGATATAGCTTGCATGGCTTCAATGGACTGTTCAAAAGTAACAGTGCCTATTCCACGACTTTTTCCATCTTTATCCTCAAGAATGTCTGCTCCGACCATCACACAAGCCATACTAAAAACTTCCTTCAGTTTCTGCCAGCCAACTTTATAATCTAGATTTGCTACAAATACTATGCTTCCCAGTCTTTCAGCCTTTTGCATTGCTCTCCTGGCATGTTCACCATCAGGATCTTCTTTGACTTTCAGTGGTCTTCTACTCAGATTATGCTTGTTAGAACTTCAGAAGCTTTTTTCATGCTCTCTTCCATCTTGAATTCAACAACAGCACATCCCCTTGCCTTTCCTTCAGCGTCTATTAAGAGCTCCACGTATGTGACCTCGTCAACTTGTTCTTTAACCAGATCTTTAAGTGACTGCCATTTCACATCAAAAGGTCTGTTTGTAATGAAGGCTCTGTATCTTTTAGTTGGATTGGCATATGGCTCAAAGTGATTGCCTCTCTTTTTATGTTTTTCTCCTCTCCCTTCTCATTCTGAGCAGGTTGTTTTCCTTCACCTTTCAGGCCTGGAGCACTTTTGCCGCTTGACATGCCGGGCGCGCCGCTCTCCGCCTCCATTTTGGGCTCCGTCGCCGCCACCTTAGCCGCCGCTTCAACCCATGCTGCGATTTTTCTCTGCGTCTGGGCTTTTGACTTTCTGGAATTTAATTACCTTTAATATCTAGAAATCTTGAAACTTTATTGTTTGTCCCTTAGTCTCTGCTTTTTACAACTATTTCCCTTTAATATCTTCCCTAAATATCTTCTTTGTGATGGTATTGAGTTCTTAAGGGATTTGAAAGTTCTTTAAAACTCTGGGCATTTTGTGTTAAATCGTAATGCTATTCTCTGAGATCCACAAAACAAGAATTCAGGGAGATAATTTTTAGAATCTTTTATTTTGTGTTTTTCATTTATTTAGCACTGTTTGGTTCATTTACATGTTATTTTTGATGATAAAATTCCTTCATATTTATTAAACATATATAAAACTGTAATTTTTTTCCAAATAATATTCCCTTTGTTTTGGCTCAGTTTTGGTAATTTATTTGACCATCTCCTAGAAAATCTTAAGTATAGGTCTATCTGGTATCTTTGAAAATTGGGTGTTACATATGATCTGTTAGCTAGCAGGCTAGCTCTTTAACAGTATTGTAATGTTTTCTTAGATTGTCATATTGAATACTATCAAATATTTGGTTTATCATATGTTGGTTTATTTTTTAAACACACATTTCTGTCTTCACAAATGGACATTTTTCAGTTTTATTGAGGTATAATTGATAAATAGAATTGTAGGATATTTAAAGTGTACAACATGATGATTTGATATATATATATATGATGAAAAGATTCCTTCCATCAAATTAATGAACATATCCATCACCTCACATATTTACTTCTTTGTTTTCTCCTGAGAGTGTTTAAATTCTACTTCCCTAGCAGTTTCAGTTATACAGTGCTGTGTTATGAGCCACAATAATATTATAAATTAGGTCTTCAGACCTTATTTATCTTATAGCTGAAAGTTTGTACCCCCTCTTCCTATTTCTCCCACCCCCACCCTGGTAACCACTTTTCTACTCTGGTAACCACTTTTCTACTCTGTTTCCATATGTGTGTGTGTGTTTTTAATTACATATATAAGTGATACCAACACATGGGTATTTGACTTATTATGTGTGAAGAATCTTAAAAAAATTAACTTATATATAAATTTTTATGAAGTTAGAAGAATTTATCATGTTATTAATTATCCAGTTTCCATGTAAACCTCATTAAAAGGGAAGATTGATTTTTTTTTTTCTGTCTGTGGGCTAGGGAATGACTGATTGGACTCTAGGATATAGCATGCATTTTTCAAGTGTCCACTTAAAGACTTGGATTGAGCATTATAATGTATCTGTAAAAATATTATGTCTTAAGAAAGAGTTTCTAGCTGGGTGAGTATAGTCATATTTTCAGTGGTCATGAGACATAAGACTGTCCTAATTATTTGGGGAAATAACTGGAGATTTAGAGTTAGATTTAGTGCATATCTAGCAGTATTTGGGAAAAAGTTTTTTTATATTGTAATTTGTGTTCACTCTGAATCTGAAAATACTTAATTCTCGTTTTCTGATTCATTCCACTGATGAGCTGTAGAGGGCATTACATGAATAGTAAATATAGCTTTGTGTTTTCTGTTTTCATCTGAAGTCATTGTACAAGGTGACTAGATCCTGAGTTATTATTCACTTTCTTTGATATGACATAAATATCAACATTATCTTCAGTGATATTGGATTGAGGTAAAAAATATTTATGAAACCTAATTACCATGACTTTTTCGTTAAAATAATATTTTTCATTAACTGTGTTTCATTTTTTCTGAGGGATCAATGAAAAGAGTTTAAAGAGATTTTGAGAACATATAAAGAAAGCTTCTTAAGATATGTTTGCCTAGAATGGATTAGTTAATGAATCAGGCTTTTAATGTATGTGTGTTAGTCTGACCTTTCCTAAAATGCTACCTGAATGATCCTTCCTATTTTAGAACAACAACAAGGTGAATAAAGGTTCTTTTTTTCCCCCTTATTGCAGACATTTTGTGAATTTAAATTGCAAAGAGTTTAGTTCTTCTTATCTCTGAGACAAGTTAATATAATTTAGTGAGAACTAGTAAAAACTTACAAAATGCTTTTCCTCTGGCCTAAGGGCCCAACTATCTAATCAAAATAAGAATGAAAAGAGACTACTAGATGGGACTGGAAGTTGTGAAGCCCACCTTGCTTTCTTTTCACAATGTAATCTAAGTGACATGTCTTGTTATCTTGAGGTTTTAGTGTTCCTCTCTGTAAGTTGGAGATTCTTGAGTATAACCTTTATAAGAAGTGCTTTGCTTTCAGATTTTATGAGATTCTTAAGGACATCAAGAGATGTTTGTGTTCTTTTACACACCACTGAATAATCAAAATACCTAGTGCTACCACTTTTTTTTTTTATGGTGTCAGTAATTGGGAAACTGAGTAAATGAATGAGTGATTCTGAAAAAATAATTTGTGTAAAAGCTTATCTTTACAGTATAGAAAGACTTTTTGCCTAGAATTTTTGAAATAATTTCTCTCATCCTTTGGTATAATACATGCTAGACTTGGAACTGCTGTTCAGTCACTAACTCATGTCCAATTCTTTGTGACCCCATGGACTACAGCATGCAGGCTTCCCTGTCCCTCATCTCCTGGAGTCTGCCCAGACTTATGTCCATTGAGTTGGTGATGCCATCTAACCATCTCATCCTCTGATGTCCTCTTCTCTTTCCTTCAGTCTTTCCCGTTGTTGAGGTCTTTTCCAAAAAGTTGGCTCTTCACATCAGGTGGTCAGGACTTGAGATTAAAATACTTTTAATATAAGATAGCCTGATATGATCAACAATAGATGTTCTATTATTATACAAATGAGAATATAGTTGTGATGATTATGTGTACAGCCATTATTGTTAGTTTGCCTTCAAATCTTAGTTGTGCCACTTTCTGGAATTTGTTAACCTATGGTCACTTAAATAACCTTCTAAACTTTAGATGCCTCTTCTCTAAAGTGTGAATAACAAAAGTATCTATCAATACTGTATAGGGTTGTTTGTAGTTTAAATAAAATTATCCAGTTTATGTGTTTAGTATTATAATGTTTGGTGCATAAAGAGTATACGTAAACATTATTATTATCATAGAATTCCTTTTTATAATTATTTTTAAGGCAAAAAGTGTTGTGATTTTCCTCATTTTAATGGTAAAGTGAAAATGTTAAAGTATCTTCAAAGGACCTGAAACATGAGTTTATTCACAGGTCTTTTTTGTAGTGAATTTAAGACTATGAATAATACTAATTCTCATGGGGAAATCTCCAGACGTCTTTGAGATCTATTTCAATAACACTGACTTTAGGTTTTGTGTTATACTTCCTCCTAAGCTGGTTAGAGTCAGTAAATCTTGTGGGGAATCTAGACGATTAGTGCAACAGAAACTTACATCAGCTCCAAGTGACCAGGCACTCATGAATCTAATTTTTTTCTGGCACAATTAATAATTCAGAAGCTGTCTTGATGGAACATGCAAATGAAAAAAAAAGTTTTTTTTTTTTTTTTTTTTAACATATCAGGAAACCACTCTTGATATTAAAGGGGAAAAAATGTCCAGGACCACAAAGGGAAAAATGTGAGTGGGGGGAAGTCCTTGAAAAGTTGTTAACTTGAGTAAGGGAAATACCAGTATCTCTGTGGTCTTTCAGGAACAAAAAACATCTTTTGCAAAGGGCCTTGTGTTTGAGCCAAGTTATAAAGTGACCTTTGTGGCTGGCTGGCTCAACCTCAGGTTTTCATAGGGAGAGTTAGTCAGCATTGCTTCAGTGCTTGTCAATGGGCAACAGATCACTTATCAGTGGGAAGCAAGGAAATGATGGTTGAAGCAGGGAATGACTGTTATTTCTCACCAGCAGATAGGTACACATCCCTTGCTGAAATGATTCAGCAGTTTAAAGTTGACTTGTGAGACTTTGTGAGTTACCACATGGGGAACACAGGACCCAGGAGGGTCAGCTGTGTTGGAATACTTCTGGGATTGCTCTGTTCCCTTCTGCTTTGAATCACTGGCTGATGTACAATTGTAGGCTTTTTCTTCTTTTTCTCCTCACTCATAGCTCTACCCCCAAGGTTCCCTAATAACAGAGTATTATTCTAGCCAGCAGCAGGTAAAAAATTTTCAGTTGTAGTGGGAGTGTGAGGGCACGGGAGGGGGAGAAGGAAGGTGCTTCATGTACTTCATTGGTGTTTAAGATACTTCCATCTTTTAAAACTGACACAGTTCTGTGCCACCCTCACTGCCAGAAAAGAACAGGCCTCTTGTCTGGATCTTTTCCTTTTAATGATTTCCATGAAAAAGCTTTTACCCAGTCTCTGACATGACTGTCAGAACACACATTTAAATAAATGTGAGACTGCTTTAAAGGTTATTGATATTCCCTGGTGGAAAAGAAAGGGCTTAAAAAAAAAAAACCCATCTGTCCATACACAAGTTAACTCAGACTGTTTATTATTATTTCCATTCTTGGTTTCTCCCTTTCTTCCTCCCTTCCTTCCTGTCTTTCTTTCCCCCATCTCTTTTTTCTCCTCCTTGCTTTCCTCTTTTTGCTTAATGACTCAGTTTAAAGGCAGGTCATTTGTTTCACAAAATTCTAGTGTCACCATGTCTTAGAAGCCATCATTTTTATACATTGATGTCTCTGATTAATTTAATCCGTGTTCAAAGATGTTGAATGGCAAGTACAGAATGCTGAATTCTAAGGCTGTTGTTTAGTTTCTGTAGACTATTCCTTTTGACTATAGGGTTCATTTCTGTTTGTATGTCTCAGATTTGTTAGCAAAAGTCAGTTATCTGTATGATAAAAAGATGGTACATACAGCAGAAATTTATATGTAGTATTTATAATAAAAACACACTGGACATTAAAAAATATATTGGGCATTAAAAAAGCACATTGGGTATGGATTTACTAAGAGTTAGTGGGAATTAAAGTTTCTGTCAGATTGCTGTCTTTTATAGCAAGTGGGTTCTCAAGTAACAACCAGATATTTGGTAAGATTTTAATTATTTGATAGGCATGAGAATATGGAGTTGTTAACATGGTTTGCCTATTCTTTTGTGAGAGAATGTTCTAATTACTATTAACCACTGTGTTCATTGTTGTTCTCTTTTCCTCACATGAAGTACGATGGTTTTATTGAAGAAGCAAGAGATTTAGGTAGTAAATTTCATAAGAAAAAGCATTTATGGCTACTTCTGAATACTTAATTATCTCACAAGTCCTGATTAGTTTTTCTGTGGTGATTATTGTAAACTTTTTTCATGTTACTCAGTCCTACAGCTTTACCTCTATTCTGTATTTCAGCAGATGATCCTTTATGTAGAAAGTGGACATGATTAGATAGAGGTATAAAAGACATCTAGGCCATTTAGAATAAATGTCTCAGATTTCTTTTTTTCTGTTTCAAATTCTCTCTGGGTCATCACCTCCCTTTGCTATTTCACAGAAAGAAGTGCATGACTTCCATAAGGCTAATAGCTACAAGCTTTTTGGTCTTGGTTCTTCCTAATTTTTCTAAAACATTGTTTCTATAGTATATCTGTCTTTTTCTTATATCTTCAGTCCCGTTATTGGCCGTTTTGCCACCAACTTGGTCTTGTAGTTTATAATAATAGAGAAAAAAATTATTCTAGCTATGCTTCCCTCTTGAATGAAACTTTAGCTTTATAGTTCTTTTTTTTAACATGTATATCGTTTTTTATTTAAACTAAAAAAAATTTTTTATAGTGTTGTGTTGGTTTCTGCCATGCAACAGTGCAAATAAGCCATGATTATACATGCATTGCCTCCCTCCCTAGCTTTCCTCCCCTTACCTCATCCCATCCCTCCAGTTCATCACAGAGCACCAAACTGGGCTTCTTGTTCTACACTTTCTCACCAGTAACTTCTCACCAGGTATCCGTTCTGCACTTTATAGTGTATATATTTATTGATGCTACTTCCTCCATTTGTCTCCCTCCCTCCCTCCCCTGCTTTGTCAAGAAGTCCATTCTCTATATCTGTGTCTCCCTCCACCTTCCTTGCAAATAGGTTCATCAATACCATTTTTCTAGATTCCATGTATATGTGTTTATATACTATATTTCTTTTTCTCTTTCTAACTTACTTCACTCTGTATAGGAGGCTCTAGGTTCATCCACCTCACTAGAACTCACTCAAATGTGTTCCTTTTTATGGCTGAGCAATATTCCATTGTATATATGTACTACATCTTCTTTATTCTTTCGTCTGTCAGTGGACATCTAGATTGCTTCCATGTCTTTGCTATTGTAAACGGTGCTGCTGTGAACATTGGGGTATATGTGTCTTTTTCAGTTATGGTTTTCTCATGGTATATGCCCAGTAGTAATGCTTTAGCAGTGATATTTTTAATATTTTTCAATTCAATTCAGTATTTACTGAGGACTACCTACTATGTGCTCAGCACAAAGATAAATGAGTTTTAGCCTCTGCCTCCTGAAAGTTTATTGTTTGGTTTGGTGAAGAGAAGTAGATCTAGTTATAATGATAAGTGGTAGATGCTTTAATAGAGATACGTACTCAGCACTACAGGAGTTTATCCTGGCATTCACAGTGTGTCCTCAACTTGGCTTTTCACTTTTCACAACACTTTAAATGTTGAATACTTAATGATTCTCCCAGTGGAGGATAAAAGAATTAATGTGGTTATACTGTGTTCTTTTTCTTTTCATCTCATTTATTCTTATCTTTTTTGTTTTGGAGTTCGTGAGTTCTGGTTATAATTGTAATTAATTGTTATTTTATGTGGTATGAAGTTTTACAACATATTATAATCTTTATGCAATGTAAAGCTTCTACTTTTTATAACAGTTCCATGTAGTCTTATGAATGTGAGGTAAATTATTTAGAGCCAACTCCATTTTAAAAGAATTGGTGTTTCTACTAATCCTTTCATAGCCAACTTCCTCAGTCACAAGTACTTTATTTTAAATTAAGACTAGTTTCTAACTTCAAGTAGAGTTTTCAAGAAATATTTTCCCCATGGATTAAAAAAAATAGGAATATATCCCCCTGAAAGTGAAAGTCTCTCAGTCGTGTCCGACTCTTTGTGATCCCATGGACTGTAGCCTGCCAATCCCCTCTGTCCATGGAATTCTCCAGGCCAGAATACTGGAGTGGGTAGCTGCTCCCTTCTCCAGGAGATCTTCTCATCCCAGGGATTGAATCCAGGTCTCCCTCATTGTAGGTGGATTCTTTACCAGCTGAGCTACCAGGGAAGCCCATATATCCCCCTGATATATGAACACATAGAATATTCTCATATGCTGATTCTCTCCCTAGCACAGTTTCCCCTATTATTAATATCTTCCATTTGTGGGGTATTTGTTACAATTGATGTATCAGTATTGATTTTTTTGAGACATAATTGTGTAAGTTTAAGGTGCATAATGTGTGGACTTCATCCTTTTATAATATTATAGTATGATTACCACCATAGCTTTAGCTAACACCTCTGTTGTGTCACATAATTATAATTTCTTTTTTTTTTGTACTGATAACATTTAAGATCTAGTCTCTAAGCAGTCTCTAAGCATTATTGTTGACCATAATGCCTGTGCTCTAGGACTTACCTACTGATTGCAGATTTGTACTCTCAAACAATATCTCCCCAATTCTTCTATCCCCAGCCCCTGGTAACCACCGTTTTACTCTCTGGTTTTAAGATTTTTAGCTTTTTTAGATTCCATATATAAGTAGTATCATACAGTATTTGTCTTTTTCTAACTGACCTTGCTTAGCAATAATGTTCTTAAAGTTAATCCATGTTGTTGCTAATAGCAGGGTTTATCCAAAGGAAAGAAAAACAAGATATCAAAAAGGTGATTGTACTCCCATGTTTATTGCAGCATTTATTCATAGTAGCCAAGATATGAAAATAATGTAAGTGTCTGTCAGTGGGTGGATAAAGAAGATATGATGTGTATGTATATGTGTGTGTGTGTATAAATTAAAATATTATTCAGTCACACAAAAGGAGATCCTACCATTTGTGACAATATCCACTCTAGTATTCTTCCCTGGAGAATCCCATGGACAGAGGAACCTGGCAGGCTACAGTCCATAGGGTTGCTAAGAGTCAGACATGACTGAAGGAACTTAACACACACAATGGTATATTATTATTTACTAGGTTTATACTTTAAATTAGGGCTTATTCTTTGTTTTGTACAGTTCTGCAAGTTTGAGTCATGTATAATGTCATGTATCCATCATTGTAATATTGAACTGCGTAGTTTCACCATGCTAAAAATTTCCTGTGCTTCGCAACTATTTATTCCTTCCTCCAACCCCAAGTCTCTGCAACCACTAATCTTTTTATTTCCTTCATGGTCTTGTTTTACACCTAGACTGTCATATAATTAGAATCATATGATATGTAGCCTTTCAGATTGACTTTTTTCACTTGGCAGTATGCTTTTAAGGTTCCTCTGGGTCTTTTTATGGTACGATAGTTTATTTCTTTTGATTTCAAATTAATATTTCATTGTATGTATGTGCCACAGCTTCTTTATCCTTTTATTTATTGAAAGACATCTTGGTTGCTTCCAAGTTTGGAAAGTTATCAATATAGTTGCTATAAACATTTGCGTCTATGTAAATTTTAAACTCTTCTGAGTAAATACCTAGGAGTGCACTTGGTAAGTGTATATAGAAAAAGTATATTTAGCTTTGTAATAAACCACTAAACTGTCTTCCAGAGTGGCTGTGTCATTTTACATTCTCATTAGCAATAAATGAGAGATCTGATTGCTCCACATCCTCACCAGCATTTGGTATAGTTAAGTTGGCCCCCCCGCCTTTTTTTTGTCACAACAGGTCTGTAGTGGTATCTTGTTTTATTTAGCAGTTCTCTAATAAGAAATGATGTTGAGCAACCTTTCATATGCTTAGTTGTTATCTGTATATTTTCTTTGATGAGGTGTCAATTCAGAACATTTGCTCATTTTTAAATTGATTTTTTTTGATTGAGTCTTAAGAGTGCTTTATATATTTTGTATACCAATTCTTTTATTAGATATGTGTTCTACAAAAGTTTTCTCCTAATCTATGAGTTGTCTTCTTACTCTCTCAACAGGGCCTTTCACAGAGAAGATGTTTTAAATTTTAGTGAATTCCACCTTGCTGATTTTACTGTCATGGATCATGCTTTTGGTATTGTTATCTAAAAAGTTATCACCAAGCCCAAGGTCACCTGGATTTTTCTCTATCATGTAGTAGTTTTACATTTTTGCATTTTATATCTATGACACATTTTTTTTTTGGTGAATGATACTCAAGTTTATGTCTATATTAATTTTTTTGCCTGTGGATATCCGGTAGTTCTAGCACCATTTGTTGAAATGACTGTTTATTTTCTATTGAATTGCCTTTGTTTTATTGTCAAAGATCATTTGACTGTATTTATCTGGGCCTGTTTTTAGAATTTGCATTCTGTTCTATTGGTCTGTCTGTTCTTTTGCTCATGCCATCTTGTATTTATTACAGTATCTTTATCCTAAGTCTTTAAGTTGGATACTATGAATCCTCTTACACCTTTCTTTGTCTTCAGTATTATAATGACTACTTTGTATCTGTTGCCTTTCCATAAATTTTAGAACCAGTTTCATGATATCCACAAAATAACTTGCTTGCTGAGATTTTTTATTGGTATTATATTGATCTGTAGAACACGTTGTGAAGATATCTTAGCATCATTGAATCTTCTTATCAGTGAACATGGAGTATACTTCCATTTATTTAGATCTTTTTTGCAGGCAGATTCTTTACCAACTGAGCTATCAGGGAAGCTATCATCTTACATCATAGTCTTGTCATTTCCTCTTATAGGTATTATACAGTGAGATTTATACCTAAGTATTTCTTTTGGGTGCTAATGTAGGTAGCATTGTGTTTTAAATTTCTAACCCCAATTGTTCACATCAAGAATTTAATGAAGCAGTTAACTTTTGTATATTCACCTCTACCATGCAACTTTTTTGTAATCACTTATTAGTTTTAGGAGGTTCTTTGTTTGTTGTTGGTTGTTTGGAAATTTTTACATAGACAATCATGTCATCTTTAAACAAACAGTTTTATTTCTTCATTCTTTATTTGTATTCACGTTATTTTCTTTTCTTGCTATGTTGCATTAGGCAGGACTTCCAGTATAATGTTGAATAAGAGGGAACATGCTTGCTTGCTTCTTGATCTTGGGAGGAAAGCATGTAGTTTCTCAGCATTAACTATAATGTACTATAGAAGTTTTTAATAGATGTTCTTCTTTAGGAAGTAAGTTATTAAGTAATATCTTCTTTATCCTTGATACTTTCCCTTCTTCTCTAGTCAGCTTTATCTAAACATATGTAGTTACTTCAGTTTTCTTTGAATTAGTGTTAGTGTGGTCTTTCTCCATTTCTTTACTTTTTCAACTTGTGACTTTGTGTTTAAAGTGGATTTCTTGTAGGTAGCATATAGTTGGGTCTTGTTTTTTCATCCAGTCTTTTGGTCTTTGTATTTCAGTTGGTATATTTAGATTCACATTTAAAATAATTATTGATGCAGATGGCTTAATATCTACCACATTGTGATTCTTCAATTTATTGCATTTGTTCTTTGTCTCTTTCTTAAAAAGCCTCTCTAATTCTGCCTTCTATAGTTCTGAGTATTTTATAATTCCATTTTCTCTCTTCTTTCAGCAAATAATTATATATTATCTAAGTTTTTTTTTTTTGCTGGTTGCTCTAGCATTTGCAAGACACATTTATAATGAGTCAAATCTACTTTCAAATAGAACTTCACAGATTGGGCAGATATCTTAAAAGAGAGTATTACAGGTCCTCCTTCTATCTCATATATCATCATTGCTCTTGTGTATTTCCCTTACCGATAAACTGGGATAACCCAATACACTTAGCTATTATTTTATATTAAAAAAATTGAGGTTAAATTCAGATAACATAGAATTAACCATTTTAAAGTGAATGATTTAATGGTGTTTAGTACATTTACAGTGTTGTGCAATCACCATCTTTATTTACTTCCAAAAAATTTCCATTATCCCAAAAAGAATCTGTACTCATATTTTCCACATTTCACTCTTTTTCTAGCAGACATGATATATCATACACTAGGAACTAAGGTAAACAGGATTTTAATGTGTTTATGTGTATCATAGGAGTTAGGCTGTATTTGATGTTTGCTTTAACTCTAGTTGTCAGAGGCTCATATTTTTTGTTTTGCTTTTGTTTGACCGTTCATCTTTGGGTTTCCCTAGTTGCTCCTTTTAGAATAGAGTCTTTTTCTTATAACTCTCTCAGTTATAATTCCCTGTAATTACACTGGAACCCTGTTGATGTGGTGGTCAAGTATTGGGGAATGGAAGTAGTCTACAGTCTTAAGATTATATCTCCATTTTTTGCTTTGTTTTAGATTAGACAAAATCTCAGAGCTGTGACCTTCAGAATTTCTTAAGTTTTCTTTTATATCCATCTTCTGTGATAAAGAAGGCTAGTGGGTCATATTTCGAAACGATTGTTTTTCCATTTCCCATATTGTAAGTATAAGGGGAATTTTCTTGGTTGTTTTCCATGAGAACCTTGTAAAGCTTCTGGAGGTGAAATTCATGGATGTGTAAGGATCCTTCTATCACTGGATCCTCAGGAGTTTCACTTTTCAGGCTATCTCAGACCCAGCCTCTAGAAGTTGAGTGTATCATTTAAGTTTTCCTACCAGTTACTGGCTTGGCTTTAGGCATTTCTGTTTCTGATAAGCTGTGATTCTTTGTGTCTGTTTTAATTTTTAGGTGACAGTCTGCCTTTTGACCTCAGTTTTCTAATGGATTTAGAAGAGTGGATTTGCTTTCTTTTTTTCTTTCTTTCAACTTTTTTCTTCTTTTGAAAACAGGAGTGACCACTTCAAGCTCTTTGCTCTTTAAAGCTGCAATTGGAAGTCTATTGCATTTTGACTTTTTATATTATCTTTGGAACAAGTCCTTCCTTCACGTTCTTTCTTAACCCCTCTATATTTTGACATCTTTTGTTATTGAGAAGAAGCCCAAGATCTGCTTGACTTCTTTTCTTTTTTTTCTCTTTTATGATGCAGTATGCTTCTTTTGAGTTGACGATGATGAGATCTTTAGACTTAAGCTTTTGAAATCTTAGGCTGTATCTTAATATTGATTATTTTGGAGGAATATGGTTTTCTTTGATATAGAAATTAAAAATTTTTTTATCCTTCAACATTTTTGAATTCTTGTTTTTTCTCTTTGAAAACATTTCATTGTTACTTCTTCATATGTATCATCATCTCACTAATTATTTCATATCTTTGTCTCTTGTCTTACGTATATATGTATTTTTTCTTTAATCGATGTCAGCTCTCTGCTTCTTGTACCTAACTTGTTGTACTGCTTCTAGCTTCTAATATGCTTTCAATTATGTAATGGTTTAATATTTTATTCAGTTTCTTTTACTAACTTTCATCACTCTTTAAAAAAAGGCATTCTTTTGACATTTTTTTTAGCATGTTGTTTCTTTGATCACATGTTTTATAGTACTTATGTTTTCTTAATTTCTGTTTACTTTTTGCTACATCAAATTATTTTTTGAAAATTTTTTCTTTTAACAATATTATTTTTATTGTTTTATTTTATTTTTATTAAAATTATATTATTAGCCCATCCTTTGATTTTATGTCTTTCCTTTTTTTTCTCCATGCGTGTCTTCTCGACTTACTATCTTTGAGTTGAAGTGTTTATTTTTAGACCTGTACTTTTCCAAAAAAATACTGTGAATAGGTTCTCTCTGACTTCTTTCTTTCTTTAACTACTACACTATAGAAATCATCCTTTTGAACTTGAGCTAAAGAACTCAAAACTGTTTTTAATACTACTCTTGTGGTTTGGGGTTCTTATTAAGTAACATAAAGGTTACTGAACATAGCACTCTTGATTCCTTAAAACAGTTGATAGGATAACTGACTAGTGGGTAGGATATGCTGGACAAAGGGATAATTCATGTCCTGGGCAGAAAGTAGCAGGATAGTGAGAGATTTAGTAATGCTACTCAGAATGGCATGCAGTTTAAAACACGGATTGTTTATTTCTGGAATTTTACACTTAGTAGTTTTAGACCTTGTTTCAGTGTGGGTAATGAAACCATTGTTCACCTAGGAAGGCTTTCTAAGTGAGCAGTGCAAAGAAATAAGAAAAACAATAGAATCTGAAAGGTTGGAGATCTCTTCAAGATAATTACAGATGCCAAGGGAATGTATCATCCAAAGATAGGCTCAATAAAGGACAGAAATGGTATGGACCTAACAGAAGCAGAAGATACTAAGAAGAGGTGGTAAGAATACACAGAAGAACTATACAAAAAAGATCTTAATGACCCTAATAATGACGATGGTGTGATCACTCACCTAGAGCCAGCATCCTGGAGTGCAAAGTCAAGTGGACCTTAGGGAGCTTCACTATGAGCAAAGCTAGTGGAGGTGATGGAACTTCAGCTAAGCTATTTCAAATTCTAAAAGATGATGCTATTAAAGTGTTGCATTCATTATGCCAGCCAATTTGGAAAATTGATTAGGCCACAGAACTGGAAAAGATTGGTTTTCATTCAAATTCCAAAAGAACAACAGTGCCAAAGAATGTTCAAACTACTGCACAATTGCACCATTTCGTATGTTAGCAAGGTTGTGCTCAAAATCTTCCAAGCTAGGCTTCAATAGTACGTGAACCGTGAACTTCCAGATGTACAAGCTGAATTTAAAAAAAGCAGAGGAACCAGAGATCAAATTGCCAACATCCATTGGATCATCGAAAAAGCGAGAGAGTTCCAGAAAAATATCTATTGACTATGTTCCAGAAAAACATCTATCGACTATGCCGAAGCCTTTGACTGTGTGGATCACAATATACTGTGGAAAATTCTGAAGGAGATGGGAATTCCAGACCACCTGACCTGCCTCCTGCAAAATCTGTATGCAGGTCAGGAAGCAATAGTTAGAAGTGGACATGGAACAACAGATTGGTTCCAAATAGTAAAAGGAGTATGTTAAGGCTATATATTGTTACTTTGCTTATTTAACTTATATGCAGAGTACATCATGAGAAAAGCTGGCTGGATGAAGGACAATCTAGAATCAAGATTGCTGGAAGAAATATCAATAACCTCAAATATGCAGATGATACTACTCTTACGGCAGAAAGTGAAGAGGAACTAAAGAACTTCTTGACGAAGGTGAAAGAGGAGAGTGAAAAAGCTGGCTTAAAATTCAATATTCAGTAAACAAAGATCATGGCACCTGGTCCTATTCTTTTATGGTAAATAGATGGGGAAACTATGCAAACAGTGACAGCCTTTATTTTCATGGGCTCCAAAATCACTGCAGGTGGGGACTGTAGTCATGAAATTAAAGGACACTTACTCCTTGGAAGAAAAGCAATGTCAAACCTAGACAGTGTATTCAAAAGCAGAGACATCACTTTGTTGACAAAGGTCCATATAGTCAAAGCTTGTTTTTTCCAGTAGTCATATATGAATGTGAGAGTAGTTTTTGAATTTTTCCATTTTGTCTAAGTTGTTTAATATCTCAGTACAAAGTTGTTCACAATATTGCCTAATCTTTTGAATGCCTGTTAGATCCATAGTGATGTTCTGTTTTTGCATCTTTAAAGTCTGTAGTCTAATGATTATAACTTTTAGAACTCAGTTATATTTTCTTCATCTGTCTTTTAGCTCTGTTATTTTTTATTCATGTAGTCTCATCTCCTTATGTGCTTGTTCACTTTTGATTGTGTGCAGGGCATTGAGTTTTTAAGTTATTTGTAGGAACAGTTTAAAATGTAGGATGATGATATCCTTCCTTGGAGAGAAGTCATGTTTGCTTTTATCAGACACTTTGTTGTTGTTCAGTCACTCAGGCTTATCCAAATCTGCAACCCCACAGACTGCAGCATGCCAGGCTTCCCTGTCCTTCACCATCTCCCGGAGTTTGCTCAAACTCATGTCCATTGAGTCAGTGATGCCATTCAGCCATCTCATCCTCCGTCATCGCCTTCTCCTCCTGCCTTCACTCTTTCCCACCATCAGGATCTTTTCTAATGAGGCAGTTCTTTGCATCAGGTGACCAAAATATTGGAGCTTTAGCTTCAGTGTCAGTCCTTCCAGTAAATATTCAGGACTGATTTCCTTTAGAATTGACTGGTTTGATCCCCTTGCAGTTCGAGAGACTCTCAAAAGAGTCTTCTCCAACACCACAGTTCAAAAGTACAGTTCTTCAGTGCTCAGCTTTCTTTATAGTCCAACTCTCACATCCATACATGACTATTGGAAAAACCATAGTTTTGACTAGATGGACCTTTGTTGGCAAAGTAATGTGTCTGCTTTTTGATATGCTGTCTAAAAGCATATGCTTTTCTTCTAAGGAGCAAACCTCTTTTAATTTCATGGCTGTAGTCACCGTCCACAGTGATTTTGGAGCCCAAGATAATAAAATCTGTCACCGTTTCTGTTGTTTTCTCATCTATTTGAAGTGATGGGACCAGATGCCATGATCTTAGTTTTTTTTAATGTTGGATTTTAAGCCGCTTTTTCATTCTCCTCTTTCTCTCTTTTATCAGATACTAGTAGACAGTATTATTCTAAATTATTGGTTGACAAGTAGCACTTTAGGATCACTTTAATCCCATTAATCGCTTAATTTGAGTCCCTACAAGAGCCTGTCTAATCTGGTTTAATTTTTTCAAGGGGTGCAGCATTCAACCCATTAAGAAAGGTATACCCAAGGCCATTCCTCCCTGGTGGCACTTGACTTTTACTGCAGTTTTCTAATTTTTCAGCATTTCATGTAGTTACCCTTTCAGTATTGATAAATACACTTAGGAAAAATGGCTACATATGTTGATGTCCCTTCCTCATGTCAGTTCCCTTTCCTGGATTCTGGCCTACCTAAGTTTTTCCATCATGTTAACTTTCTGAAGTCTTTAAGCAGTTAGCTTTTAAAGTTTGTTCATTTATTCATATCTAGTTATCCAGCTTACCATAGTCCAAGGTGCATATTCCCTTACAGTTGTTTATATCCACAAATGTTTTATAAAATTTTGATCATATTGTCTATATTAATTATATCTCTTATTTTTATACTTAAGAATATTTGTCCATATAACTAAATATCGCTTAAAGACATGCCTTTAAAATATTTATTGGATAATATTTCTTTTTTTTTAATCTTTAACCTGTGTTTTATTTTAAGAGATCATCTTGATTTTCTTTTGTAATAAACTTTTACAGTTTTAACTCTCAACCCTTAATAGTATTATTCATTATATTTGAGTTTAGCTTTCTCACAGAGAAAAAAACCCAAACATAAACCTTTATACTATCCACCTCCTAGTCTAACAGCACAATTTCAATAAGAAAGTTTTATTGATAACTGGATAATTTATGTGCCATCGGCAGAGAGAGATCAAGAGAGACTGTGCAGTGGCATTTTTGTTAAGAACTGTGATCTCTGACCCACTGCTCGATCCATTTCAGTATCTGATTGATGTTATCCTCTAGATCCTCTGGTTTATTGCTCGGCAGTTGATGCACTATTTCCTCCTTGTAGGATGCTAAAGCTTCTTCATGAAGAACTTGAAAAATCTCACACTGAACATTATCTTTTAGTTTCTTCTCATTATAACCCCTATTTTCAAGTCTTTTGTACAAAATACTGTTATCTGTTTTGAGCACAAATACTATATGAAACCAGTGTTCAGGGAAGAAATCACAACCATGGTAATCAAGGATAACTCCACCTTCACTCATTTGGCTTTCTAACTCATCAACTACTCTATCTTCATCTAAAATGGGACAGTCATACACTTCATCATAGCCATCATATAACTGCCCTTCTCAAGCTAAATCACCCACATTAACGTATTTCAGTCCTGATCTTGATGCAAGTTCTTTGCCTAATGTAGTTTTTCCAACCCCTGGTGTACCGGTGAGCAGGAGGTTCGGCAGCAACATGGTCCCCGCCGCGCTGGCCCGCACGCCTCCGCACGCGCGCTGCACTCTGGGAGGGGCCGCGGGGCGGGCCGCGGCGAGCGCCCGCGGCCCGGAAGCTCGCGGCCTGCAGCGGCGCCCGAGGCCCACCCCCGCCGCCGCGTCACCCGCAGCGGCTACCCGGCCCTCCAGGACACGCTTCCGCCGCAGGGCCCGAGACCTCTGCCCGGGGGCGTCGGCGCCGCGAGTCAGGCAGTACGCTGGACGCTGGATAATATTTCTTTACATTTTTGTTGAATGTGTGTGTTGTTAGTCACTTAGTCGTGTCTGTCTCTTTATGACCCTTTGGACTGTAGCCCACCAAGCTCCTCTGTCCATGGGAATTTTCAGGCAAGAATACTGGAATGGACTGCTGTTTTCTTCCTCAGGATCTTCTTGACCCAGGGATTGAGCCTGCATCTCCTGTGTCTCCTGCATTACAGACAAACTCCTTGCCCACTGAGCTATCAGGGAAGCCTCTTTTATGTTGTATAACTTCCCATTAGTTTTTCTGATCCAATTCTTTTATTAGTAAACATTTTATATTCCCTCTTTTTGTTTGCTACATAGTGCTAGGTTCAAAATTATTTACAGTTTCTCATCTTTACACATTTTATAAATATAACCTTGGTTATCCTTATTGGAATAGACGTGATGTGATAACAAATTGAGTTCTTGAGGGAGGATGTATAAGAACCTTTATTATCTTGAGAAACACCTGGTTGTTAAATTAAAACTGGAAACAGAAGCTTGTGTAAATGTATAGATTTACACCTAGCAGTAAGTGAATACATGTCCTTCTGATCTAAGGATGATTTTATAAGTTTCAAATGGGTCTTTGGCCTTGAGCCCTTCTTGCTGTCATTTTTTGTTAACTTTGTTCTCTTTTTCTTCTTATAGAATGCCTACTTTTTAAATATTTTTTAAAAATATAATTCCAATATATTGTAATATGATATATTAAAATAGTATATCTTAGCCCATTAATAGACTCATAAAACTTCATAACCTAATAGATGCAGTAAATAGAACCATAGAGTTAATCTTAACTTTCTTCTAGCTATTTCATAGTCAATCACTTGGCAATGATCATCACCAAGGAACAATTATTATTATTTTTTGAAACAAGTGTCTCTAGTTTCTTTTGTGGATAAGAATGAGAAATTTAATATCACATTTCTTTGATGGAGAATCCAAACTGGAAATTTTGATAATGTCATTGAGATTAAATCTTACAGTTTACTGTTTGATTTTTGTGTGACATTTGTAGTGAGTGGCCTTTTAGTTTATTTTCATAAACTAGATTATATTTGTAATGTTGGGTCTTTCATAGATTGGCTAAATTGCAGTTATTGCTATTCTTTTTCCTGTGGCACTTAAGAGTAGGTAATAGAAGTATGTTCTCTTTATTCTGTACTGCTGTCTACTATGGTTTATCAAAACTCAGTGTTGCTAGAAATTGTGTTCAATTTTTTAATTTGCTTATGAATTAGTTTATTGTTGTTATATTTAGCAGTCTTTCATAGGTTGGCTACATTGTAATTATGCTGCTCCTTTTCCTGCTGCACTTCTTAAACAAGTGGGTGATAGAGACATGCTCTTGCTGTCCTTTTTTTCCCCCAATAAAGATGAAAACATCAGAGTTTAGAAATCAGCACCGTTCCCATCCCCCTTCCCTTGCAGCTTTTCAGTAGACAGAGCTTCATGGCACACGTGGAAAAGGTTAACCCACCTAGAAAGATGGTGCTGATGAGTGCATCCACAGGGCGAAAATGGAGATGCACACATAGAGAACAGACTCCTGGATACACGAGGGAAAGGAGAAGGTGGGATGATCCAAGAGAGCAGCACTGAAACATACATACTCCATATGCAAAATACACAGCCAGTGTGTGAAAGAGGGAACCCACAGCCAGTGCTCTTGTGACAACCCAGAGGGATAGGATGGGGAAGGAGGTGGGAAGGAGGTTCAAGAGGGAGGGGACATGTCACCTATGGCTGGTTCCCGCTGATGCATGGCAGAAACCATGACAGTATTGTAAAGCAATTATCCTCCAATCAAAAAAAAATCATCATGCAGAAGGAAAATAAAGAAAAGGTTAACCCAGGAGGCCTACATTGTCCTAATTCTACAACTTCTAAATCTTCAAGACTGGCTTTTGGTCAGTTCTTACAAGAAAACCTCTGAGCCATTGAAGTATGCAGCCTGATTAGCAAGTCTTTGAAGGCCTGGGGCCATGTTGGATTGTTGATACTGACAGTGCCATTTATGCGGAATGCTTGCTTTTGTTTGCGGGGGGGCCCTGGGCCATGCCAAATAAGTTTGACTTCTTGGGGAAAAGGGAGTTGGAGACTGAATAGCTAAGGTCAGTCACATGGTTGCTTCCTGCCTACATGACCCCCAATAAAAACTCTTAATATTAAGTCTCAAAGGAGTTTTGCTGGTTGGCCATAGTTCGTACGTGTTGTCACATGCCTTTCCTGGGACCGTAATGGGTTGTCTGTTGATTCCACTGGTAGAGGATCCTGGAAACTCATGCTTGGTTTCTCCTATACTCTGCCTTATACCCCATACACCTTTGATTTTTTAAAAATTAATTATTTTTTTAATTGAAGGATAATTGCTTTACAGAATCTTGTCGTTTTCTGTCAAACCTCAACATGAATCAGTTGTAGGTATACATGATATCCCCTCCCTTCCGAAACTTCCCCGACAGCTCCCTCCCCATCCCACCCCTCCAGGCTGACACAGAGCCCCTGTTTTGAGTTTCCTGAGCCACATAGCAAATTCCCACTGGCTGTGGAGAAGGAAATGGCAACCCTCTCCAGTGTTCTTGCCTGAAGAATACCAGGGATGTGGGAGCTGGTGGGCTGCCGTCTATGGGGTCGCACAGAGTTGGACACGACTGACGCGAGTTAGCAGCAGCAGCAGCATACACCCTACGCATTGTAATGTAAGTTTCCATGTCACTCCCTCCATACATCCCACCCTCTCCTCTCTCCCCATGTCCACAAGTCTATCCCCCATGCCTGTCTCCCCACAGTTGCCCTGCAAACAAATTCCTTGGCACGATCTTTCAGATTCCGTATATATGTGTTAGAATATGGTATTTATCTTTATCTTTTTGATTCACTTCACTCTGTATAATAGGTTCTAGGTTCATCCACCTCATTAGAACTGTCTCAGATGCGTTCCTTTTTAACGCTGAGTAATAGTCCATTGTATATACATACCACAACTTTTTAATCCATTCATCCATCGATGGACATCTAGGTTGCTTCCATGTTCTAGATATTGTAAATAGTGCTGCAATGAACAATGGGATACATGTGTCTTTTTCAATTTTGATTTCCTCAGGGTGTATGCCTAGGAATGGGATTGTTGGGTTGTATGGTGGTTTTCCTAGCTTTTTTTTTTTTTTTCCCTAGCTTTTTAAGGAATCTCCATACCATCTTCCATAGTGGCTGTATCAATTTACATTCCCACCAACAGTGCAAGAGTGTTCCCTTTTCTCCACACTTTCTCCAGCATTTATTGTTTGTAGACTTTTTGATGAGGGCCATTCTGACTAGTGTGAGGTAATATCTCATGGTAGTTTTGCACTGTATTTCTCTAATAATGAATGATGTTGAGCATCTTTTCATGTGTTTGTTAGCTGTCTGTATGTCTTCTCTGGAGAAATGTCTGTTTAGGTCTTTTCCCCAGTTTTTGATTGGGTTGTTTGTTTTTCTGGTATTGAGTTGTATGAGCTGCTTGTATATTTTGGAAATTAATCCTTTGTCAGTTGTTTAATTTGCTATTATTTTCTCCCATTCTGAGGGTTGTCTTTTCACCTTGCTTGTAGTTTCCTTTGCTGTGCAAAAGCTTTTAAGTTTAGTCAGGTCCTACTTGTCTCCTTTTGTTTTAATTTCCATTACTATAGGAGGTGGGTCATAGAGGCTCTTGCTTTAATTTATGTCATCGAGTGTTCTGCCTATGTTTTCCTCTAAGAGTTTTTTAGTTTCTGGTCTTACATTTAGGTCTTTAGTCCATTTTGAATTTACATATGGTATTAGGAAGTGTTCTAATTTCATTCTTTTACATGTAGCTGTCCAGTTTTCCCAGCACCATTTACTGAAGAGGCTGTCTTTGCCCCATTGTATATTCTTGCTTCCTCTGTCAAAAATAAGGTACCCATGGGTACTTGGGTTTATTTCTGGGCTTTCTATCTTGTCCCATTGGCCTGTATTTCTGTTTTTTGTGCCAGTACCATACTGTCTTGATGACTGTAGCTTTGTAGTATAATCTGAGGTCAGGAAGGGTGATTCCTCCAGCTCCATTTCTCAAGAGTGCTTTGACTATTCAGAGTCTTTTGTGTTTCCATGTGAATTGTGAACTTTTTTGTTCTAGTTCTGTGAGAAATGCCATTGGTAATTTGATAGGGATTGCACTGAATCTGTAGATTGCGTTTGGTAGTATAGTCATTTTCACAATATTGTTTCTTCCTACACAGGAACATGGAATATCTATCTGTTTATGTCATCTTTGATTTCTTTCATTAGTGTGTTATAATTTTCTGTGTACAATTCTTAAGTCTCCTTAGGTAAGTTTTTTCCTAGATATTTAATTCTTTTTGTTGCAATGGTGAATGGGATTTATTCCTTAATTTCTCTTTCTGATTTTTCATTGTTAGTATATAGAAATGCAAGTGATTTCTGTGTGTTGATTTTGTATCCTGCAGCTTTTCTAAATTCACTGCTTAGCTCTAGTAATTTTCTGATACTATCTTTAGGGTCTTCTGTGTACAGCATCATACAAGTGATAAAGTGCAAACAGTGAGCACTCTACTTCTTCTTTTCTAATCTGGATTCCTTTTATTTCTTTTCTTCCCTGATTGTTGTAGCTAGGACTTCCAGAACTATGTTGAATAATAGTGGCAAAAGTGGACATCCTTGTCTTGTTTCTGATCGTGGTGGGAATGCTTTCAATTTTTCACCATGGAGAATAATGTTTGCTGTAGATTTATCATATATAGCCTTTACTGTGTTGAGGTAGGTTCTTTCTATGCCCATTCTGATATTCTTAATACCTGTCTAGCGAGATTCATGAAAAGTATATCCTCTTGTTGATAGAAAGTAATTGATAAAGCAAGGAAACATTATTTTACGGAAGGAAGAGATAAATTGTTATTTTTCAAATGTCATTGCTCATTTTACCCTGTGCCAGTTACAGTGCTAGGGACTCTCATGTAAACTGAAGGAAATGTTCTGCTTAGAACCTTTGACATTTTAATGAATAATTGTCAAAGTAGTTGAAGCTTAGTTTTGAAAATGTTCATTAGTACACTGTTTACTTTGTAATTTTCATTGTTTCCAGAGTAAGTGAATCAAGCACAGAATAGTAATTTATGTAATTTTTAAAAAAATATTCCTATTCTTCAAAGGGTAGCTCTCTTTATAGTTTTTTTTAAAGCAATTTTTATGTTAGAATATGGACTTAAGCTTAGTATTTTCATAACTTTCGTATTTATATTATAAACTACAATGCTATCCGTATCATTTTTCCAGATTGGCTTTATTACCAATAGTTTATACTGTGTATGAATTTTACTAGGATCATAACTAAATTTTTCCTTGTGTGGAGTTTTTAGGTATGAGCAATTGTCTTATATACATTTGACTTCCCCATCTTTGATCTCATTAGCACCCTTCTAGCTAGTGAGGTAAATCCAGTAACCTTACTGCAGTCCCAGAATTGTGCCCAGAAATCAAGGTAATTTATAGGATAGGAGAAGCATACCATGTCTTTCCTCATAAACCACACTAAAGGTATGGGTTTCCTCTGCTAAAAATTGGCTTCCTTCATCATTCTCCCTTCTTTAGAGGGCAGTTTAGAGTATTACCCTTCACTTTGATGTGGTCTTTAAATTTTTTCTCTTAATTGTACCTCTTACAGAAATCTTTATATGAAACAGAATGTTGAAATCTAATTGTGGGTTTATAACACATCATTTTTTTTTCATTCAATACTATGCCAAGTAAGTTGAGTTGGATCTGCTAAATCATTTTCGTGATGCAGACCCATGAAGAGAAAAGCGTATGTAAGCAGACACGGGGAGTAGTTCTAGTGACTTAATGCCCGTACTTAGAGTGACTTGGTTTTAGACTCCTCTTAATTTTGCTAGGGGAATATTAATATTTAGGTAGACAGTATGTCTTATTGGATCTGTTAGATACAAAGTATACAAATACACCTTAATATTCTGCTCCTTTTCAAAATTTAAAACTTTTAATAAAGGAATAGTTTTCTTTATCTAGTCAGTGTGCTTAAGTGTTTTAAATATTCAATGTATATTGTTGAATATTTTCCATTTTGATAATATTTAAGAAATTCAGAGCATTTTGTAATATTTTATAGAAGAAAGTGGAAGGGGAAAAATTTGCTGCTTACTTCGAAATAGCAGTTATTAACTTTGAATCTTTTATCTTGTTGGAAAGAGTTCTGGTACTTAGAAAAACTGATCTCTATTTTTTCGTTTTCAGAGTCTGATAATTATTTGTTCTATCCTTTTTAAAATGAACTTGTTTCAAGTGTTGAAATAATCAATATATATCTTTAGAGACTCAGAATTTTCATTTTCTTTTCAGCAAACCAAAATCATATAGGGTTATGTAAATACTGAGTAGCACTTAGAGCTACAAGTTAAATCTCATGACTCTGACCAGTATTTTTTCTTTTTAGTCATGTCATTTTGTTTTGTCATAATAATTGCTTAGTATTAACTTCCTTGTGAAGAAATCTGTTTTGAAAAAAATTCTGACAGTTCAAAACTGGGGCCTAATTGGATTCCTCTTTTTATGATAGGTTACTGCTGAGAGAAAACCATAACTGTACATTTCAAGGGAAGTGTTGTATTGAATTGGAATCTTCAGTATGTTAGAATGGGAAGCTTTTGTCCTTTGAGTTCTATTAGTAGTGATATAAAAGTTTCTGTTTTTTAGATTTACCTAACATTATTTCCCATTCTCCTACTCCCTGCCTTCTCAGATCCCTTCTCACTGTCACCTGTACTCAAACAAATAACAAATAATCATGAGAGTTTGGAAGGGATGAAGAAATACGGTAACAATACTTGTCTTTGTGTAAATGACTTGTACCTCAGAGATTTTGGAAAGATTGGTGTCTCCTCTACTTCTGATAGCTCTTGAGACTTAATAAAATGGATACATTTTGTTAGAAATTCACTCCAGAATTTAAAGGCTTGGGCAAAAGTGTGAATTACCTAGTTTCCTGGAAGGAAGGCAGTGGATAAAGACTGGTAAAGATACATAATAGAATTATTATTTTGTTGAAAGGGTGAATCAGTAGAAGAGATAATTTTGAAATAATTCTTCCTGTTCAAGAGTAAATCCCAGATTCTCTTGATTTTATCTATACTTTCTACCACACTTGTTAATTTTATCCTGTTTTAGTGTTTCTTACCTGGCTTTTGACTGTAGGTATTTTAAGTGAACTGGAAAAAAGAAGACATTTTTCTCTGTAAGCCTAATATAGAAGAAATGAAAGGGACATTGAGAATAATAACTTGTTGTCTACCTTGGAGATATACTGTGACCTTGTGTTACTTAGTGACACTTTCTTTCATTGAAATATAATTGACATGCAATCTTAGTTTCTGCTGTACAACATAGTAGTTTGATTTTTGTATACATTGCTAGATGAACACCATAGCTTTGGATACAGTCTATCAACATACAAAGCGAACACAATATTATTGACTATATTCTCCATGCTGTACTTTACATCCCCATGACTTAGTTATTTTAAATCTGTAGGTTGATACTTCCTGATCCTCCAACCTCATCTCTAGTCATGCCTCCCTTCCCCACCATTATGGTAACCACCAATGTCTTCTCTGTATCTATGAGTCTGGGCATTGTTTTTTGCTTGTTTGGTTTGTTTTGTTTTTATATTGCATGTATAAGTGAATTCATGTGATATTGTTTTTTTCTCTGTTTCGCTTATTCCACAGCATGATTCTGTCCTCAAGGTCCATCCATATTGTCACAAATGGAAAAATTTCATTCTTTTGTATAACTGTGTGTGTGTGCGTCTGTGCTCAGGGCTCAGGTTCTAAGTCGTGTCTGGCTCTGTGACCCCATGGACTGTAGCTCGCCAGGCTCCTCTGTCCATGAGATTATCCCAGCAAGGATACTGAAGTGGGTTCCCATTTCTCACTGAAGTGGGTTGCCATTTCCTCCTCCAGGGGATCTTGCCAACCCAGGGATTGAACCTGTGTCTCCTGTGGCTCTTGCATTTGCAGGTGGTTTCTTTACCACTGAGCCACTTGAGAAGCCTCATGACTGAGTAGTAGTCCATTATACACACACACACACACATGTTCTTTATCCATTGATGTGTCATCTATCAGTGGTCACTTAGGTTGTTTCCAAATCTTGGTTTTTATGAATAATGTTGCAGTGAACATAGAAGTTATATATCATTTCAAATTATATGTTTGTTTTCTTAAAATTGGTATTCAGTCGTGGAATTGCTAGATCATACAGTATGTCTATTTTTCTTATTTATGAAGAACTTTCATACAGTTTTTCCATAGTTACTGCCCAATTTACATTCCCACCAATAGTACATGTGGGTCCCTTTTCTGCGCATTCTTGCCAACACTTGTTATTTCTTGTCTTTTTGATAGTAGACATTCTGACAGTTGTCAGGTGATATCTCATTGTGGTTTTGCTTTGCATTTCCCTGATGATTCATGATGCTGAACATTTTTCTGTTTGCCTGTTGACCATCTTTTTATCTTATTTGGAAAAATTTCTATTCAGATTCTCTCCCCTTTTTTTTTTACTGGACTGTAATTTTTGTTGATATATATGTGATCTTTATATATTTTGGATGCTAACCCCTTGTTGGAAATATGGTTTACAAATTTCTTCTTCATTTTGTTGATTATTTCCTTTCCTGTGCAGAAGCCTTTTAGTAAATGTTGTCCCCTTTATTTATTTCTGCTTTTGTTTCCCTTGCCTTTGGAATCAGGTGCAAAAAACGTCTCTAGGACTGGTACCAAGGAGCTTAGCACTGCCTGTGGTTTTTGTAGGGGTTTTATGGTTTCACGTGTGTCATTTAAACTTTAATCCATTTTAATTCATTTTTTGTGTATGGTATAATATTAGCTTTTATATATTATGAAGTTATATGGTATAACTTTAGCTTCATTCTTTTGTGTGTAGTTGTCCAGTTTTTCCAACAGCCTTTATTGAAGGAACTAGAGTTTCCCTATTGTATATTCTTGCTTCTTTTGTGTAAATTAATTGATCATATATCTATGGGTTTATGTCTAAGCTCTTTTTTGTGTTCCACTGATTTATGTGTCTGTTTTTAAGCAAATACTATGCTCTTTTTATTACTATAGCTATGGAGAGTAGTTTGAAATCAGGGAGCATGATACCCCCAGCTTTGTTCTTAGGTCCCAAGATTGCTTTGGCTATTCAGGATTTTTAATGTTTCCATACAAATTTTGGAATTATTTGTTCTCATTCTTTGAAAAATGTCATTGGATTTTTGATAGGTATTGTGTTAAATATGAATTTTGCTTTGGGGAGTACGGACATTCTTTTTAAAGGGAAGTGTGGACGTTTTAACAATATTAATTCTTCTAATCCATGACTGTGAGATACTTTTTACATATTTGTGTTTTCTTCCGTTTTCAGATTTTTTACCTCCTTGGTTAAATTCATTTATGGATACTCTTTTTAATACAGTTGTATTGCATCTGAATTGTTGATTGATTTCTCTTTCTGATAGTTTGTTATTTATGTATAAATATAACAGGTTTTTGAATATAAATTTTGTACCCTGCAGCTTTAGTGAAGTCATTGATAAGTTCACATAGTCTTTTGGTGGAGTCTAGTTTTTTCTACATATAATATCATGTCATCTGGAAATAATGCCAATTTTGCTTCTTCCTTTCCAGTTTGTATGTCTTTTATTTCATTTTCTTTCCTAATTGCTAGTTAGGAGTTCTAGAACTATATTGAACACAAGTGAGGAGTGTGGGCATCTTTGTCCTGTTCCTGATCTTGGAGAAAAAGTTTTCAGCTTTTCACTGTTGAATATGATGTTAGCTGTGGGTTTGTCATATATGGATTTTAGTTTGCGAGGCAAATATTTCAGTAACATGTTGTTTACTTCCATGTTTTAGTGGTTTCTTTTTTATTTTGTTCCTTATAATTAATTTTTATTTTTATTTCATAGTGGTAGGAAAAGACACTTGAATTATTTCAGTCTTCTTAAATTTATTGAAATTTGATTTTTGCTCCAACATGTGATTTTTTCTGGAGAATCTTCCATGTGCACTTGAGAAAAATGTGTATTCTGCTGCTTTTGGATGAAGTGTTCTACATAAATCTATTATGTCTATCTGATCTAATGATATTTTCTTATTGATTTTCTGTCTGGACAGTGTATCCATTGCTGTAAATGTGTTGTTGAAGTCTCCTACCATTATCATATTGCTGTTAATTTTCTCTTTAAGTTCATTAGCATTTGCTTTATATATTTCGGTTCTTTTATGGTGGATGCATACGTATTAATAAATGTTATATCTTCTTGTTGGATTAGCCCCCTTATGTAGTTTCTCTCTTTGTCTTTTATTACAGTCTTTCTTTTAGAGATTATTTTTTCTCACATGAGTATAGCCATACCAGCTTTCTTATCATTTTCATTTGCACAGAATGTATTTTTTCCATCCTTTTTACTTTCAGTCTGTTTGTGTCCTTACTTATGAAATGAGTCTTTTGTAAGCAACATATAGATAGGTCTCTAAAAGAAAAATCCACTCAGCCATTCTGTATGTTTTGATTGGAAAATTTAGTCTGTAAAAATTGGTGTCTGTGTTGATAGTTATAGTTGAAACTTTCAGTTCAGTTGAAATAGTGATTCAACCAACAGTTTAAATTATAACTATTTCTAGCCCCTTTCTGTTGAAATATGGGGTGCTCCTTGGAGGAAACCTTGCTTATATATGACATCTTTTCTGGGAGACTAGGTTAGTAAAACATTAAGCAGCTTGGCACTACTTCCTACTGTTGAATTATTTTTCTTCCCAGCTTTACTTATATTTTTTATATTTGGGGGTCATTACTATAGCCACCTAAAACTGACATTGATAAAAGATGTAAAATTCAAACTGATATGTGATTAAAAAAATTGTGGAGAAAAGTTAATGCTGTTTTCAAAAATAATGTTAAAGATTATCTTGAAATCTAGTTTATCCATTGACCAGCTATCTTAGAATAATGTGTAAATGATACTGAGTGATCATTTAGTGTATTAGACATTCAGCAAGATTACCGTAATATGCCTGTCTTCAGGTTGTGTATGTGTGTGTGTGTGTGTGTGTATACACTTGGTTGCTCAGTCATGTCCGACTGTTTGCGACCCCATGCAATGTATTGTCCAACTCTTTGATTCCCCATGGACTGTAGTCCACCATGCTCATGGTCCATGGAGTTTTTCAGGCAAGAATATTGAAGTGGGTTGCCATTTTCTACTCCAGGGGATCTTCTCGACCCAGGGTTCAAACCTATGTCTTTTGTGACTTGCACTGACAGGGAGATTCTTTACCACTGCACCACCTGGGAACCCAGGTTATTGGCATTCAGAAAAGAATTTTGAGTTTGAAAATGACTAAAGGTTTCTTGAAATATTATTAACATGTTAGATATTGTCCTTCAGATATTAGAATATATAATAATATTTTCAGTAGTATAAAATATATGTAAGAATTCAAGATTAAAATGTTCACGTGCATATCTGTTTTCTTAAGCCTCTATGATTATTAAATAAATAAGTACTAATGTCTGAAATGCAAATGCCACTTTATGAAAGATACTTTCCTTGATCACTATGTATTAGAAAAGCAGCCTTTCTTCTCTTATCATTGCTAAACTGTTTTGCATTTTCAATTCTGTTCATTCATTTCTGAGAATCATTTATTGGAATCATTTGCTTTCAGTGTGAAAAACTTCCTTTAGCACTTTTATAGTACAGATGTGTTGGTCTTAAATTTCCTTAGTTTTCTTTTATCTGAAAATGTTTTCCTTTTGTTTTCATTCCTGTATTTTCTAGGGCTGCCTTAATAAAATATCAAAAACTGGATTTTTGTTGTTGTTCAGTCACTCAGTTGTATCTGACTCTTTGTGACCCCATGGACTGCAGCATGTCAGACTTCCCTTTCCTTCACTATCTCCTGGAGTCCGCTGAAACTCATGTCCATTGAGTCGATGATGCTATCCAACCATCTGATCCTCTGTTGCCCCCTTCTTTTGCCTTCAATCTTTCCCAGCATCAGAGTCTTCTCAGTGAGTTGGCTGCTCACATCAAGTGGCCAGAGTATTGGAGTTTCAGCTTCAGCATCAGTCTTTCCAATGAATATTCAGGGATGACTTCCTTTAGGATTGACTTGTTTGATCTTGCTTCCCAAGGAACTCTCAAGAGTCTTCTCCAGCACCCTAGTTCAAAAGCATCAGTTCTTTGGTGGTCAGCCTTCGTTATGGTACAACTCTCACATGGGTACATGCCTACTGACAAAACCATACCTTTGACTATGTGGACCTTTGTTGGCAAGGTGATATCTCTGCTTTTTAATACACTGTCTTGATTTGTCATAACTTCCCTTCCAAGGAGCAAGTGTCTTTTAATTCCATGGCTGCAGTCACAATCCACAGTGATTTTGGAGCCCAAGAAAATGAAGCATGTTACTGTTTACATTGTTTCCCCCATCTATTCACTAGGAAGTGATGGAACTAGATGACATGATCTTTTGTTTTTGAATGTTGAGTTTTAAGCCAGCTTTTTCACTCTCTTCCAAAGAACTGGTTGGCTTAATAAAAAAATATATTGTCTCACAGGTCTGAATGCTACAAGTTCAAAATCAGAGTATCAGTAGGGTCCTGTGTTCTTGTGTCTTCCTTTCTTGTCTCTTCCTTACCAACAATGTTAGCATTCCTTGGCTTGCAATTATAGCACTTTAATATGACTCAAATACCACCTAATGTTTTCCTCTATATCTTCTATCTTTGTCTTCTTCTTATCTTAAAAGGATACCAATTATGTTGAATTAAAGACTCAGCCTGCTTCAATATTAATTCATCTTAAATACATCTGCAGTTATCCTATTTCTAAATAACATCATATTCTGAGATGTTTAGGACTTCAACATTTCTTTTAGGGGGCAAATTTAAGCTCATTAAAATTTCTGAAGGATATTTCCTGGATTTAGAATTCAAAGTTGCTAATTTTTAAATTTTATTTTTTTTTCTCTTACTTTCTAAACTCTGCAGTTCCTGATAAGAGATCAATAGTCATTTGTATTGTTTTTCTGAAGTATATAATATGGTGTTTTTTTCCAAGTGGCTTTAAAATTTTTCTCTCGATCTTTGATTTTCAGTAGTTTGACTATGGTGTTCCCATTAGGATTCATTAAGCTTCTTGACTCTGGTGCTTTACGTCTTATATAAAATGTGGGAAATTTTCACCTGTTGTTTTTTCAGATATTTTTTCTTCACAATATTATTTCTCCTTTTTGTTCAAGGACTCTGGTACTACTTAGGTTAGACTTTTTGATAGTGTCCTCCATATTATGCAGGCTTTGTTTTTCATGTTTGTTTGCTTTTTTAATCTTTTATTTATTTTTTTCCTAATTTGATAATTTCTATTGCTCTATCTTCAAGTTCACTATCTCTTTTTGACTAAGTGCTTTAAATGGTGAATTCTTTATTTCAGATATTTTATTTTTCAGTCATAGAAATTACATTTGATTGTTCTACATAGTTTTTATTTTTCTGATGATATTTACTGTTGTTTCATTAGTTTATAATGAGAATGAACAGGGCATAATAAATCTTTGACAGAAACAGAGTTGAGGTACGTCTAATCTGGTCCCATCACTTCATGGGAAATAGATGGGGAAACAGTGGAAACAGTGTCAGACTTTGTTTTTTTTTTTAATTTTTTTAAATTGTTTTTGCCATACAATGTCATGATATCACCATGGGTTTACATATGCTCTCCCTCCAGAACACCCCTCCCTCCTCCCTCCCCCCCGGGAAATCTCCCTGCACCAGCCCCGAACATCAATCCTGGGCTGGCAATTGATTAGACATATGATAATTAACTTGTTTCAATGCCCTTCTCCCATATCATCCCACCCTTACCCTCATCCACAGAGTCCACGAGTCTATTCTATACGTCTGCGTTCCTTTTGCTGTCTCGCATGTTGGGTTCTCGTTACCGTCTTTCTAAATTCCATATATATGTGTTAATATACTGTTTTGTTGTTTTTGCTTCTGGCTTACTTCACTCTGGATAATGGGCTCCAGTTCCGTCCACCTGAATAGAACTGCTTCAAATGAATTTTTTTTTAATGCTGAGTAATATTCCATTGTGTATATGTACCACAGCTTTCTTATCCATTCGTCAGTTGATGGGCATCTAGGTTGCTTCCATGTCCTGGCTATTGTAAACAATGCAGCGATGAACATTGGGGTACACGTGGCTCTTTACACCAGTCAGACTGGCTGTAATCCAAAAATCTACAAGTAATAAATGCTGGAGAGGATGTGGAGAAAAGGGAACTCTCCTACACTGTTGGTGGGAATGCAAACTAGTACAGCCACTATGGAAAACAGTGTGGAGGTTCCTTAAAAAGCTGCAAATAGTCTTGCCATATGACCCAGCAATCCCACTGCTGGGCGTATACACCGAGGAAAACAGACTTTGTTTTTCTTGGGCTCCAAAATCACTGCAGATGGTGATTGCAGCCATGAAATTAAAAGGCGCTTTCTCCTTGGAAGGAAAGTTATGACCAACCTAGACAGTAGACATTGAAGAGCAAAGACATTGCCAACAAAGGTCCATCTAGTCAAGGCTATTGTTTTGCTAGTAGTCATGTATGGATGTGAGAGTTGGACGGTGAAGAAAGCTGAGCGCTGAAGATTTGATGCTTTTGAACTGCGATGAGAGTCCCTTGGACTGCAAGAAGATCCAACCAGTCTGTCCTAAAGGAGATGAGTCCTGGGTGTTCATTGAAAGGACCGATGTTGAAGCTGAAGCTCCAATACTTTGGCCACCTCATGAGAAGAGTTGACTCATTGGAAAACACCCTATCACTGGGAAGGATTGGGGGCAGGAGGAGAAGGGGACGACAGAGGATGAAATGGCTGGATTGCATCACCAACTCAATGAACAAGGGTTTGGGTAGACTCTGGGAGTTGGTGATGGACAGGGAGGCCTGGCATACTGCAATTCATGGGGTCTCAAAGAGTTGGACATGACTGAGCTACTGAACTGAACTGAATGTCAAAGCATCTACATATGTGAAACAAATTGCTAACAGTTCTGAAGGAAGAAATAGACAGCAATACAATAGTAATAGGAAACTGAAATACCCCACTTGGACAATGGATAGATCCCCTAGACAGAAAAATCAGTAAGGAATCATTGGTCTTGCACTAAACCTAAGACCAAATAGACTTAAAAAGCATATAAGGTTTATTCCACCTAACAATAGCAGAATGCATATTCTTCTGAAGTGCACACAGAGCCTTCTGCAGTGTAGATTACATGTTAGTTCACAAAACAAATCTAAGCGAATATAAGAAGATTGAGATTATACTAAATATGTTTTCTAATCACAGTGGTATGAAACTTGAAGTAAGTAACAGATGGAAAACTAGAAAATGTACAAACGTGTGGAAAGTAAATAACACACTGCTGAACAACTTAGCAATAATGAATGAGGAGGAACAGGAAATTTGAAAGTATTAATTTTGAGTAAGGAGATTGAAACAGTAATAAAATGCCTCCCAAAATCTAGAGAAGAGTTAACATCAGTTGTTCTAAATTCTTCTAATAAATTGAAGAGGGAACACTCTCAAACTTATGTTACAAGGTGTCTTAAAAATGTGAAAGTCACTCAATCGTGTCTGACTCTTTGTGACCCCATGAACTATACAGTCCATGGAATTCTCCAGGCCAGAATACTGAAGTGGGTAGCCTTTCCCTTCTCCAGGGGATCTTCCCAACCCAGGGATAGAACCCAGGTCTCCTGCATTGCAGGCAGATTCTTTACCAGCTGAGCCACAGGGGAAGACTAAGTGTCTTAAGTCAGTCCTAAAAGAAAGAAATCTAGCCTTTTGCCAATCATGAAAAGACCTTGAGGGTGTTATGCTAAGTTAAGTAAGTCTGATAGATAAAATGAAAAACTGCATGGTGTCTCTTAGATGTTGAACTTATGAAACTCAAACTCACAGAAAGAGAGAGTAGAATGGTGGTTGCCAGGGACTGGGAGCTGAAAAAATAAGGAGTTATTGGTCAAAGGGTACATACTTCCAGCTGTAAGTTGAGTACATTTTGAAGATCTTTTATACAGCATGGTTGATCTAATTAGCATACTTTATTATATATTGAAAGTTGTTAAGAGAGTAGATCGGAAATGTTATCACCACACAAAAAGTGATAATTATGTGAGAGGAAAGAGATATAAAGTAACTTACTCTGGTAGTCACTTAAAAATATATATGTATATCAATTTAGCACATTATCTTCTATAAACTCCTCTATTAATTGTATGTCAGTAATATCTCAATAAAGCTGGAAGGTAAAAACAGAAGGTGGGGGTGAGAGTGGTAACTAATATATAGCAATGTGTATTAAGCCACATCTTGAAAGTAGAAACAGATTCACATGGAATGGACAAAACAGTTCAATACTGGTAACTCCAGACAAGCTAAGTCTTTGGAGATGTGTGTTATTATAGATGATGAGGGTAAGTTGAGGGGCTTAAAATGGCATGCTTTGTTGAAAGTTAGCACATAAAACAGTTAATTCCTCTTCTTCTCCTCTCCCTTGCATGGAATGTTTGCACTTATATTCTTAGTTGGGAGATTGGAAAGTTTTTTTCTAGAGAAATTAATAAAGAACTGCCACGAAGTACTGTTTGTATTTCCCAATCAAAGATGTGATTTCCTTTGTAGAATTCCGTGAAGTTTGCTACTTGACAAGTCTTATATGCCCATAGACTTTCCTGTGAACTTTTAAGTAATTTATTACTAAATATGAGTGACTGGCCAAGGATCAATGGATATTTGAAGAAAATATCCAACTGTAAAGAGATACAAAATACCAATATGAGAAAACAAATAACAACAATAAAACATACTAGCTAGATGGAGCAGGTAAGATAGAAAACAAATTCATATGTTTGAAAAATTCACTGATATCCTAAAAATTAAAAATTTGATTTATTATATAGAAATATTATGAAGATTGCCAGGTATCATACCAATGTTTTCTTCGGTCATCCCCCAAAGCAATAGAAATAAAAGCAAAAATTATCAAATAGGACCTTTTCAAAATTTTAGGCTTTTGCACAGCAAAGGGAGCCATGTGCTTAGTTACTTAGTCATGTCTTACTCTTTGGACCCCATGGACTTCAGCCCACCAAGCTCCTCTGCCATGGGGATTTTCTAGGTGAAAATATTGCAGTGGGTTGCCATGCCCTCCTCCAGGGGATCTTCCCAACCCAGGGATCAAACCCAGGTCTCCCACATTGCAGGTGGATTCTTTACCGTCTCAGCTACCAGGGAAGCCCAGAGGAAACCATAAACAAAACAAAAAAACCTGCAGACTAGGAGAAAATGTTTGTGCATGATCCGAATGACAAGGGGTTAGATTTCAAGATACACAAACAGCTCATGCATCTCAATAACAAAAAACAAACAACCTAATCAAATAATGGACAGAAAACCTCAACAGCAGTTTCTCCAAAGAAGGCATATATATGGCCAGTAGGCACATATAAAGATGCTCAACCTTGTTAATTATTAGAGAAATGCAGCCAAAGTACAATGAGATACTACCTCATACTGACTAGAATGGCCATAAACAAATGCTGGAGCAGATGTGGAGAAAAGGGAACCCTCCTGCACTGGGTGGGAATGTAAATCAATATAGCCACTGTGGGAAACAGTATGGAGGTTTCTTATAAAACTGAAGTTGCCGTATGATCTAGCCATCCAACTCCTGGGTATTTATTTGGAAAAGATGAAAACTGTACTTTGAAAAGGTACATACACGCCAATATTCATAGCAGCAGTACTTACAATTGGCAAGACAAGAACATGACCTAAATGTCGATCAACAGATGAATGGATAAAGAAGAAGTGGTGTATATACACAATGAAACACTACTCAGCCATAAAGAAGGAATGAAATAATGCCATTGGCAGCAACATGGATGCATCTGGAGATTATCTCTCTCAGTGAAGTCAGAAAGAGAAAGTCAAATACTGTATGATATCACTTATATGTGGAATCTAAAATATGACACATGAACTTATTTACAAAACAGACAGATTCACATACATTGAAAACAAACTTATGGTTAGCAAATGGGAAGGGAGTGGGGGATGGGTAATTAGAAGTTTGGTATTAGCAGATAGAAACTACTATACATAAACTAGCTACAGCATAGCACAGGGAACTATATTCAATATTCTATAATAAACCATAATGGAAAAGATATCAAAATGAATATAAAACTGTAACCGAATCACCTTGCTGTATACCAGAAAGTAACACAACTGTGAATCAACTGTACTTCAATTACAAAAACCAAGTAGTCATCAGGAGTAATTAATTATAGGAGACTTCAATGTCCATTAGGAGTTCTAGACAAAGGGAAGAAATCACTAGAACATTAATATAAGAAAATCTCAGGACTCAGACTTCCAGGTGTTTACTGAGTATAATGAACAGATTAAACATTGATGTACACCAAGGTACATTCCTGTGAAATTGAGAACATATATGGTAAAGGATATGAAAAACTTCTAGAGAGATAAGAGATAAAGTAATATAATATACAAAGGAATGAAGATCAGTGTATCTGCTTTTCCAAGTAGCAATAATGGTTAGTAGAAGAGAGTAGAGTGAGCAATGCTTTCAATAACTTAAAGGGAAAATTATTGTCAACATTGAATTCTATACTCTGTTGAATATTTTATCAGTTTATTTGGAGGATTAAAGTCATTTTTGGAATGAAAAAATTCAAGAAATTTAACTGCATTAAGTGAAGTAACTGATGGGAAAGTAAATCCCTCCCAAGTGACAACTATGAAGCAGCCCTTATAGAACAGTCAGCCCGGGTTATGGCTTTAGAAATAATAAGGTTTGGATAGAATCTCTCTTATGATGAGCTTTTTGAGAGTGTTATAGCTAGAATATTAGAGAATCTTTAAAAAACGAATGTACGTAATTTGAAACTCCAGAAAAAACAGAAAGCTGTACCAGAAAGGAACTGTAATCAAATACATGCAGTCATTTCTTATACAGTTGACTCTAGTCAGACGGTTTGGTTATAAGACATAATGACTAATATTGATTATTTCTTTTACCAGAATACTTTGTCAGGAAGATAATTTAAGAAGCAGTAGGGGCTTCCCTGTTGGTCCAGAGACTAAGAGAGTGCGTTGCAATGCAGGAGGCAATGATTTGATCCCTGGTTCCCAAAGATCCCACATGCCACAGAGCAGCTAAACCCGTGCTCTGCAACTACTGAGTCTGAGCTCTGGGGCCCATTAGCTGCAACTGCTGAGGCCACGTGTCCCAACTGTTGATGCCTGCACACCCTGGATCCTATGCTCTGCAATGAGAGAAGCCACTGTAATGAGAAGGCTGCAACTTGAGAGGAGCGCCTGCTTGCTGCAACTGGAGGAAATCTGCACACAGCATCAAAGACCCAGTGCAGACAAAAGTAACTAGCTAATTAAATAAATAAAATTATTAAAGGAAGAAGTGGTAGTGTAAGGGAGTCTATCTGTTTAAGAAATCTAAGTTTCTAACATAAAATAAGGGTATTATTAGTAACGTGAAATGTAAAAATATTAACTCTACAGAGCAGGAATAGGGAGGGGATTTTTTGTTACAATAATTCAGTATTTTTAGATTTTTTAAACTATGAAATTATTTTCATTTCGCAGACATTTAAAATAAAACAAATTAGGAAAATATAAGTTGTTCTATAAAATTGACTTAGGATAAATAATCATTTGAGGCAGTAGTTTTCTCCATTAATAAAATAATTAAGGCTATCCACATAATTTTAGCTCTGGAGATAGTCTTTGCATCAATTATTAAATAGCAAAATATTGGAAGCAGTATAAATGTCCTATAGTAGATTAAGTTCAAATAAACATCCATTATTTGAAATGTAATATAATGCAAATAGGGGCTTCCTGCAAAGCTTGAGGCCCTGGCTCCATGGGAAGATCCCCTGGAGAAGGGATAGGCTACCCCATTCCAGTGTTCTTGGGCTTCCCTTGTGGCTCAGCTGGTAAAGAATTCGTCTGTAATGCAGGAGACCTGGGTTCGATCCCTGGTTTGGGAAGATCCCCTGGAGAAAGAAATGACAACCCACTCCAGTATTCTGGCCTGGAGAATTTCATGGACTGTATAGTCCATGGGGTCACAAAGAGTTGGACACGACTGAGTGACTTTCGTTTCACAATGCAAACATTATTGTAAATGTTTTCACTTGTAGAGAAAGATATTTGTGAAATATTTTTGAGCAAAAAACAAATTAAAAAAATTCAAGTATGATACTTTTTGTAATACCAATATAAATATATTAGCAATTATGCAAATAAACAGAAAGTACAAATGGGCCAACAGAAAAATCTTTATGTACGTACAGAAAATAGCCTAGGTTATCATTCATCAGTTAACTGATTAATACTGAGTAGAGATTTTTGATTTTTTCCTTTTTTCTTTATGCTATTTTCTAATTTATTTTACAATTAATGTGTTTCCGGTGTATATATGTTGACAAAGCAGAAGCATTTAAAATGAGCTGGAAATATCCTAATTCGTAAATGAATTCTTCTAACATTTACTATAATTTGTACTTTCTTTTAACACACACACACACACATAAATTGTAATGCCATGTATCTAGTACATCTTGTTGCAGTGAATTTAGTTGGTGAAAAGACTTTTTCCCCTCAATGAAATATAGCTTTGAGTATGAACTGGAGACTTTCAAAGGCCTAAGGATCTCAGTTGTAATTTTAAAGAAGATATAATGAACACCTTTGTCAATTGAAAAATTTTTCGTGATATCATAATCCTAGATTCCACTGATGGAGAGTCTTTCAGATCTGATTAAGGTTCATGAAAAACTGTTTATTGCTCCTTAAAATTATTGATATTACAAAGAATACACATATATAATATATATTCACACCCCATGGACATTAATATGCAAATAATTTTTGATGTGATCTTGATATATTCTTTTTCCTTCATTTTAACTCACTGCCCTTGTTTCATTTTTATTTTGTTTAAATAGGATCTGATAATGGAGCTATTAATATTTGGCAAAGAATACTAATTGCTAGAGCCAGGGCTAAGAAGCATGAGGAAACCATTTTGAAGTTACAACTCTTATAGTTCTTTTCATTGGAGAACTGAAGAGGGTAACTTTAGAGTCTTTATATTTTGACCTTGCCAGTTATATTCATGGACATCCTTTGGGCTTCTGATCTGGGATCATAATCCTTCTTCACTGTATTTTTGTACCGGATGATTTTAAGGCTTTATTTCCTTGAGGGAATAACAAGGAGATAAGAAAGCCTTCTTAAGTGATCAGTCCAAAGAAATAGAGGAAAACAATAGAGTGGGAAAGACTAGAGATCTCTTCAAGAAAATTAGAGATACTAAGGAAACATTTCATGCAAAGATGGGTGCAGTGAAGAACAGAAATGGTATGAACCTAACAGAAGCAGAAGATATTAAGAAGAGGTGGGAAAAATACACAGAAGAACTATGCAAAAATGTTTTCATGACCCAGATAATCATGATGATATGATCACTTACCTAGAGCCAGACATTCTGGAATGTGAAGTCAAGTGGGCCTTAGAAAGCATCATTATGAATAAAGCTAGTGGAGATGATGGAATTACAGTAGAGCTATTTCAGATCCTAAAAGATGATGCTGTGAAAGTGCTGCACTCAGTATGCCAGCACATTTGGAAAACTCAGCAGTGGCCACAAGACTGGGAAGATCAGTTTTCATTCCAGTCCCAAAGAAAGGCAATGCCAAAGAATGCTCAAACTACGGCACAATTGCACTCATCTCACATTTTAGCAAAGTAATGCTCAAAATTCTCTAAGCCAGGTTTTGACAGCCCTTGAAATGTGAACTTCCAGATGTTAAGGCTGGTTTTAGAAAAGGCAGAGGAACCAGAGATCAAATTGCCAATATCTGTTGGATTATCGAAAAAGCAAGAGTTCCAGAAAAACATCTACTTCTGCTTTATTGACTACACCAAAGCCTTTGACTGTATGGATCACCAGAAACTGTGGAAAATTCTTAAAGAGATGGGAATACCAGACCACCTGACCTGCCTCCTGAGAAATCTGTATGCAGGTCAGGAAGCAACAGTTAGAACTGGACATGGAACAATGGACTGGTTCCAAATCAGGAAAGGAGTATGTCAAGGCTGCATATTGTCACCCTGCTTATTTAAGTAACATGCAGAGTACATCATGAGAAACGCTGGACTGGAAGAAGCACAAGCCAGAATCAAGATTGCCTGGAGAAATATTAATAACCTCAGATATGCAGATGACACCACTCTTATGGCAGAAAGCAAGGAAGAACTAAAGAGCCTCTTGATGAAAGTGAAAGAGAGGAGTGAAAAAGTTGGCTTAAAGCTCAACATCAGAAGACTAAGATCATGACATACAGTCCCATCACTTCATGGCAACTAGATGGGGAAACAGTGGAAACAGGGACAGACTTTATTTTCTTGGGCTCCAAAATCACTGCAGATGGTGACTGCAGCCATGAAATTGAAAGACGCTTACTCTTTGAAAGAAAAGTTTTGACCAATCTAGACAGCATATTACAAAGCAGAGACATTACTTTGCCAACAAAGGTCCATCTAGTCAAGGCTATGGTTTTTCCAGTAGTCATGTATGGCTGTGAGAAATGGACTATAAAGAAAGCTGAGCATCGAAGAATTGATGCTTTTGAACTGTGGTGTTGGAGAAGACTCTTGAGAGTCCCTTCGACTGCAGGGAGGTCCAACCAACCCATCCTAAAGGAAATCAGTCCTGAATATTCGTTGGAAGGACTGATGCTGAAGCTGAAACTCCAGTCCTTTGGCTACTTGATGTGAAGAGCTGACTCATTTGAAAAGACCCTGATGCTGGGCAAGATTGAAGGCGGGAGGAGGAGGGGACAACAGAGGATGAGATGGTTGGATAGCCTCACTGACTCAGTGGACATGAGTTTGAGTAAACTCTTGGAGTTGGTGATGGACAAGGAGGCCTGGCAAGCTGCAACCCATGGTATTGCAAAAGAATTGGACATGACTGAGTGACTGAACTGTAACTTTACAGTGGTATACTTGTAGGGCAGTTTGGTTCCTTCATCCATGGACTTCTGAGAAGCCATATGGAACTCACTGGGGGCAGAATGAAATGAGGAGTGTATCTGTCCGCTCTTTGGTCGAAGTTTGCCTCACTTCTGAGTTGAGAATCGTGAATGCTAATTAACTGTTGTGGGATTCCACACTGTGATGTCTGCAAAACCTCTGGGTAGGAAGCTGGAAGTGTGGGGTACATGCTAAGTTGGTTTCAGTTTACACTGTATGACACTTCCAAGGCTGCCCAGAACTGGTTGCTGATACTATACTTGAAATAAGAGCTGAACATGAGAGGATGTGAGGTAGAGTACAAGAAGTGTGCAGTACAGATATCTAATAGTTGGAGTATAGTACAAATACAAAATTGAATGGCAGTGTGAAGAACTATTAGATAACATTAATGATTGTGTATCTAAATATTGCTAGATCTTTGATGCTTCCAGAGTAGAGAGTGAAACAAGATTGCTATCTCACATTTAGAGAAAGACAGGTGGAACTTAAAATTTTAGCGTTTTTTTTCTTTTAATGCATCTTTTTAAAAAATGTACAACATAATAAATATAATTAGCTCTGCTCTATGTTATATAAAGTTGATAAGAGTAAATCCCAAGAAGTCTCATGACATAGAGCAAAAAGTTTTTCTATTTATTTTTTTATCTGTCTACATTAATGGATGTTCACTAACCTTATTGAGATAATTATTTCATGATTATGTTAAGTCAAAAACTTCAACTTGGATATATCTTTTAATTCAGGATAATTTATGTGGGGCTTTCTTGGTGCCTCAGTGGTAAAGAATGTGATTGCCAACAGGAGACACAAGTTTGATCCCTGATCTGGGAAAATCAATCCCACATGCCACAGAGCAACTAAGCCCGTGTGCCACAAACTGTTGAGCCTGTGCTCTAGAAGCTGGGAGCTGCAAGTACTGAGCCTCCGTGCCACAAATACTGATGTCCGAGCACTTCGGAGTGCAAGCTCTGCAACAAGAGAAGCCACTTCAGTGAGAGGCCCACTCACCACAATTAGAGAGTAGGCCCCGCTGTCTGCAACTAGGGAAAAGCCCCTGCAGCAAGAACCACTGCAGCCAAAGTGAATAAATAAATAAATACAATTATAAAAAAAAAGATGACTGAGTGATTAGGCATGTAAATTAAATTCCATTAAGCTAAAAGCCTGTTCCCAAACACAGTACTTCTGCACATTAATTAAAAAAAATTTTTTAAGGTAATTTGCATGTATTTCTTCTTTAATCCTGTGGCAGTTCTTAGATGGGATGTTGCATTGAGAAGAACCTACCCATGGTTATAGAATTACTATATTGCAGAGCTTAGATTTAAACATATCTTACTCAAAGAAGGTGTTTTTTCTCCTTTTTCTTTTCTGATACAGCACCTTGTGATTGAAGTCCATGTTAGGTCTCAAACCTATAAGCCTAGGCCTCTCTCCATCTGTATGTATTCCTTAGGTCCACTAGAGGTCAGTATTGGGCTGATAAAGAAAGGAACCTTTGTTTTTTTGATTCACAGAATTTTGAGTCTTATTACTAGGTATCTTGGAAGTTGTATTCGCAATAAAACTTTATTTAATGGCATGCGTAATGACAGTTGTAAATGTTTTAATAGCTACATTTTTAGGTGAATAATTCAAGTTAGGTAATTCTTACGCCCCCCCCCCCCTTTTAAATAAATAGAATATTCAAATTATGTCTTTTACAGATATCCCTCTCTTTTGTTGGGCCAAATCTCATTCTTACATATGTTTCTTTTATTATTTTTTCCTTTATATAGTAAGCATTTATCTGAGTTTTCTGTGTATATGTCATTTTATCTGGACTTGGGGGATTCTAAGAATGGGCAAGTATGTGTCTTATCCTGAAGAAGAGAAGAGTTGAACTCTGAAGTGCTGTACTGTCACTTTTTATTTGAATATCTGACGAGTTTACTTAACTCATCTTCTCTATCCTGCCTTCACCTCACTAGTTCCACGGTTCCTATTTTTTGGAATGATCCCATCGTCTAGTCATAAAGACCAGAATACTTGCAGTTATTTTTATTTTCTTCCCCTCTTCCACATACAGCATTTAAATCAGTAAACTATATTGCTTCTGCTTCTTCCGTATCTGCTGCTACCTTAATTCAAATTCTCGTCATTCTTATTTGGACTCCTTTAGTGATCTATATGGATTTTCCTGTTTCTAGTCTTTTTCTGCTCCCGGTTCCTCAGCTCCCAGAGGATGTGCCCAAATTGTAAAGCTGATCTTTTTCTTCCCCTGCTCACATTCTTCTCTTGTTCCTCCGTTGCCTGCTAGCTGGCCTTGAAACTACTTTGCATGGCATCTTTAGCTTCGTCTCTTACTGTTGTCCAGTTGCTAAGTCCTGTCCGACTCTGTGACCCCATGGACTTCGGCTCACCAGGCTCCTCTGTCCTTCACTGTCTCCCAGAGTTTGCTCAGATTGATGTCTCTTGAGTTGGTGATGCTATTAAACCATCTCGTCCTCTGCCGCCACCTTCTCTTCCTGCCTTCAATCTTGCCCAGCATCAGGGTCTCTTTTCCAGTGAGTCCGCTTTTCACCTCAGGTGGCCAAAGTATTGGAGCTTCAGCTTCAGCATCAGTCCTTCCTGTGAATACTCAGGGTTGATTCCCTTTATGATTGACTGGTTTGACTATCTCTTGTTAGTCCTTCAGAACTTATGTTCTTATACAAAATTACTTAGTGCTTGGGTGGATAATGTTATCTCCCATGTCTTTTCTTATGCAGTTTCTTTCTTCTGGAATGGTTACACTTCCTACCTAGTTCCCTTTGGAAAAATCGTATTCACTCTTTTAAATTGGAGGATAATTGCTTTCCAGTGTTGTGTTAGTTTCCACTGTACAGCATAGTGAATCATCTACAAGTATACGTATATCCCCCCACTTCCTGAGCCTCCCCACTTTGCTACCTTTTCCTCCAAGTTCCTGAAATCCCTTCTTGCAGATATGATTACTTTCTGCTTTGTCTAATCATCGTGCCTGTGTTTATTTCTATCATTATACTCATCGCACTGAATTTCAGCCACTTGTTTGCTTATCCACTTTTTAAAATTATGTGAGGTTCAAGTGTCAGAAAATCTGTTTTATTCTTTGTGTAGTCAACACAATACTGGGACTCAAGTGGTTGTTCAGTACATGTTTGACTGAAAGTAGGGATATCGAGGGAAAGCACTGTGAGTTAAAACAGTGAGAGGAGGCTTTCTAAAGGAAAAATAATTTTAGTTGGATTTTGGAGGAAAGATTGAGTACAAGTAGGGAGAGGTCATCTAGAAGAGAAATGGCTTAAGCAAAGATATAGTAGTGAAAATATTCTTAGTATATCATGAGGTAGATTCTGTCCAGGTAGAAATCCATGTTGGAGAGTATTGGAAATTACATTGGGACAATCAGGTTCACCTCCCATTAACTGTAATGAGAAGGTGATGAGTTCCATTTTGGGTATGTAATAAGTGAAGTGATGATAGAACACACAGTAGTAATGTGGAACTAGAGATAGGCTATTGAATTTTGAGAGAGTGGAAAGAGTGGTAGAACAGTAGGGGTTGAGGAATAAACTTGTTTTATTTCTATATATTAGGAAAACAGAGAAGAACATATGTGAGGGAATCTTGAGGAAGAGGTGGTTAAATGTGTAAAGATTATTCACAAAGAAATTTAAAAAAAAGCCTAAATGTTTTCTAAAGTCTATTTGTTTGCTTGATACCCTGTTACCTGAACTCTAGCCTAGGCGGCATCAGTCAGTCAGCTGCTTCTCTGTCTCCAAGGTTGTCCTTGGAGGGACAGAATAAATGGTCCTGGTGAGAAGGCTTAGCATGTTAGAAAAGAGCTCTGAAGAACTGTTGTTTGTTGTATGGGCTTTAGAGTCACATTTTAATTTTTACATATATTGCATGTATTTACATATTTTTACCTGTATCTACTCTTCTCCACTTCCTGCCAGTCCCATAAAATAATTTTGAATAGATGGTGGCTTTCGTTTGCTCTCTGATGGGTAATATCTGAGTATGTATTTTATTATTTTACCTGTTTTAGTATTTCTAACTTGATTAGTTCTTTCTTGGCAAATCTGCCCTGACCGCTCCTTTATAAGTGGAAAAGTCTTAATAATTTTGACAGAGACCCCAAGTTATTATAGAGCCTTGGAATAAAACTTGCAGTGCTCTCATTTCTAGCATAGCGTATGTTGATTTGGCCTAAACTACTTTGTGCTCCATCAAAGTGATTGGTAAACCAGGCACACACACAAAAAAAACAACAAATCATAGATGATCTAAAATAAGTTTTGTAGGGTTTCTTTCAGATTTGTATTATTTGAAGTATAAATGATAGTACTTAAATGTGGCTCCTATTGATTGCTTTTGGTATACTGATAGTATTTTATTGATTGTGAAAGAAAAATACTTAACTTTGGATTCAATAAAATAGGCCAACTTATGAGAGCTTTTAGTTTTGCTGTACTGAGAGAGAGAATAAAGAGACAAAAGATCATTCTCTAGTTGAGGGCTTGCTTTTTTAATATGAAAGCTTTAGCTTTCTAGAGTCCTCAATCTCTTTTTGTGTGGTTTACATTGAAAATAAGTGAAGGGGGGAACTTCCTACTTTTGAGAGGAGTAGGAAGAATGTTTTGTCTAATTTGGGATCTCAAATGCTTTGAGGATATGTATGTCTTGTTTACAAACATAAAGTAAATGTTATTGGGTATCTTCCCTCTCAGTTTTGTTACTGAAGCCATGTATTTTATGTAAGTCAAATCAAAATATCAACAAGTACTATGCAGAGAAACAAGTTAGTCCATTGATTCAAATCTCTGGAATGTAGATTCTTTTCATTTTCTTGGCAGAGTCTAGCTCACATAGTTCAAGTTTTTCTCTGTCCTGTTATAATTGTCTTATTTAACTAGTACCTGGACTAACCCTTATACTTAGTATTTATCTAGAATTCTTACTCTCATTTAAATATTTGGAGATTCTGGTTTTTCTATTGAACTAATTTCTACTTGTTGCTGAGTAGAAACATCATATAGTGATTAAGAAATGTATATTGAGACTATCTCACATTTCTTAAACTTTATATCTTTGGATGATACTAAGTATTAATACTTTTGTTTTTAAAAAGAAAAGTTCCATTGTGAAACACTTTTGGAACATGCTGGATTAAAGCATGTTAAATAACTTTTCTTAAAATAGGACTTTTCCCAGTTTTTATTCTGTTAATGTATGATACATCATATGTCTACAAGAAGGTTTGCATAACATAAAGTGTTTCACATTTATTTGACTGCAGAACTCTTTTTTTGGGGACTGTTTTTGTCATGCTTTATGGGACTGTTGGTATAGAGGGAAGATGACTCATACGGGATTTAGGAGAACACACTTTGGGCTTCTGATTTACCACTTACTAACCTTGTGGCCTCAAACAATCCTTTGTCTTCCAGTGTATTTCCTGAGTGGTGATTAAGATCCCTTCCAGCTCTGATACTTTGGTCTAACTTCTGATGTTGACTCTGTATAGTCACACTTTCCACCTTTTTGGATGTATGGAAACCACATTGTTATTTGAGTATATTTTGTTAACCTGAGGGAATTACACTTTTCTATAAAAGTTTAGAAAAAGAAATACTTAAAACTCTGATTTCTTCAGACTAAGGTCATGAAATTCTGTTGGATTGATTAGTTCATATTACTCTATTAAGATATTTCATTCTCCTGATTAAAATTTATTGATCTCATATATCCACATATCTGTTTTTAAGAGTACCCTAAGCTTGAAGACTGCTGTCTTTTTTCTGCAAACCACAGTGGTTCTAGTATAGCACTTATCTTTTAAGAGAGAAATATTTAGTCATTTGCACTAATCTCTTGGCTGCTGTACCATGCTAAGTCACTTCAGTTGTGTCCAACTCAGTGTGACCCTGTGAACTGTAGACTGCCAGGCTCCTCTGACCATGGGATTCTCCAGGCAAGAATACTGGAGTGGGTTGCCATTCCCTCCTCTGGGGAATCTTCCTGACCCAGGGATCTGGGCTGCATCTCTTAAGGCCCTGGCATTGGAGGGTGGGTTCTTCACCCCTAGTGCCACCTGGGAAACCCCAGTCTCTTCGCAAATCAATAGATTTCATTTCTGTGATAACAGTGTGTGTATTTAGAAAATCTTCCCAGGTGGCACTATTGGTAAAGAACTGTCCTGCCAATGCAGAAAACTTAAGAGACGTGGTTCGATTTCTGGGTTGGGAAGACCCCCTGGAGGAGGCCATGGCAACCCGCTCTAGTATTCTTGCCTGGAGAATTCCTGGCACAGAGGAGCCTGGTGGGCTGCAGTCCATAGGGTTGCAAAGAGTTGGACACGGCTTAAGTGACTTAGCTCTCACTAAGTAATTATCTTTTTTTATCCCTACGTGCTATGTTAATATGTTTGGTTTTATTTCTGGCACTAAAACTTTATGTATTTTAAGGCATTTCATTGTATTTTCTTTTGATACCAATTAATTCAAAATGAAAAGTTCTTTGAATGCTTAAGTTTTATTTCTTTTTTTGTTTGTTTATTTGTGTGTATTTGTTTCTATCCTAGGCTCAACAACAAAGAAACCTGGATAACATCATCTTGCAACAACCCAGGATAGGTAGCAAGAGAAAATCTAAGAAAGAAGCATATACAATTTTTGATACAGAAATAGAAAGCACTAGCCCCAAATCTGAACAGGATTCAGGAATTCTGGATGTTGAAGATGAGGAAGACGATGAAGAGGTAACTAACATTTGAACCGGGGCAGTGAACCTATTGTTCCTTTAAATATAGTGTGTTTGAGATGTGTTTGAGATGTAACATAGCTCGTGTGATCTTCAGGATATTAAAGATCATTTAAAATACAAATGGTGCCTGATTTAAGGAAACTGAATATGTACTAAGGTATCTTAGTTTCTAAATCTCTATATTTTAAATATACTCATCCTTTTTTGTTTGTTTGTTTCAGTGTTTTTAATTGTATACTGAGTACTTCATTAAGGGAAAAATAGAGTTTACCTGACCTAGAGAAAGAGATCTGGATGACCTGCACTGAAGCTGGAACAGATTACTTGAGACGAATAAAAGATGTTAAACAGTGGGGTGTAAACAAAGAGCTTTCTTAGCCTTGAGAAATGGTTCACATTGAAATTATTAAATGATTCCAGAAAGTTGAGAACACATTTCTAGAAGAAATAAATGTATAAGTGATTATAGAGTATCTGGGAATTTTGAGACATGTCCATGCCGTCTTAGTTCTGTGACACTTCGAGGTAAAGAATAAGATCAAGTGGCCTAACTAGTTTAGTTTTATATCTTTCTTTGTTGTTAAAAGTATATTTAATGTATTTTTAAAAATACAACTACTCTGATATTTGAGATTTCCAGTTAAAATATTTTTGAACTACTTATTATTTGCATAAACTGGATCATTTTTTGGTAAGTGTAGTGTTTAGGAGCATGAACTTTGAAGACTTATGGACCATTCAGATACTGATTTTTCTGTTTTATTTTACTTAAAAATTATGATTAATGATCATATTATTTACTTGTCAAATGCTCACTGAAATGAGCAAGAAGCCATTTACCACTGTTCTCAGTAGCCTGTTTTATCTTTAATTGTTGGCCTCCTTTTCATTGTTTCATTTCTCCAGATAAAACTGGATTCACTGTTTCTTCCCCATCCTTGTTCTTTGTTGTATCCTTACTACCCTTTTTACTCTTCTCTCTCTGCTGAAACTACTGCCCCAAACTTTTCACTAACTTTGTAATCTTAGGTATTGTTTAGAACTTCTCACTATGTCTTCTCATTTAGTCTTCCAAACTAAAATTTGGAGCTTTCATGTCTTTGAAACAAGTGCTTCTACTATAAAAGGTGGTCAGCAAATTTTACTACTCTTCCTTGCTGATTTCTGTTTCATATCATTATTATCAGAGTGCCTGTCCTTATTATCATGACTTTTTTTGCTTCAAAAATCAAATTGACACTTTTTAAATGGGGCTGAAAAACAAATAAATGTATTACTTACTTATTTGTCTAAGTCATTAGCATTTAACTGTCATTGCGTATCTGAGAGATTGTCATATATGTAAGATACTACATTCCTTTATATAGTTTTTGTTGTTGATGGGATACATTGCTGTAGTACAAATCAATAATTTTATGTACAGTTTATCAGGTTGTGTTTACTATGTGAATGGGGTACATTAATATTTCACTAGACTTCCCTGGTGGCTCAGACGGGAAAGAACCTGCTTGCAGTGCAGGAGACATGGGTTCGATCCCTGAGTTGGGATGATCCCCTGGAGAAGAGAATGGCTACTCATTCAAGTATTCTTGCCTGAAGAATTCCATGGACTGAGGAGCCTGGCGGGCTACAGTCTGTCGGGTTGCAAAGAGCTGGACATGCCTGAGCTACTACATAATAGTTAATGAAGTGTGAAAGTTTCATTTTAGTCCCTAATGTACTTAGATAAAAAGAACTTTTAATAATTCTAAGATATAGAACTAAGGTAAAACCAGACATTCCCCTGAAACTCATGGAAATAGAACGGGGCAGAGAAGACTTGATCCCCTGAGTATTTTTTAGCATTCTCTCTTGCCTGGAATGACCTGTATGGTTGGATATGGATCCACCCAGGAGACCAGATTGTTTAAGTATTAAACTCGTCACAAGTGAGAAGTTTTATTAGCAGTAAAATAAAGCATCAAGATCAAGATGAGATCCGGTTAATATTTTAAATTTACATTTTTGATTCCCATTAAGGAAATTAAATTCTGTCAGGCACTATGGCTTAAGGAAACAGAAGTTAAACATAGTGTATGCCCCTGGATAATACACCCCCCAAAGAGAGGGTTATGTGATAAGATGAAAGAATGAAAGGTATATACAGTTCTCATGTGTTAATGAGAGCCTTCTGGATGTGAGCCGTTCTTTATTGTTAGCTCACTGAAGATGCTGGGCAAATTCTTTTAAATTTTTGTTCCCTATTTTTTCATTGTTTTGTCTTCCGAAGTCCAGAGAAGATGAAGAAAGCCTGACTAGTAAAATATGTTGGGGTTCCTCATAAAGGAAGTATTATAAGAATGTACTTGGAAGTTAGCATTTTAAAATGGTCATGTATCCCAAACCAAACAGAATTTGTATTAGAGATTTGCTGATTGAGCTCTTACAATAAGAATTCAGCACTTTGCTGTCATCTAATGGCATCCTATCTTTAAAAAAAATCCTACCTTATATTTATTTACTTCTCAGTTTGAATCTTCTTCAAGTGCACATTCTTAATCTCAAACCTCATGTAGAGAATTATTTATTTAGATGTCTCCAAACTGGTTTCTTGGCATAGTTCTTGCATGGTGTGAATAAATTCTTCAGATAAGGTCTTCCATGACCCACTGTGACGTTCTGACCTTCATTCTTGTCATTCTTCAACAGACCTCATTGAGAGTAGCATAAATAGTTTTTGAAATATTTTGACTTTAAACTGTGGCATATAATTGAGTAGTTCTTAATCTATTTGGAGGTCATATTTTCTGTGAGAGTTTGATGAACTATATGGAAACTTTACCCAGTAAAATCTATGTACATTCAGTTAAAAAAAGTTCTGCATAAAATTTTAGGGAATTTGTGACACTAATGTTGCCCCTAGGACTTAAGAATGTGTGTTGTAGAGAGAGTGCATCTTGAACTTAAATTTGCATAGAAATCAACTTGGAATCACATTTAAATGCAGATTCTGATTGTGTAGGTTGGGGTGAATCTGAAAGTCTGCATATTTAACAAACTCCCAGGTTAGAACTGTGCTTCTGGTCCCTGGGCATACTTTAAGTTGCAAGACTATAGTGGACCATGAGGAAGCATTTTTAGTACATGAAGCAAACAAACTCATGAATGTTTAGGTGTCTTACTGATTTTTCATTAATGTCTCCTAACATTTTCCCAGCAAAGAATATAGTACTTGAATCAGTTCAGCTCAGTTCAGTTGCTCAGTCGTGTCCACCTCTTTGAGACCCCATGGACTACAGCACACCAGGCTTCCCTATCCATCACCAATTCCAGGAGCTTACTCAAACTTATGTCCACTGAGTCGGTGATGCCATCCAACCATCTCATCCTCTGTAGTCCCTTTCTTCTCCCACCTTCAATCTTTCCCAACATCAGGGTCTTTTCAAATGATTCAGTGCTTTGCATCAGGTGGCCAAAGTATTGGAGTTTCAGCTTCAGCATTAATCCTTCCAATGAATATTCAGGACTAATTTCCTTTAGGAGGGATTGGTTGGATCTCCTTGCTGTCCAAGGGATTCTCAAGAGTCTTCTCCAACAGTTCAGTTAAGTTCATTTGCTCAGTTGTATCTGACTCTTTGTGACCCCATGAACTGCAGCATGCCAGGACTCCCTGTCTATCACCAACTCCTGGAGTTTACCCAACCTCACGTCCACTGAATCGGTGATGTCATCCAACCATCTCATCCTCTGTTGTCCCCTTCTCCTCCCGCCTTCAGTCTTTCCCAGCATCAGGGTCTTTTCAAATGAGTCAGCTCTTTGCATTAGGTGGCCAGAGTATTGACGTTTCAGCTTCAGCTTCAGTCATTCCAATGAACACTCAGGACTGATCTCCAGGGACCCTCAAGAGTCTTCTCCAACACCACAGTTCAAAAGCATCAATTCTTCGACGCTCAGCTTTCTTTATAGTCCATTTCTCATATCCATACATGATTACTAGAAAAACCAAAGCTTTCACTAGATGGACCTTTGTTGGCAAAGTAATGTCTCTGCTTTATAATATGCTTTCTAGATTGGTCATAACTTTTCTTCCAAGGAGTAAGCATCTTTTAATTTCATGGCTGCAGTCACCAACTGCAGTGATTTGGAAGCCACCCAAAATAAAGTCTCTCACTGTTTCCATTGTTTCCCAATCTGTTCACCATGAAGTGATGGGACCAGATGCCATGATCTTAGTTTTCTGAATGTTGAGCTTTAAGCCAATTTTTTCACTCTCCTCTTTCACTTTCATCAAGAGACTCTTAAGTTCTTCACTTTCTGCCAAAAGTGTGGTGTCATCTGCATATCTGAGGTTATTGATATTTGTCCTGGCAATCTTGATTCCAGCTTGTGCTTCATCCAGCCCAGCATTTCTCATGATGTACTCTGCATATAAGTTAAATAAGCGGGGTGACAGTATACAGCCTTGACATACTCCTTTCCTGATTTGGAACCAGTCTGTTGTTTCATGTCCTGTTCTAATTGTTACTTCCTGACCTGCATATAGATTTCTCAGGAGACAGGTCAGGTAGTCTGGTATTCCCAACTCTTTAAGAATTTTCCAGTTTGTGCTGATCTACACAGTCAAAGCTTTGGTGTAGTCAATAAAGCAGAAATAGATGTTTTTCTGGGATTCTTGCTTTTTCGATAATCCAATGGATATTGGCAATTTGAACTCTGGTTCCTCTACCTTTTCTAAAACCAGCTTCAACATCTGGAAGTTCACAGGTCAAGGACTGTCAAAGCCTAGCTTGGAGAATTTTGAGCATTTCTTTGCTAGTATGTGAGATGAGTGTAATTGTGCCATAGTTTGAGCATTCTTTGGCATTGCCTTTCTTTGGGATTATAGTGAAATCTGACCTTTCCCAGTCTTGTGGCCACTGCTGAGTTTTCCAAATGTGCTGGCATATTGAGTGCAGCACTTTCACAGCATCATCTTTTAGGATTTGAAATAGCTATTTAATAGAAAGTCATATTTTGTTTTCTAAATCTGTTGCTTCCCAGGTGGCACTAGTGTAAACAACCTGCCTGCCAATGTAGAAGATGTAAGAGTTGCAGGTTCAATCCTTGGGTTGAGAAGATCCCCTGGAGGGGGGCATAGGAACACACTCCAGTATTCTCGTCTGGAAAATTCCATGGGCAGAGGATACTGATGGGTTACAATCCATGGGGTTGGAAAGAGTCAGACACAACTAAAGCAACTGAGCATGTATACATAATAAATTAGAGCATTAGTTTTGATAAAATTTTAAAATTCTTATTTAACATACTTCAATTTAGGTATTTTTTTCAGTATCTGAAAAATGTTTTGCCCTTTCCTGTGTTTTTAATGGAAATATATTTAGTATATTTTTTGAGCCAAATGACATATTTACTATGTCTTTAGTTTGATAATAATTGTAGACGATAGAATGAGATGGGTAAGGAAAACTGAACACCTGCAAAATGGGTTTCCACATAGTAAAAAGATTGTATATTTTTAAACTGAAGTAAAGTTTGTGCTAGAGATGGGAAAAACTTAATAGCCTGAAGATGAAGTCACAGTAGTAAGTTGTTATCTTGGATGAAAAAAATGACTAAATGTTAAACTGACTGGCAAAGTCAGTCTCTTGATTGCTAGTTGCAAGAAAACGATTCCTTGTAAATTCTCTCCCTCTTTGTATTTTATTTTTGTTTAAGGTAATGAAAGTGTCAGCTTAATTAAGGTAAATTTTTTTATTTTAACTTGTCATATATATAAAGTTGAACTACATCAACTGCTGATATTTGCCCATTTTTTTGACCAAAAACTTAATTAGTTTTCAGTGGAAGTATGTATGAATTGTAGAATTAAAAACACTTATATTTCAATTATACAGCACTATAATTTGAGATCTGTAACATTACAAAGTGATCACTCCCCAAAGGGTCACATCTGTCACCATACCGTTGACCCCCTGAATGCCTTGCACTCATCCTCCAGGCCCCTTACCCTCTGTTAACTACTGGTTTGTTCCCTGTAACTGTGTGGGTTTTTTTTTTTTGTTTTATTTAGTTTTGTATTCCACATATGAATGAATTCATACGTCATTTGTCTTTTTATCTCTGGCATTTCACTCAGCATAATACCCTCAGTTCCATCCGTGTCATCCTAGTTGGCAACATTTCATTGTTTTTATCTAATTGATTAGTATCATTGTGGATATATTTGTATCTTTATCTTTATTTGTACTTATATGCCACATCTTTTTTATCTGTTCATCATCCTTTAATGGACATTTTTCCTATCTTGGCTAGTGTAAATAATGCTCCAGTGAATGTAGAGGTACATATATCTTTTTGAATTAGGTTTTCATATTGTGTATATATATATATATATATATATATGTAAATATATATATATATATATCCAGTAGCTACAATACCTGGATATTGTGGTAGTTGTAGTTTTAAGTTTTTGAGGAATCTCTGTACTGTTTTTCATAATAGCTGCACCAATTTACAATCCCACTAACAGTATTTGAGTGTTCCCTTTTCTCTATATCCTCTTTAGTACTTGTTATGTTTCAACTTTTTGATAAAGCCATTCTAATGGGTGTAAGATGATGTGTGGCTTTTATTTCCATTTCTGTGGTAATTAGTGATGTTGAGTATCTTTTTATGTGATTTTTGGCCATTTGTATATCTTTAGAAAATTGTATGTTGAGTTTATTTTCCCTTATTTTAAATTGGACTGTTTATTTTTTGTTGTTGTTGAGCTACAAGTTCTATATATGTTTTAAATATTAACTCTTTATCAGTTATATGATTTGCAAACATCTTCTATTTGGTAGGGTTTTTTTGTTTGTTTGTTTTAATGATGATTTCCCTTGCTGTGCAAAAGCTTTTTACTTTGATATAGTCCCATTTGTTTACTTTTGCTTTTGTTTCCCTTCCTTTTGGAGTTAGATCCAAAAATCATCACTAAGACAGAGGTCAATGAGATTACCTCTTCTGTTGTTTTTCCAGGTATTTTATGGTTTTAGGTCTTACATTCAAGTCTTTAAACTGTTTTCTGCTTATTTTTGTGTGTACTTTAAGATAGTGGTTCAGTTTCATCCCTTTGTCTGTAACTGTCCAATTTTCCCAACACCATTTATTGAAGAGAGAGTCTGTTCTCCATTGTATTATATATTCTTTGCTTCTTCATCATAAATTAACTCTTTATTGACCGGGAGAGTTTTGCAGAAACTAATGCCTGTGGCCAGTGATTTGTTATGTAAGTGAATATTGAAAAGTCTCTACTCAATTATGTTTGGGTAACAAAAGATGTTTTAATATGTCTCTGTTCAATAATGTGATAACTGTCCACATATGGGTAGATTATTTTCTGGGCTCTTAATTATGTTTCATTGACCTATGTGTCTGCTTTTGGGCCACTGCCATTTTGTTTTGATTACTATAGCTTTGTAGTATAGTTTGAAATCAAGATCTTGGTATCTCTGGCTGTGTTCTTTTTTAAGATTGTTTTGGCTATTTGGGATCTTTTGTGATTCCATATAGACTTTAGAATTGGCAACCCAATCCAGTACCTTTGCCTGGAAAATCCCATGGACAGAGGAGCCTGGTAGGCTACTGTATTGATTTAATATCCTGGAACTTTGCTGAATTCATTGATTAGTTCTTTTTTTTTTTTTTTTTTGGTGAGGTCTTTAGGGGTTTCTAAATATAGTATCATGTCATCTGCAAAGTGTGACAGTTTTACCTCTTTGTTTCTAATTTGGAGGCTTTTATTTAATTTCCTTGCCTAATTGCTGTAGCTAGGACTTTGCATACTTTTTTTTTTTTAAACTTTATTTTTTTTTTCTCCCTTTTATTGTTTTTGCCAAACAATGCCATGATATCACCATGGGTTTACATATGCTCCCCCTCCAGAAACCCCTCCCTCCCCCCTCCCTCCTCCCTCCCCCCCTGGAAATCTCGATGCACCGGCCCCGAGAATCAATCCTGGGCTGGCGATTGATTAGACATATGATAATTATCATGTTTCAATGCCATTCTCCCATATCATCCCACCCTTTCCCTCATCCACAGAGTCCACGAGTCTATTCTATACATCTGCGTTCCTTTTGCTGTCTCGCATGTTGGGTTCTCGTTACTGTCTTTCTAAATTCCATATATATGTGTTAATATACTGTATTGTTGTTTTTGCTTCTGGCTTACTTCACTCTGGATAATGGGCTCCAGTTTCGTCCATCTGAGTAGAATTGATTCAAATGAATTTTTTTTTTAATGCTGAGTAATATTCCATTGTGTATATGTACCACAGCTTTCTTATACATTCGTCAGTTGATGGGCATCTAGGTTGCTTCCATGTCCTGCCTATTGTAAACAATGCAGTGATGAACATTGGGGTACAGGTGGCTCTTTCAATTCTGGTTTCCTCGGTGTATATGCCCAGCAGTGGGATTGCTGGGTCATATGGCAGGACTATTTGCAGCTTTTTAAGGAACCTCCACACTGTTTTCCATAGTGGCTGTACTAGTTTGCATTCCCACCAACAGTGTAGGAGAGTTCCCTTTTCTCCACATCCTCTCCAGCATTTATTGCTTGTAGACTTTTGGATTACAGCCATTCTGACTGGTGTAAAGTGATACCTCATTGTGGTTTTGATTTGCATTTCTCTGATAATGAGTGATGTTGAACATCTTTTCATGTGTTTGTTAGCCATTTTTATGTCTTCTTTGGAGAAATGTCTGTTAAGTTCTTTGGCCCACTTTTTGTATCTTCTTTGGAGAAATGTCTGTTAAGTTCTTTGGCCCACTTTTTAATTGGGTTGTTTATTTTTCTCGAATGGAGCTGCAGGAGTTGCTTGTATATTTTTGAGATTAATTGTTTGTCCGTTGCTTCATTGGCTATTATTTTCTCCCATTCTGAAGGCTGTCTTTTCACCTTGCTTATAGTTTCCTTTGTTGTGCAGAAGCTTTTAATTTTAATTAGGTCCCATTTGTTTATTTGTGTTTTTATTTCCAGTATTCTGGGAGGTGGGTCATGGAGTATCCCGCTTTGGTTTATGTCCGAGAGTGTTTTGCCTATGTTATCCTCTAGGAGTTTTATAGTTTCTGGTCTTATGCTTAGATCTTTGATCCATTTTGAGTTTATCTTTGTGTATGGTGTTAGAAAGTGTTCTAGTTTCATTCTTTTACAAGTGGCTGTCCAGTTTTCCCAGCACCACTTGTTAAAGAGGTTGTCTTTTCTCCATTGTATATTCTTGCCTCCTTTGTCAAAGATAAGGTGTCCATAGATGCGTGGATTTATCTCTGGGCTTTCTATTCTGTTCCATTTATCTATATTTCTGTCTTTGTGCCAGTACCATACTGTCTTAATGACTGTGGATTTGTAGTATAGCCATTAAGTCAGGTAGGTTGATTCCGCCCGTTCCATTCTTCTTTCTCAAGATTGCTTTGGCTATACAAGGTTTTTTGTATTTCCATACAAATTGAGAAATTATTTGTTCTAATTCTTTAAAGGAGACCTCTGGTCGCTTGATAGGAATTGCATTGAATCTATAGATTGCTTTGGGTAGTATACTCATTTTCACTATATTGATTCTTCCAATCCACGAACACGGTACATTTCTCCATCTGTTTGTGTCCTCTTTGATTTCTTTCATCAGTGTTTTATAGTTTTCTATATACAAGTCTTTTGTTTCTTTAGGTAGAAATACTCCTAAGTATTTTATTCTTTTTGTTTCGATGGTGAATGGAGTTGTTTCCTTAATTTCTCTTTCTGATTTCTCACTGTTAGTGTATAGGAATGCCAGGGATTTCTGTGTGTTGATTCTGTATCCTGAAACTTTGCTATATTCACTGATTAGCTCTAGTAATTTTCTCGTAGAGTCTTTAGGGTTTTCAATATAGAGGATCATGTCATCTGCAAACAGAGAGAGTTTTACTTCTTCTTTTCCAATCTGGATTCCTTTAATTTCTTTATCTGCTCTGATTGTTGTGGCCAAGACTTCCAAAACTATGTTGAAAAGTAGTGGTGAGAGTGGGCACCCTTGTCTTGTTCCTGATTTCAGGGGGAATGCTTCCAGTTTTTCACCATTGAGGATAATGTTTGCTGTGGATTTGTCATATATAGCTTTTATTATGTTGAGGTATGTTCCTTCTATTCCTACTTTTTGGAGGGTTTTTATCATAAATGGATGTTGAATTTTGTCACAGGCTTTCTCTGCATCTATTGAGATAATCATGTGATTTTTATTTTTCAGTTTGTTAATGTGGTGTATTACATTGATTGATTTACGAATATTGAAGAATCCTTGCATCCCTGGGATAAAGCCTACTTGATCATGATGTATGATCTTTTTGATGTGTTGTTGGATTCTATCTGCTAGAATTTTGTTGAGGATTTTTGCATCTAAGTTCATCAGTGATATTGGCCTGTTGTTTTCTTTTTTTGTGGCATCTTTCTCGGGTTTTGGAATTAGGGTGATGGTGGCCTCATAGAATGAGTTTGGAAGTTTACCTTCCTCTGCAATTTTCTGGAAGAGTTTGAGTAGAATAGGTGTTAGCTCTTCTCTAAATTTTTGGTAGATTTCAGCTGTGAAGCCATCTGGTCCTGGGCTTTTGTTTTTTGGAAGATTTCTAATTACGGTTTCAATTTCCGTGCTTGTGATGGATCTATTAAGATTATCTATCTCTTCCTGGTTTAGTCTTGGAAAGTTGTACTTTTCTAGGAATTTGTCCATTTCATCCAGGTTGTCCAGTTTATTTGCATATAGTTGCTGATAATAGTCTCTTATGATCCTTTGTATTTCTGTGTTTTCTGTTGTGATCTCTCCGTTTTCATTTCTAATTCTGTTGATTTGGTTCTTCTCCCTATGTTTCTTGATAAGTCTGGCTAATGGTTTGTCAATTTTATTTATCTTCTCAAAGAACCAGCTTTTGGCTTGGTTGATTTTTGCTATGGTCTCTTTTGTTTCCTTTGCATTTATTTCTGCCCTGATCTTTAAGATTTCTTTCCTTCTACTAGACCTGGGCTTCTGCATCTCTTCCCTTTCTAGTTGCTTTAGGTGTAAAGTAAGGTCATTTATCTGATTTTTTTCTTGTTTCCTGAGGTGAGCTTGTATTGCTATGAACTTTCAACTTAGCATTGCTTTCACAGTGTCCCATAGGTTTTGAGCTGTTGTGTTTTCATTTTCATTCGTTTCCATGCATAACTGAATTTCATTTTTGATTTCTTCTATGATTTGTTGGTTATTCAGCAGTGTGTTGTTGAGCCTCCATATGTTGGAAGTTTTGAAAGGTTTTCTCCTGTAGTTGATATCTAGTCTCACTGCATTGTGGTCAGAAAAGATGCTTGGGATGATTTCAATATTTTTGAATTTATCAAGGTTAGATTTATGGCCCAGGTTGTGATCTATCCTGGAGAAGGTCCCATGTGCACTTGAGAAAAAGGTGAAATTCCTTGTATAGGTGGAATGACCTATAGATATTAATTAGGTCTGGTTGGTCTATTGTATCATTTAAAGTTTGAATTTCCTTGTTACTTTTCTGTCTAGTTGATCTATCCATTGGTGTGAGTGGTGTATTAAAGTCTCCCACTATTATTGTGTTGATGTTAATTTCCCCTTTCATACTTGTTAGCATTTGCCTTACATATTATGGAGCTCCTATGTTAGGTGCATAAATATTTATAATTGTTATTTCTTCTTCCTGGATTGATCCTTTGATCATTATGTAATGTCCATCTTTATCTCTTTTCACTGTCTTTATTTTAAAGTCTACTTTATCTGATATGAGTATTGTCACTCCTGCTTTCTTTTGGTCTTTATTCACATGGAATAACTTTTTCCAGCCTTTAACTTTCAGTCTATATGTGTCCCTAGGTTTGAGGTGGGTCTCTTGTAGACAACATATATAGGGGTCTTGTTTCTGTATCCAATCGGCCAATCTTTGTCTTTTGGTTGGGGCATTCAGCCCGTTTACATTTAAGGTAATTATTGATAAGTATGATCCCGTTGCCATTTATTTTATTGTTTTGGGTTCAAGATTATCTATCCCATCCGTGTTTCCTATCTAGGCAAGATCCTTTAGCATTCGTTGGAGGGCTGGTTTGGTTTTGCTGAATTCTCTCAGTTTCTGCTTGTCTGAGAAACTTTTGAATTCTCCTTCAAATTTGAATGAGATCCTTGCTGGGTACAGTAATCAGGGTTGTAGATTGTTTTCTTCCATGACTTTAAGTATGTTTTGCCATTCCCTTCTGGCCTGAAGCGTTTCTATTGAGAGATCAGCTGTTATCCTTATGGAATTCCCCTTGTGAGTTATTTTTTGTTTCTCCTTTGCTGCTTTTAAAATTTGCTCTTTATATTTGATATTTGTTAATTTGATTAATATGTGTCTTGGGGTGTTCTGCTTGGGGTTCATTCTATTTGGGACTCTCTATGTTTCTTGGACCTGAGTGGCTATTTGTTTTCCCAATTTAGGGAAATTTTCAACAATTATCTCTTCAAGAATTTTCTGATGGTGTTTCTTTTTGTCTTCTTCTTCTGGGACTCCTATGATTCGAATATTGGTGCGTTTAATAGTGTCCCAGAGGTCTCTAAGATTGTCCTCATTTCTTTTAATTCTTTTTTCATTTTTCCTTTCTGATTCATTTATTTCTGCCATTCTGTCTTCTACCTCACTTATCCTGTCTTCTATCTCTGTTATTCTACTGTTGGTTCCCTCCAGGGTGGTTTTGATCTCATTTATTGCATTATTTATTGTATTTTGACACTCTTTCATTTCTTCTAAGTCCTTGTTAAAGCTTACCTTCATCTTCTCAATCCTTGCCTGCAGGTTATTGAGCTGCAACTCCAACTTATTTTCCAGGTTTTGGATCATTTTCACTATCATTATTCGGAATTCTTTGTCAGGTAGACTTCCTATCTCTTCGTCTTTTGTTTGGTCTAGGCGGTATTTATCCTGTTCCTTTACTTGCTGGGTATTTCTCTGCCTTTTCATCTTGTTTATCTTGCTGTGTTGTCCCTTTATTGTGTGGGTTCCTCTCTATGGGAGGGGTTGGATGTGTGGTTTGTCGAAGTTTCCTGGATGGGAAAGCTTGTGTGGTGTTCTGGTGGGTGGGTCTGGGTTTCCTCACTGTTACTAGCAATGGAGTGTCCAGTAAAGAGTTTTGAGGTGTCGGTGGACTTGGTGTGACCTTGGGCAACCTGTGTATTGAAGCTCCAGGCAGTGTTCCTGCGTTGCTGGAGAATATGCTTGGTATATCTTACTCTGGAGCTTGTTGGCCCTTGGGGGTTGGTTGGTTTCAGTTTTGGTATGGAGGAGTTTAATGAGTTCCTATCGATTAATTAACTCTTGGATCCAGGAGTTTTCTGGAATTCTCAGGGTCTGGGTTTAGCCTCCTGTCTTCCAGTAGCCTCAGGACTCTTTCATCTCCTCACGTTGGCAATGGGCCGCCCCTCCAGATGCCCGATGTCCTCTGCCAGCATTCAGATCCTGTTTTATGGAGTTTGCTCAGCCTTTAAAAGTTCTTTTGGTGTATTTATTGGGGAGAGAGTGTTCTCCCCATCCTATTCCTCCGCCATCTTAGTTCCTCCCTATGTTTGCTGCTATTAAATAAACAAAGTGATTCCCTGGTGGCTCAATGGTAAAGAATTCACCTGCCAGTGCAGGAGACACAGGTTCAGTCCCTGGGTTGCAAATATTCCCTCTCTTAGAAGAAGGGGAAACTGCCTGTGACACAGTGGTCAGATGGTCCTAATCTTCAGAACGCTCCTCTGATTTCCCTTGGCAACAGCCATCAGGAAACTGTGAAGAGCCAAGGTTCATTCCTCATGAGTACTGAAGAGTACACAGCAGCCCTGGGTCACACAATGAGGTTGCAGAGGGGAAGAGAGGAAGAGCTGGGCTGGGCGTCTCAGGTCCCGCCCACGGGGGACAGCCAAGGGCGCGGGCCGGCGCTCCTCTCCTACCGCGTCTCTTTGTCCTTTGCATACTTTTTTGAAGAAAAGTGGTGAGAGTGGACATCCTTATTTTATTTCTGATCTTAGTAGAATAGCATTAAGCTTTTTACTGTTGGCTATGGTGTTAGCTGTGGGTCTGTCATATATGGCCTTTAGTATGTTGAAGTATATTCCCTCTATCCTTGGATGAGGAGACTGGCAGAGTATGGTCTCTAGGGTTACGAAGAGTTGCACGTGACTGAAGCAACTTAGCACACAGGCATATTCCCTCTATACCCACTTTATTGATGTTTTTATGGTAAATAAATCTTGAATTTTGTTAAAAGCTTTTTCTGCATTGAGATTATCATGTTTTTATCCTTTATTTTGTTCGTGTGGTGGATCACATAGATTTTAGATGTGGAACCATCCTTGACTCCTGGAGTAAATCTCACTTGATTGTGGTGTATAATCCTTTTAATGTATTGTCAAATTCAGTTTGCTAATATGTTGTTGAAGATTTTTACCTCTATGTTCATCAGGGATATTGGCCTGTATACAGGTTTTCTTTTTTATGTTGTCCTTGTCTGGTTTTGGTGTCAGGGTAATGCTGGCATCATAAAAAGTGTTTGAAAGCATTCCTTTCTGTTCTTTTTTTTTTGGTAAGAGTTTGAGAAGCATGCGTTTATGCTAAGTCACTTCAGTTGTGTCTGACTCTTTGTAACCCTATGGACTATAGCCTGCTGGGACCTCTATCCACTGGATTCTCAAGGCAAGAATACTGGGGTGAGTTATCATGCTCTCCTCCAGAGGATCTTTCTGACTCAAGGATTGAACCCTTGTCTCTTATGTCTGGTGTATTGGTAGGCAGTTCTTTACCACTAGCATCACCTGAGATGCCTGAGTTTGAGAAGGATAGATATTAAATCTTTTTTGAATATTTAGGATGATTCACCAGTGAAGCCATCTGGTCTAGGCCTTTTGTTTATTGTGAGGTTTTTTATTTGTATTCAGTCTTCTTGTTATCAGTCTATTAAGCTTTTCTGTTTCCTGATTATTCTGTCTTGGTAGACTATATGTTTTATCTGTTTCTTCTAGGTTGTCCAGTTTGTTGGCATATTATTGTTCATAGTATTCTCTTACCATTCTTTGTATTTTTATCAGTTATAATTTATCTTTATTCTTGAATTTATTTGACTCCTTGCTTTTTTTCTTGCTTTGTCTAAAGGCTTGTCAATTTTATTTTTCTTGTTAAAGAGCCAACTCTTAGTTTCATTGATCTTTTCTATTGTCTTTTTGCCTTTATATACTGTTCATGGGGTTCTCAAGGCAGGAATATTGAAGTGGTTTACCATTCCCTTTTCCAGTGGATCATGTTATTTCAGATAATGAGATAGTTGGATGGTCAGCATCACTGACTGAATGGACATGAGTTTGAGCAAACTCTAGGAGATAGTGAAGGACAGGGAAGCCTGGCATGCTGCAGTTTATGGGGTCTTAAGGAGTCCAACATGACTTAGTGACTGAACAATTGTCTTTTAAATTTCTATTTTATGTATTTCTGCCCTGATCTTATTATTTTCTTCTGTCTACTAACTTTGGACTTTGATTAGTTCTTTTTTTTCTAGTTCCTTAGAATTAAAATTAGATTTCTATTATTTCCTGAAGTAGTCCTGTGCTGCTATTGACTTCCCTCTTAGAACTACATTTGCTACATCTCAAAGACTTTAGTATGTGATAATTCTGTTTTTCTTTGTCTCTATGTATTTTTTTAATTTTACTTTTGATTTCTTCAGTGACCCACTGGTTGTTTGGTAGCATATTGTTTAATTCCCACATTTTTATTGCTTTTTTGGTTCAGTTTTCTTCTTGTAATGGATTTCTGTTTTCATAGCATTGTGACTAGGAAAGATGCTTAATATGATGTCAATCTTCTTAAATTTATTCATTTAATTTGTTTTTTAATTGGAGGAAAATTGCTTTACAATGTTGTGTTAATTTCTACCATATAACAGCACACATCAGTCATAATTATATATGTATTGGGTACATTCCACAGTTCTACATTTCTACTACCCCCACCACATTTTGTTTTTGATATCACATTTTGAGTCTTTATGTTCCCTTAGAAAATTATTGTATTCTTAGCTAATTTTACTTCTTTTGTCTCTTAAACTTTATGGTAGCTTTATAAGTGCTTGATTGGCTACCTTCTTTTTTAAAAAATTTTAATTATTTATTTTAATTGGAGGATGATTGCTTTACAATGTTGTGATGGTTTTTGCCATACATCAGCATGAATTGACCACAGGTATACATGTGTCCCCCACATCCTGAGCCTCCCTCCGACCTCTCTCCCCACCCTATCCCTCTGGGTTGTCCCAGACCTCTGGCTTTGGCTATCCTGCTTCATGTATCAATGAAGCCGTCTATTTTACATATAGTAATGTCCATGTTTTAATGCTACTCTCTCAAGTCATCCCATTCTCCCCTTCTTCCACTGAGTCCAAAAGTCTGTTCTTTACATCTGTGTCTCCTTTGCTGTCCTGCATGTGGGGTCGTTGGTACTGTTTTCCTAAATTCCATATATATGTGTAAGTATCAGTATTTGTCTTTCTCTTTCTGACTTGCTTCACTCTGTATATTAAGCTCCAAGTTCATCCACCTCACTAGAACTGTCTCAAGTGCATTTCTTTTTATGGCTGAGTAACATTCCATGGTGTGCATGTACCACAACTTCCTTGTACATTCATCTGCCAATGGACATCTAGGTTGTTTCCATGTCCTAGCTACTGTAAATAGTGCTGCATGAACATTAGGGTACATGTGTCTCTTTCAGTTCTGGTTTCTTCAGGGTGTATCTTGCTTACATTTTCCCATGAGATTTTTACTTTCAGTGTTTTCTTCTTATCAGTTAGTGTTGTTTTTTTCAAGTTAGGGAATTGCCTGTAAAATTTCTTGTAAGTCCACTTTAGTGGTGATAAACTTCTTTGCTGTGCTGTGCTTCGCTGCTCAGTTGTGTCTGACTCTTTGTGACCCCATGGACTGTAGCCCTCCAGGCTCCTCTGTCCATGGGGTTTCTCTAGTCAAGAATACTGGAGTGGGGAGCCATGCCCTCCTCTAGGGGATCTTCCCAACCCAGGGATCAAACCCAAGTCTCCAGTATTGCAGGTAGATCCTTTACAGTCTGAACCACCAAGGAAGCTAACTTCTTGAGCTTTTACTTATTTGGAAAACCTTTACCTCATCTTTAATTTTGAATGATAAACTTGCTGGTTAGAGAAATGTTGGTTGGAAAATTTTTCCTTGTAGCAATTTGAATATGCCATGCCACTCACTTACGGCCTGTAGAGTTTCTTCTGAGAAGTCTGCTGGAAGCTTTATGAGGGTTTTTTTTTTTTTGTCTATAATAAGTTGTTTTTCTCTTATTGCTGTTAGGGTTCTCTCTTGGTCCTTACTCTTACCATTTTAATTATAAGGTGTCTTGGTGTGGTTCTCTGTGGTGTCATCTTACTTGGAAGTCTCTTGACTTCCTAGACCTGGATGTCTGTTTCCTTTGACAGCCTGGGCAAGTTTTTCAGCCATTATTTTTTTAAATAAGTTTTCTGACCCTTTCTCTTGTCTTTCCCTTCTGAAACTTCTGTAATGTGAACATAATTCCACTTGATGTTGTCTCAGAGATCCTTTGAGGTATATTCACTTTTTAAAATTCTTTTTTTCTTTTTGCTGCTTTTTCTAGGTGATATCCATATGTTTTTCTTCCAGCTCATTGATTCTTTCTTATGTTTCATCCACTCTGCTGTTGAATCCCTGAAGTATATTTTTCAGTGAGTTTATAACTGCTGTTTAGTACTTTCTTATATTTTCTATCTTTTTGTTGAGGATTTCACTGTATTTATTCATTCTACTCCTGAGTTTGGTGAATATCTTTATGACTGTTACTTTAAACTCTTTATTAGGTTGGTTGCTTATCTCTGTTTCATCAAGGTCTTTTTCAGGGCATTTGTCTTGTTATTTGGTTTTGAAGTATATTTCTTTGTCTCTTCATTTAGCCCGACTCTCTGTCTGTCTAAATGTGTTAGGTGAAACGGCTGTCTCAGTCTTAAAGGAGTATTCTTTATAAGCTATGACCCGCGTGGCCCGGAAGCACGGTCTTTCCCGGCCACCAGAGCCAGGTGCTCACAGGCTGTCCCTCGTGTGGACTCTGTACGCCCTCCAGTTGCGATGGGACCTTCGCTGCTTCGTGGGGAGGATAGAGTGTGGTGCCCTTGTCCGGCCTGGCTTTGATGTTAGAAATCGGTTTTGAATCTTTATAGCTTACGGTGGTATATTCAGAGGTTATTGTTTATTTCTACATGTCTAGACTGAACTTTAAAAATCTTTAGAAATAGTAAACAGTGTAGCTTGAGAATGCATTAGAGTCGTCAGAAATATTATTTTTGGAATGTTGGAAGATAGAGTGCAAAGAACCACTTAAGATGATATATTATTTGTAAGAAAGTGGCCAGTAATACCTACAGAGAGTAGGGTTGTTGTGAGGATTGACTGAAGTAATTTATATGATGTTTTGTCATAGTGCTTGGCGCTTGCAATGCTACCAGTATATGATAGTTAACATTGTGGAATTCTGACTGTGCTTCTTTTGCAATAAAGGTGAAATATATCTTGATATGTTTTTTGATGATGTACCAAAAAATGGTGATGATACCATCTACTGTAAACAAACAAACAAAAAATCTATTGAAATAAAGCAATATTGAATAAGACATAGTTTGAAGAAGCAGGGCGTATGATTTCTGCTTTGTTCTAATGTTACTTAGAGCTTCTGCATTCTTAGAATACTTCATTGGTGCCACATTTCTGGCTCATCTCATATCCTAGTTTGTTAGCTCTCTTAATTTGTTTACATACTGTTAGTGAGCAGTGATCACTGTCATCCACACAACTCTTAAGAGTGTGGATCAAATAAATGTTTTTGACCAAATGATCCATGTCAGGTTTAACTCTTAAGAGTTGGTGGGTGTCCTTTTTTGTCATATGTGTTTAACAGGACACAAGTGCTAATTTAAATACAAGTGTTGTATAGTTGGTGTAAAGTCTTCTGAGGTGTCTTTCTCATTATCGTTCTTTACTAATATTGAGGTAACAAGTTGTATTTGTTTTTCAGAGCTGCCATACCAGAATTCCACAGGTTGCATGGTTTAAACAACAGAAATTTATTTTCTCACAATTCCAGACGGTGAAACTCTGAAGATCAAAGTGCCAGCAGGGTTGGTTTATCCATAGGCCTCTCTTCTTGGCTTGCAAATGGACACCTTCTTGCTATGTCCTCACATAGCTTTTTCTCTGCTCACATGCCCCTGGAGTGTCTTCCTCGTCTTATAAGGACATTGTACTATTGTGTTAGGGTTCCAGCTTTATAACTTTATTTAACTTTGATTACTTTCTTAAAGGTACTGTTTTCAATTGCTGTCACTGTGTGGATTCGGGCTTTAACATCAATTTTGAGGAGACACAGTTCAGTCCATGACAAGGTGATTGTAAAAAACACAAGACTTGTATTTAGAAAGTGTAAGTTCTGTCAGCTTTTGTGCTATTGGAGGAAGTCCTGTAATTTCTCTAAGCATCTCTTTTCTCACCTATGAAGTAGTGACAATAATTAATTAATGTTAAAATGCTTATGTGAAATTGTGGTTATGATATTTGATCCAAATTTCAAACTGTTTATTTCAGAATTTTCTTTTGACAAGAAGGTAACAAAATGAGTTTAATTTCTCAGGAAGTTAAAGTGAGATAAAGCATGTTAATACTTTCATAGTTTAGCTTAGAGGTTGCATTTGGGCAACCCATGGGCCAGAAACAGCTTCCAGAATGGTTGTTGGCTTATACAGTGCTTAAAAGTTTTAGAGTTAGTTTTCTACTTTTAAAAGTTAGTTGAATTCACATAAAAACCCTATATTTCCAACCTAGTCTCTTTCTAAGCATGGTAGTAATATTCCAGCACTGAGCTGCAAGGTTGCTACCTTAAAGGATGTGGGTTTTCCACTAATCCACAATCCCTATTTTGTCTGCACATTGGATATTACTATTTGTCATCTTATTTGTGCAAGTATTGAGGGAAATATTACTTTTAACAAGTATGTATTAAAAATAGGAAAATGGAAGATATACTGTTAGGGCCACATGTTTGGGAAAAAATAATGACAATATAGTTAATTGTAAAAATGAGTAATAGTCCAGTCTGTCTGTTAAGAGAGTACGATTTAATGTGCTAGCCTGCTTTGCTGATTCCCTGTATCCACTGACCTCTGCTGGCTTTGCGTTTTCCGTTTCTGTTCTTGATGAAAACTTGTCTGTTTTGGTGTTTTTCTTTCTGGCTTACTTCACTCTGCATAATAGGCTCCAGTTTCATCCACCTCATTAGAACTGATTCAAATGTATTCTTTTTAATGGCTGAGTAATATTCCATTGTGTATATGTACCACATCTTTCTTATCCATTTATCTGCTGATGGACATCTAGGTTGCTTCCATGTCCTGGCTATTATAAACAGTATAACTCTACTGATATGAAATAGTGAGAATAAGTAAATTCCTTGAGATAGGAATTAAGTTAGAGGTTACAAGAACTCAAGGGGAAGAGGAAAGGGAAGTTATCCTTTAACGAATATGAAATTTCTGTTTGGGGTGAGGAAAAATTTTGGAAATAATCTTGGTGGTTTTACAACTAATTAATGCCACTGAATTATACAGTTTAAGCCACAATTTTTAAAAATTGTTTTAAAAAATGCAAAAAAAGAGAAGAAAGGTTGAAATTAGTGAGCTGAGATTCCAATTTAACAATTTTGGGAAATAGCCAAATAAAATATAAAACTAGTACATTTTTCATACTGAGTAAAAGAAACCAGACTCAAAAAAAAACCTGGTCTGTTGAGGATAAATGTAGTCAAATGAAAAGTAAGTACCTATATTTATAAAGACAGTTGACAAATTTGAATGAAAGCAGTGTGACATGCTTTAGGTATTCTATTTTGCTTTTCTTATTCCCAGTATTTGATCTTTCAAGTCTATCCATTGGCAAAAATTTATTATGGATCACATTGATTTAGGATCTTAAATTTTTTTTCATTTTCTGATACTACAAAAGTTTTGTTTTGAAATTATTTGTCTTAATTATAAAGGTCTACCTATCTTTTCAGGTCTTCTAGAATACCTACTTTATTTACTTGTTGCTTTTTCAGCCACCACTTTAACTATGTGCTAAAGTTGCTATTAACCCCGAATAGGGAATGTACTTTCCCCCATTTTGTCTCTATAATACCAAATTCTACTTTTCCATGAGGACTAGTTGAATCTCACCTCTTCTGTACTTATTTATCTTTTACTTATTTATAAGAATTTTAAATTAAATATGCTACATGTCAATTAAAGTATAATTGACATACAGTGTGATATATTGAATACACACACACACACACACACACACACACACACACTTCACTTAATATTCCATTGTTCAATTTGGAGCTTTTTCTCTCAGAAAAATGATTTTGAAAGTCAATTTTCTTCTTGATCCTTACTCACTGTCCCTGTTAAATTCGTCATTTGAAAGAAAGTGGTATATTTTATCCATCATATTTGAACTCTCAGTACATTGACTTGTTTTCTGAGAATGACATCCTTCCACATTTTCACAATAGAATAGTCACACTCAGGAATTTAATATATAACTTATATACAAATTTTCCCAGTTGTCCCAATAATGTCCTTTGTAGCAGTTTTTTCTTTCACTTTTTTCCTGCAATCACATGTAGACATGTGTCACATGTTGCATTTAATTTTTATTCATATTTATTCTCCTTTTATGTTCTTGTATTTAGGTACATATGGTACACCCCCATGATTAGATTGAAGTTAATCATTTTTGGCAAGAATATTACAAAAGAAGTATTATGTTCTTTTCAGTGCATCATATCAGGAAGTACACAGTTGATTAAGGTTATGTCTACCAGATTTCTCCACTGTTTTTCACCTATTGGTTTTAGAATTGATTGAGGATTCTTTCCTGAATCATGTATTACTATGGTGATTATAAAATAGTGGTTTTTCTATCTTTATCATTTGATTCACATTGATTGGTTGGCATTCTTCTAAAAGAAGAAATGTACTTTTCTCCCTTTCCTTTTTATTTTTTGTCTCAGTGTTGGCACTTATGTATTTTTTTAATATACAGCAGGTTATAGTCCATTCTTGCCTTTCATTTTGATTCTCCATTTATTCCAAATTTGGTTAGTGGGAGTCTCATCCATTGTCCTCTGATATGTCTTTGTCACTTCTGAGCATTTCTTTTGTTTTCTCACACAGAATTGGTTCACTCCAGGTTTTGCCCCAGCCCCCCATTAGCTATTTTGTCAAAGAGTTCTTGTTCTTTTACCGGAGAACGGTATTTAGAAACCAAGATTCGGGCATTGGGTATGCTCCTTTTATGTACAGAATTAAGAAATATACGTTCTACACTGTCAGAGATATTTTTATAAATTGTAAGTTAAATCTGATGCTCCTAATTTAAACCTGATATCATAGTTTTCCCTCTTCTGTTGCATATTTGTGTGTCTGAGAATTCTGGTTCCCAGAGTATTAAAGTATTTACTCATTTGCCTAATCATAATGCCCAAAATAGTTTCAGAATTTCTCTGCATATATCAGTAACAACAGTAAACTTACTAAGTTCAAGATTTCTTTGCTGTTCTTTTCATCTTAAATGCAGTGAAGCTATATTGTTCAAAGTGTTTTGTTCAGATGTTTCTTGTCTATTTTAGTTTCTTGTGTGTGCTTGTTATCCAATTTATATATTCTTAGGCTCATTTGTTTCTTTTTGCGTTATTTTTGGAGGTTCTCTATCCATATGAATTTAATTTTTTGACTATATAAAATATGAACATGGTTCAAAAGGCAGAGTTATATAAGACCATATGTTCACTGAAATCCCACTCTTTTTATCTCTCCCTCCTGATCTTACCCACAATACTGCAAGTAATCAGTATTGTGAGTTTGTGTTTGTGGCGTGTGTACATACTCTTTTCATACCTTATGTAACTTTAATAGCATAATGCATATATATGTTTTGTACTTTGTTCTTTCATTTGAAATTATATCCTGAAAATAATAATTTTATATCAGTTCCTGGAAATCATTCTTATTCTATTTTTACTACTAAATTGTACTCCATTTTTGAATGTACCATAGTTTATTCAGCTAATATCCTGTATGTAGGAATTTAATGATTTCCAGTCTTTTCCTGTAAAAGTATAGTGTTTCTGTTGTAGAGCTATTTTAATTAAAAAATACCAACAGTACCAGGTACTGGCAGGGTGCAGAAAAGCTGTGCATTTGCTGTGGAAATGCAAAATGGTTCGATAAGTTTAGAAAAGAACCTGTTAGTGAATTTATAAAGTTGAACATACACTTCCCATATGACCCAGCAATCTCACTCCAGTTTACCCATTATGTTTACACAGTAACATCTACCTGAATTTTTATAGCAAATTTATTCATACATTGCAGGAAATAGAAGCAACCCAAGTATCCTTTAGTGAGTGAAGAGATAAATGAACCATAGTATATCCATAATTAAAGTGTCACTTTGAAGTTAAAAGAAGTAAACTATAGATACATGAATCAACACAAATGCATCTCAAATGCATTATGCTGAATGAAAGAAGCCAGATTCAAAGGTTACATATGGTATGAGTCTCTTTATATGACATTCTTGAAAAGGCAAAACTCTAGGGACGGGAAATGGATCAGTGTTTGGCAAGGGCTGAACATTACGGAATAATTTGACTACAGAGGGGCATGAGGGAAATTTTGGGGGTGGTGGAACTTTTTAAAATCTAGATTGTGACAGTGATTATAGGACTAGATGGATTTTGTTTTAGAACATAAAGTTGTTCTAGAAAGTTGTCACTAGAAAGGATGAATTTTCCTGTATGCGAAAAACCTTAACACTTAAAAAAAAATCTTTTATAGTAAACCCCAAAACCTGAGAATTGGTTTATATATAGCTGGAGATGTTTCTCTAGGGTAGGTTTCTAGATTGCTAATAAATGCAAATGTAGTCTTGTTGGATAATGTGAAATTCTGCTCCATAGAAGTTGAACCATTATCTCTACCTCCCCACTACCAGCCATGTATGAGATGCTTATTTTCTTACAGCTTATTTCAGGGAGAATTTTGTTAATTTTTTTATTTTTTGCCAGTTGCATAAATGAAAAATAGTATCTCTGTATAGTTTTAGTTTGCATTCCTATACTGTGGGTGAAATGTGGTATCTGAGAAATTTGAGAGGCCTTTGTGTTTTTTTCCCCAGTAAGCTATCTGTTCATTTTTTTACCCATTTTTTTTCTGATTTTGTTTTTTTTTCCCTTCAATTTTTATGATTTGTTTATATATTAGGGATATTAGTTCTTTACCTATAATAAGATTTTCTTCTACCTAGTTTTGATCAGCTTAACTTTTCCTCCTCTTAGAACTTTTATATTTAATACCACATTCATGCTAAATTTCCTTTTTGCCTGATAGTTTAGAGTTTCTTAGCATACAGTCTCTTTCTCTCTCTTCAGTTGCCAAGTCGTGTCCGACTCTTACGACCCCATAGACTGTAGCCTGCCAGTCTCCTCTGTCCATTCTCCAGGCAAGAATACTGGAGTGGGTTGCCCTTTCCTTCTCCAGGGGATCTTCCCAATCCAGGAATTGAACCTGGGTCTCCTAAACTACAGGCAGATTCTTTACCGACTGAGCTATGAAGGAAGTCCTAGCATACAGTAGACCATTGTTAAATAAAGATCAGTTGAATTTTTTTTTCCTAAGTGTTCAAGTTCAGTCAGAGAATTCTTAGAGGACTCTTATTTGATTTGGTCACAAGGTTTCTTGTAATGCCTCAATAAGGCGAAATGCTGTTATCTTTACTGATTTTCTTCTGTTTAGTGCAAACACTTGAATAAATTAAGTGGTAATCTACTTAGGGATTTTGCAGGAAGAAGTTGAATAATTTGTGAGATGCTCAATAGAAAAATACTTTTAGGGTAGGGCTCTGGTCAGGGTATTGTTATATGTTCAAAGGCTTAGAATGTTTTTTATACTTTTCCTCACTCTTGTCACTTAGAATCCTATCTTCTGGTTTGTTGGTGTGTCTGTGGTGTTAGTCCAGCTCTATTAGAGCTTATGTCCAAATGAATTCTACCCTTTTTTTCTCTGAAATTTGTAAGTTAAGTAGTTCAGAAATGCACACTGGTAAAAAATGTTTGCCAGGTACTTCTTGGCTTCTGGATAATATAGGCAGTCACAATTGATCTTCTGAATTCAAAGGCAGTGCCCCTTTAGCTAATCATTTGTTGTTTTCTCTCTTGAGAAAAATACCTGGTACATTTTAGTGACTTGAGAGCCAAGTAATTTTCAGAAATAGGTACCAAGTCCCTACATTCATTTATCAATACCAAGAAACCAAAGTACCAAAATTCTGTTTTATGTGAGTGGTTTTCAAAAAGTATTTTCAAGATCAAGAATGACCCAAATAATTAGTGAGAAGCATATCTAAATTCTTTTTCTGTCATACTCTTTTTGGAAGATCCACATGCTTTGAAAGAGTTCATGAGAGAAAAATAAATGGTGTGTGTGTGTGTATCTCCTGGGCCAACCTAGAGGGAAAGCATGTAGATTTATCTGATTGTTGCCTGCGGATACTCTTTCCCCCACCTCTGTTCACTAGTGAGCCTAAAGTTATGGAGAGAACTAAATTCTAACTCCTTTTTTTTTCTTTTGAGGGGGAAAGTTGTTATAAAAATATTAAATGAATATATCTGATAAACATTGAGTGTCATTATTTTAAAATAAAAATCTTCTTTAAAAAACTTATTATTTTCCTTATCATTTATAAGACTAACTTATCCACTAACCTTTCTATTTTCAGAGTTTCCTTTGATTTGAACTAAGATATATTAGAAAAGAAGAAAAACATATCATAAAACCAGATCCTGATGTTTTGTAAGAGTTTTCATAATGAGAAGTACTCTTTCTTTTCTTCTTGTTATCTAGTATTCCCATTTTTCCCCTGATTCTTTATATCTTATCTAATGTATGTTGTGTACAGAGGTTCATAGACTCTTTTTTTCTAGGTGCTTTTCATTAATCCTATTTATAAATTAGCTTTTCTTATTTTGCAGTATCCTCTGTCTCCAGACTCTTTTTGCCATCTATGTAGTGGCATTATGTGACAGCTGGTATATTGATGGATATAATGGTATTTAACAACAAATAGTCTATACACAATAATTAGGAATAACTGCTTTGACTAAAGCTGTTAATTTTTATCATATGTATATAAGATTGAAACAGTCAAATTAGCCTTATATATTGGTATCTAATGGCACATGGTTTATGGTGGGTATGTGAATGTATAATTGTTGAATGTAGTTGTTGCCTCAATGATATCTCTCTGTGGATGTTGTAGGCCAGTCATCCATAGATTATTTTAACAGCTTATTACTATCTGTTAATTTAAAATATATCCAAGTTTTCTTAATTTCATGGGCTTCTTAAGTGGTGCTAATGGTAAAGAACCCACCTGCCAATGTAGGAGACTTAAGAGATGCAGGTTCAATTCCTGGGTTGGGAAAATCCCCTGGAGAAGGGAGTGGCAAACCACTCCAGATTCTTGCCTGCAGAATACCATGGACAGGGGAGCCTGAAGGACTGTGGTCCATAAAATTGCATAGAGTTGGACATGATTGAAGTGACCTAACACTAGACTCTCTTAATTTATATAATATTATATTGTACTTTCCTTACCTGCCACTTTACCTGCCTCCTGAGAAACCTGTATGTAGGTCAAGAAGCAACAGTTAGAACCAGACATGGAACAGTGGACTGGTTCAAAATTGGGAAAGCCTTGCTTATTTAACTTATATGCAGAGTACATCATGTGAAATGCTGGGTTGGATAAAGGAAAGCTGAAGTCAAGATTGGCAGGAGAAATATCGGTAACTTCAGATATACAGATAACACCACCCTTATGGCAGAAAGTGAAGAGGAACTAAAGAACCTCTTGATGAAAGTGGAAGAGGAGAGTGGAAAAGCTGGCTTTTCAACGTTCAGAAAATGAAGATCATGGCATCTGGTCCCATTACTTCATGACAGATAGATGGAGAAACAATGAAAACAGTGACAGACTTCATTTTCTTGGGCTCCAAAATCACTGCAGATGTTGACTACAGCCATGAAATTAAATGAAGCTTGCTCCTTGGAAGAAAAGCTATACTAAACCTAGAAAGCTCATTAAAAAGCAGAGCCATTACATTGCCAACAAATGTCCACGGAGTAAAAGCTATGGTTTTTCCAGTAGTCATGTATGGATGTGAGAGTTGGACCATAAAGAAGGCTGAGCACCGAAGAATTGATGCTTTTAAACTGTGGTATTGAAGAAGGCTCTTGAGAGTCTCTAGAACTTCAAGGAGATCAAACCAGTCAATCCTAAGGGAAATCAGTCCTGAATACTCATTGGAAGGACTGATGCTGAAGCTGAAGCTCCAATACTTTGGCCACCTGATGCGAAGAGCTGACTCATTAGAAAAGACCCTGATGCTGGGAAAGATTGAAGGTGGGAGGAGAAGGGAATGACAGAGGATGAGATGGTTAGATGTCATCACACACTCAATGAATATGAGTTTCAAAGAGTCGGACACGTCTGAGCGCCTGAGAAACAACAAATTGTGTGCTCTCAGGCATAGATTTCTTGGTTGTGTGTGTGTGTTAAGTCACTTCAGTCGTGTCTGACTCCTCACAACCCTGTGGACTGTAGCCCACCAGGCTCCTCTGTCCATGTGATTCTAGGCAAGAATACTGGAGTGGATTACCATGCCCTCCTCCAGGAGATCTTCCTGACCCAGGGATTGAACCCATGTCTTTTATGCTGCAGGTTCTTTACCACTAGCACCACTTGGGAAGCCCGGATTTTTTAGATTTACATAATCTAAAATTTTACCTACTATTTGCTCCTCCCTGACAATAAAGAGGTTTGAAGGGACTTTCTTCAGAAACTATATAGGGAATTAGGCAGCTGCTGTCCTTGGTGATGAAATTATTTCATGTGAATTCTTAAGGAAAACAAGTTAAAAAAAAGTTAGTTAGTTAAAAAAGTGGGATAATCTTAAGTGTATTGTTTGTGACTACTGTTGGTACGAAGATAGATCTGTTTGAACTAGAAAAATACAGGCTTCAGTATCTTAATGTCTTGAGTTCCTGACTGCCATGCAGAGGAAATGTTTAACTATTTTAATCATGTTTCTATATCTCAGAAAGAAAGCCCTTATGAAAGGAAATGACAGCTTCCTACCACAGAGTTATCTCTTATCAGTTATAGTCTTAGTCGATAATGATTTGTCAAACTTGGACATGTGTAGAATGCAAGGGCTGTGTTATTTACTTTGGAAAGGAAAAATTAGATGAAGCTGATAAAGTCGGAGTCATGGCTTTTGTTAGGAGACAGAAACCATTAAAGGCCGTCATTGTTAGCTTAGGAAAGTGTCCTTGGACCACTCCCTCTGTCCCAGCTGAAACCTAAACCTGCTTGAATCATTCTTTGCAACTTGAGGGGAGGGAGGGACAACTGAGGAGAAGAATGAAGACAGCTCTGACAGAGATTTAGCGTTTTAAATGGGGAGCAAAATGTGGTCCTTGAAGCAGACTATTTATTTGAGTCAGGAAACACTGCCTTTTGTTCTGGTACTCACACCCATTTATTTAGGTTTTTTGAAAGTTCATTTCTTATCCTTCCAAATGTGTAGCATTCCTTCACGTACAGTGCATGCTGCTCTCCTCCTTTCACCTTTCTGTAGATGTGATTCTTTTCCATTAGTGGAAGCAGAGAAAACACATTTAGCTCAAAGCAGCATGAGTCAGTGCGTGCTTTACATACCTCCCTTCTCACCTCGCTCTTCTGTCTCCTCACAGCTTTCCCAGTGTTCCTCACAGAACAGAGGAAAAAACGATTTCTGAATAGTAGACTATTTGGAGGGTGGAAGTAAAGTTTGTGAACTTAAGCCCCATTCTGCTCTTTTTTATCTTGATTTCTGTGTACCACCTTCAAAGCAGGAAAAGCATGTCCTTAGGAGGACTTAACTGGATTATGATTTCAGAGGCTAAGAAATAGCTTTAGCAGTCCTTCTACGTCAGAGGACTTTAAACAGTTAAAAGCTGAATATGATGATGTCAAGAGAGCCTCACAGAGAAGAGATGTGGTTGTAAGTATTTGGTGGAGATGACAGGAAAGGCCTTTGTCTCTTCTCTAACTATACCTATTTTTCAGTTGGTCCAGAAAAACCAGTCTTCTCATGCCATTAGTAAAGGGCCCCATTAGGTTATTTGTCACAGGTTTCTTGGGAAATTGTCCCCTAAGGTGGGATGTTCATTCTTTCAGAATGGGTCTGACGTATGAAAGGGCTAAGACTGTCTGAGCAATGGCTAGAAGCAGTTTCCTTTTGAATGAAACTATGGCTTTGAGTTCAAAGCAAAACAAGATAAACTGTATGAAGAACATAGAAACAAAGTTGTGATTAAATTCGTTGTTTGAAATTAAGTAGAATTTTCTTAATATTTTTAAAGGTATATATTTCTAAAGATAACTTTATAATCATTAATTCTAAATAAAAGGAAAAAGTTTACTTTTCCATATGGATCAAAGTAATTCTTTTTATGCATTTCTTTTCTTGTCTTTTTCATGTACACATAATTTTTAGGTAATTTAAATACTATTGTAAATATAATTTTATGGGAATTTTCTATGTTTCTTCTTTTGAAATTGTTTTTCACTTAGCCACAGTTTTCACTAGTAGGCTCTGATTTTCTGGAAAAATAAAATAAATTTCCTTGAAATCTCCACTTCAGAATCAAAGAAGAGGGACTGTAAAGGCGCTTTAATGTTGTAGTCATTGCAAAGAAGAGTGCCTGTAATGATCGCCTATTGCCCCTTGTTGTGTTAAGATGAAAATGAATGTCCATTTGTATTCTTAAAGTTAGAATTTTTACATGCTTTTTAATCATACTTTTCTTTGCCTACATGGTGCCTGTCCATGAAATGTTTTTCTTAATAATTTGGCAGTGCTCACTAACTCTTCTAGATTTTTGTGTTTTTTTAAGTAAAACTATGCTTTGGCCATGGTGTAGGATCTTGAGCACCTTATCAGTCTTTGGAGTCACAAAAAAGTTTGTTTGGCATGCTTATAGATATATAACTGTATCGAGTGAGATTCCCAAACATAGAGATTTAATTTCTGATCTCATAGATGCAAAGCAAATAAACAGAATCGCCAATAAATTTGAACTAATATATAGAGACATGTGATGGTTTTGAAGGGAAAAGAAAGTGGATATTGTACTATTGAATTGCAGAATGAATAGGTTTTATTAGAAATAGCATCTTGATGAAGAATCAGTTCGCCCAAAGAAGATATGAGGTTTACTTTTATGAAGTAAAGGAAACTGACCTTGTAATCATGAATCAGCCCAATCCAATTTATATGTGCTTGCTGCTCGTATTCAGATGAATCATACAGTTACTAGTGTTGTACTAAAAACTTGAGTCTTCTTTGCTTTAGTCTTTAGTTTTTATTTTAGTCTTTATTTTGATTGCTGTATTTCTTCATGTAGTTTTGTCTTTTCATTTTTGTTATGTTTTGCTTAATATTTGCTTTTCAGTGTTTCCTTTGATTGTTAAATTTATTTAGGTCAACTGATATTTTCTTTTTTCAGATGAGGTAATTGAGGTGAAAGTAAATGGTGACTTATTCATCATCACGATTGTAATGAATCAGTTTTAGCACTGTGACTATATTGCAGTTCTTACCTGAAGTTTTTTGTTTTACTTTCCTTTTTGATGTCTAGATTAATCTGTATGCATTTTTCATACTACTCTAGGTTTGATTTTTCCATTCATTGTCTTATTTTTAAAAATATCATCTCTCTCTTCTTGGAGTATTTCTGTATTTGACTGCACGCTGGCTTAAATATTCACAGATTCTAATGCCCTTTCCCACTTTATTTCTGCAGCCTCCACATGTATCTCTAAAAACATACGCAAGACCAGAGACGCCTGTTGCTTTTTTCTGTAATCTGTTCTTCAGTTCTGTGTCCCAATCTTGGTGATAGCCTCACTGTTTTTTAATCTATGACTGAAATGCTAAAACTAGGTTTCTTGAAGCATACGTTGTTTTTTTTTTTTAACACTTTAGTATTAAAAATGAGTGCTGTTGCTCTTAATAGCTTTGCTTGAATATTTTGTGACAGTTTTGGTTGTTTTCCAGGTACCTGGGGCCCAAGATTTGGTTGATTTCTCTCCTGTTTATCGATGTCTACACATATATTCTGTCTTGGTAAGTCTTTGGCTTTGCCTAATAAAACTCTATATTGAATTCAAATCTCTCCTTCCTCATATTTGGTAGTTTTTCTGCTTATTATTAAGGAATAAGAACTAAGGAGTTTTTATTATTGTTCAGTTACTAAGTCGCACCCGACTCTTGAGACTCCACAGACTGTAGTATACCAGGCTCCTCTGACCTCCACTATCTCCCAGAGTTAGCTCAAATTCATGTCTGTTGAGTCAGTGATTCTGTTTAACCATCTCATCCTCTGCTGCTCCCTTCTCCTTTTTTAAAGCACTATCGATTATTAAAAAATAATCTTTTCATTTCTTCTTGAATCTTTAATTTATCTTTGCCATGTCATAAGTGGTAACTAGTAACATTAATTTGTGTCAGTCATCAACAGATTATTAGATTATAGCTAAAAATAATGACACACAAATTTGAATTTCTACTGTTAATTTAAAAATGTGGTATTCATATAACAATAGCCTATCTTTAAATATTATAATAAGATTTTTTTTTCCTGATGGTAATTACTACTTTGTCATGTAACACATATGAAAAGAGGAACCTCTCTGAGGAGAAATACCGTGGATATCAATGTCATTCTAAGAAAGGCATGTTATCCTTCTTGGTAGTATACCTGCATGCAGACACACAGATGCATACAATCAGTAAAAATTTAAACTCTAAAGTTTTATCAAAGACAAATTGATGAAAAAAGTCCATTATCAATACATTTTATAGCAAAATTCAGTGAATCTTCTATCAGGTTTTCAGCCTGTTTGAATATGTCTTATTGCCTAGTGTGTTATCCATATTGTTTCTTTGTATATTTACCATAGTATCGTTACTCCAGATAGTTTGGGTGAACTTTATAGCCTGAAGTGTTTTTGGTAACCTCCAGTAGCTTGAGAAAAGAACTGATGGCTTCTTCTCCTCTTCTTCCTCCTCTCACTTGTTGCTGTCTGCTTCCCTCTTCCCCTCTCCCTCATTTCTCACTCTCTATTCCTTTCCTCTGTTCATCCTTCTTTTGTATAAAAATGGGGTTTCCCTGGTGGCCCAGCTGGTAAAGAATCCGCCTGCAATGCCAGAGACCTGGGATTGATCCATGGGTTTGGAAGATCCCCTGGAGAAGGGAACGGCTACCCACTCTAGTATTCTGGCCTGGAGAATTCCATGGACTATAAAGTCCATGGGGTCACAAAGAGTCGGACATGACTGAAGCAAGATATAGGTAAAATTGTATCAAAACACCTAAAATAAGTTGACTACTTCTTTTTAATATCATGTGTGTGAAAGTCGCTCAGTTGTGTCTGACTCTTAGTGACCACATGGACCGTAGCCTGCCAGGCTCCTTCGGCCATGGAATTCTGCAGGCAAGAATACTGGAGTTGGTAGCTATTCCCTTCTCCAGGGGATCTTCACAACCGAGGGATCGAACCCAGGTCTCCCTAACTGCAGTCATATGCTTTACTGTCTGAGCCACCAGGAGAATTAAATAAATTATATACATCTTAGTTTGTGACATACTTTTTTTGTTTTTTCATAGAAGGTCCCCTGTTGTATTGCATTTTATCATGGTTTTTCCATTCATCCCCTGTCCATAACTCCACTTGTCTCTCATCCCCAATTATACTAACTCTGTTATGTTTAACATACAATCAAGGTTATGTTTTTGTTTTTCAAAAGTATATAGTAACTTTGTGTTTGATTTTTAACTTATTCAAATAGTATTGTCTTATGGACCTAATTCTATTTCTTATATCTTTTGTTTAGTGCTATTTTTAATATCTGTTCCTCATTATAGTTTGTATGTTTAGTTCATTGCCTCCTGCTTATATGTGATAGTTAATTGATCCCATTTGTATTTGCTATGTTTTAATTATCTGTTACTTTAGTGTGTGTTAGTCACTCAGTTGTGTCCGATTCTTTGTGACCCCATGGACTGTGGCCCACCAGGCTTCTCTGTCCATGGGATTCTCCAGGCAAGAATGCTGGAATGGATTGCCGTTCCCTTCAATCAACTCTTAAATTGCCTAATATATTCTGTTGTAACAAATAAATACTCTCTTATGGACTTATAAGTTTCTGTACTTTAGGTATGAAATTCTTGGTTGTAAGGTATATGTATAATATTTAATTTTGCCAATTTCTAATTTCTGATAACCTGATGGATATTGATTTTAGTTTGCATTTCTCTGATTACTGGTAACGTTATGCTTCTCTCTTTGAACTTGCTAATCCTTAAAGATTTTTCTTATCTGAACTGCCTACTTTTTTGTCTTTGTTCAATTTTTTATCAGATATCTTGTTTTTGTCTTTTCTGTTTGCTGGAAAGAGACATTTCAGGCATTCTTCCAATATTGTAGATACTAACAGTTTAGGACATTGCAAATATCTTTTTTCCAGTTCACCACCAGATTCTAAACTATGTCTGTGTTATCTTTCAAGAAATATAAATCTTTGATTTTAATATAATTAAGTCAGTCGGTAGTAACCTTATAATCTATACTTTTTGAGTTTTTTTATTTGAAAAATCCCTCTCTCTTCCAGGTCATAGAGCATTCCTTTTCCATTACCTTTAACACTTTACCATTCACATTGTAATTTTGATTCATCTTGTTTTCACTGTTGTGTATAGTATGAGGTAGGGCTCCAACTTAATTATTTTTGTGTATGATGAATTCAGTTTTACTGATCCCATCTATTACATAATCTGTACCTTACTCAGTAATTCCTGGTAGTACTTCTGGCATCACTAAATATTCATATTTGTATGAATCTGTTTGTGTCTCAGCTCTATAATTTGTTATATTTGATTTTGTAATATGCCTACATATATAGTAAAAGAAGTCCTTTTTCATTTTTCCTCTTTTAAATTGCTTTCACTATTCATAGATCTTTATTTTTCCATATATATTTTATGATCAGTTTGAGTTTACATGAAATAAGTCCTAGAATGTTTTTTGAATAAGTTGAATTTATAGATAAGTTTTGGGAAGAAGTGATCACTTTATAATGCTAAGTCATCCCATTTGTGGAAGAATAAGGTCTACTTTAAAGTTATTTAACTAAGCTTTATTTTTCTCTGTTAACAGTCTTGGGCACTTTTTGTTAAGTTACTAGCAGAACACTTAGTTTTTGTTGCTATTTTCTGCTTTAATTTCCAAAATCATTGCTGGTATTGAGAAACACTATTGATTTTTATAAGTAAACCTACATCTGGCAACCTCCCCAATTTTTTTGTTAGTTATTATAGTCTGTTTTTTGGTTTATGATAGGTTTTCTGTGTGTTTGATCATGGTATATGCAGATATTTACTTTGTTTCTTTTCTTCCTAACCATTTATCTCTGTTCTTTCTATTGTGATATTGTATTGACCAGGATCATCATTACTTTGCTGTTCAATAAAGTGATAATGGACAGACATCCTTCTGTAATTTCTAAATTCAAAGAGAGAGTATCTAAAGTTTCTCCATTAACTGATGTTTGCAATAGGATTTTGGTAAATATTCTCTATCTAGTTATTCCTAGACTTATATTTTTTATAAAAACATAAATGAGTATTGAATTTTATTGAATTTGTTTTCCAAATATATTGATAAAATGCTGTGGTTTTTATTCTTTAATTCATGAAGGTGATGTCTTTCATTGGTAGATACTTTTGATATTAAGCAATTCTTTTATTCTTAGATAAATCCAACTTGTTAAGGATGTACATCATTGCCTTTCTTTAACTCTCTGGAATTTTACTTCTTTTTGTCTATTTTATTTTTGATCTTTTTTTGTATTTATGTGTACGGCTATGAGTAACACAGGCCCAGTGTTGTTCTTACTCTTCTTTTTTTTTTTTTGTATTTTCCTATGTAGTTTGTAAGTCAGTGTTATTTTAACCTCATTAGAATTGTTGAACATCCTTCCCTTTTTTCTGTCTTATGAAATGATTTATATAACATAAAAGTTATCTATTTATTGAAAGTTGAGTAGAAATCACATTCAGTAATATGCATTTTTCACTTGCCACATACCTCCTCCTTCTTTTTCCCATATTATCTTACTTCTGTGACCCACTCCAGTATCCTTATCTGGAAAATTCCATGGACAGAGAAGTCTGCTGGGCTATAGTACACAGGGTCGCAAAGAGTCAGACATGACTGAGTGACTAAAAGCATATGCTTCATGATTTTGTTTACTCTCTTCAATAGTATGTATGGCTAAAGAACCATATTTGCTTATATAAAATTTTAAGTTTTACTATAAGCCTTATAATCGTGAAATCAAGTGAATATTTCCTCATAAAGTATATGAAAATGTATAGTTTATTTAATTTAATGTTATATCCTCAGTACCAACAAGAGTTCTTGGTGTAGGTACTCAATAAATATTAATTGAATGAATAGATAAATAAGTGGTACCTGAGGATGGATAGGGCTTCCTTGGTAGCTCAATCAAGGACTTATGCTTTTACAAAATTATAATCTGTCAGGAAATAAGTTACAACATTTGAATGACTATAATATGACAGCACTATACTTTATCACTGTGTGTATGCTAGTTCCTCAAGTGAGGAGGAGCCTGGTATGCTGCAGTCCATGGGGTTGCGAAGAATCAGACATGACTGAGCGACTTCACTTTCACGTTTTACTTTCACGCGCCGGAGAAGGAAATGGCAACCCACCTCAGTGTTCTTGCCTGGAGAATCCCAGGGACAGAAGAGCCTGGTGGGCTGCCGTCTATGGGGTTGCACAGAGTCGGACACGACTGACACGACTTAGCAGCAGCGGCGGCAAGTGAGAAATCTAGTAGTGATTCATAAGAGTACTAAAGTAACTTATTTGCATAGTAGTGGTGTTAAGCAAGTCACCCAGACCTCAGCTTTCTCATATATAAAATGTGATGATGATGCTCAGTTGTGTCTTACTCTTTGGGACCTCGTGGACTGTAGCCTGTCAGACTCTTCTGTCCATGGAATTTTCTGGGCAAGAATATTGAAGTGGGTAGCCATTCACTTCTCCAGGGGATCTTCCCAACCTGAGGATTGAACCCAGGTCCTCTGCATTGCATGCAGATTCTTTACCATCTGAGCCACCAGAGAAGCCCAATAATTATCTCCTTAGTACAGCTGTGGTATGATATGAATGTTGCCTGGCTTAGTGCATAGTTGACATTTAATAAATGGTAGTTAATATGTCAAGAAGTATGTGTCTCTGAAGCTAGTCATGAGACATGTTATAGGTATTTTTCAAAGTATATGACAAAGCATAGACATGTTGATAGAGATTGTAGTTTCTTCCATCAACATGCAGTCTTTATCAGTTATTTAAAATTCACACATTCTTAAATATACAAAGTCTATATAGTCTTAAGTTGTGAGAACAAAAGAGGGGACCTTAAACTCCCCATTTCAAAGTATATTCAATAATATTGAAATATTTAGTGTTTATAACTTTTAATGTATTGTTTATATGGCAGAAACAGACCAGTTTCCCCATTTATAATGATGTTTCTTACAAGTTTTGAAAAGGTACAACCCTCAACTAGGGTGGTAAGAAGTCAGCTATATATTTTTTGGAATACATGTTTAGTTTTTAGATGTTGCTGTACTAGACCTATACGGACTTTAAATAAGAACTCAGATACCTCATTTGCTAAAGCAAGAGCCAAATCATGTATAACTTTTAGGGTTGAATCTTTTCACAGGTTTTTGAGGGCCATAATTTGTCACTTTTCTATTTTTGTTTCCTTATTCCCAAATCACTAATTTGTATTATTGTGTGATAAAAGGTAGTTCCTCATAATAATGACAATGATATTTAAAAATAGATTACTTAATATAAATATTTGTAACATAAATATTTTCTTATTTCCTGATGTAGTTCATCTTAGCATTTTTCTTGTTGTTATTTAGTCTCTAACTCTGTCTGACTCTCTGTAACCCCATGAACTGCAGCATGCCAGGCTTCCCTGTCCATCACTCTCTCCCAGAGTTTGCTCAAACTTGTGTCCGTTGAGTCGGTGATACTATCCAACCACCAGATCCTCTGTCTCCCCTTTCTCCTCCTGCCTTCAGTCTTGTCCAGCATCAAGGTCTTTTCCAGTGAGTTGGCTTTTCACATGAGGTGGACAGAATTTTGGAATTTCAGCTTGAGCATCAGTCCTTCTGATGAATATTTTGGGTTAATTTCTTTTAGGATTGACTGCTTTGATCTCCTTGCAGTGGGACTTTCAAGAGTTAGGCTTTAAAAAAAAGATTTAGGAATAGAGAAATGAGGAGTGAGGAGAAAGTACACCTTTTCTTTCTCATTCTTTTCCATTCCTATACTTGTCTCGACTTCTTCACTTTTCATTCTTTCCTCAACCCACTGTATTTATCTTCTGTTTATACCACTGCCCTCAATCTGTATCTTTCTGGACTTTTAGCAGCTTTTGACTTTGTTGATAGTTTACAATTTAAAACTTAAGTTAGCTACTTAATCCCTTCCTATTTTAATAACATATCCAGATCTTAAGTCTTGCAAGTGTTCACCTCTTAAATGTAGTTTTACTTCACCTTTTCCTTTCCTAAAATGATTGCCCTAGTTCAGATTCTCATCAAGATTACTGAAAACTGTCTCCTAACTGTTCTCTTTCCCTTATATCATAACCCCTCACTCACTTCTCACTGTAGTGTTAATATTCTATTATATAAATCTGATCAATGACATCTGTATAAAGTGCTCTAATTGGCCATCTGTGGAGTAAAATGTAGAAGTATAGAAGAAGATACAGCAGATGAAAGCGTAGTAGGTTTTCCATGTCCAGTCTGCTGTTTTTCCTGCTGCTTCCCACCTTGCTTTACTGATACTGAAATGCTTCCAGTTCATTGAATACACCATGCTGTTTCACGCAGCTCACCCTTTCTTCATGCTTGTCCTTCTGCTTGAATTATTATTCCCATTTTCATTTTACAGGTTCACATTTATTTGCTACTCAAGTCCTGTAGCAGATTTTCCTGATGTTTCAGGTTAAGCACAGTGGATGCTGTTTCACTTTGCACTACTGTAGAACCTAGTACATATTTACGTTAGTGCTTACTGTATTATATCATTGTATTCTAAATAGGCATTCTTTTTCTGCAGTAGACTATAATATTTACTCTTAATACTTATAATACTATAATTATAACACTTATACTACCATAGCACTTAATATTTAGTATTAGTAGAATATAATGCTAAATAAAAGTTTTTTATTTTGAACTATAACTATCCTCCTTTTGACCTGCAAATGAATCCAGTATTCTAGTCTCAGTCAGTGTTATACAATATCAGAGCTGGGGCTTATGCAAGGGAAAACAGTTCTATTGGTGTCCAACGGAAGGATCATAACAGAAGTAACAAAAAGTTCTAATATTTGTCATTTACAATAGTGTTTATCTGAACTTTTGGCCTGGAGGATAACAAGGCACACTTTGAATAAACATGGCAATATTTATTATTTTTAGTGAAACCGACCTTCCATTCACCCCCCTTTTATGGCTGTGCTGCTTATAAATTCCCAAAGGATTATTTGAAAAATCCTACTTATATCTGCCAGCCTTATCAGTAGGGCAGGAGTTCACGTATTGTAACAGGAGGTCAGATTTCGGTCATGGTCTTATAGATGGGGCCAAGCACCTGTAAATTCTTCCTTTGGTGACTAAAGTGAAGTACAATATCAAACAGGCTGTGAGACTTTTCTAGGAAGTGCTGAACTTTGGCAGGAAGGGCAAACTTTGGCAGGAGGAGGGGAGGGAAGAAAGTGAACAAGGGTCAGATAGTGGTTAATTGAGACTTGGTCCCTGGTGTAGTAATGCAAATGGAAGTGTACAAAGCAAAGGTAGATATATTTTATAGAATTGTTTTAAATAGCTTATACTGTTTAAATCTTCCTGTACAGTTTAGAAATGGGCAGATAAGGGATAGGATATAAGACGTCTCACAGTTACTAAGGATAATTTTTTAGGAAGGGAGAAAATAGCATAAACTAAAAGTTTAACTGGTAGGGAAATGATGAATAATAATAGTCTGAGATTCTTGTACATTGTGTAGTTTTAGTTTAAAAGATGAATAGTTGTCTACTGAAGACAGAAACCAGTCTGTCTTGCAGATTTTTTAAAAAATCTTATCAGTCCAGTGATGTCTGCCATGTTTATCGGCTTCAAGCTTTGAATTCCAATCTGCTTGGACAAAGATTTGTATATACTTCAAGCTTCTCTATGTCCTATTCCATCTTTCTGATTCTTCTTCAGATTCATTGCTCACTCACCTTTCTTTTACTTAAAGGGTGTATATATGTCCCATAACAAGGATCTTGGGTATCATTAAGATACTAGGGAAGCAAATCTGTAAATATAACCGTAACCTCTAGTTTTTGAGCCTGATTTATAATCTTCTTGTGGTATATTGGTTGTCAGTGATCTTATCATCTGCTCATTAACAATTTAAAAAATTACCAGATTAAAAAATGTTGACAAATGTACACTTTTGATTTATGTACTTTTCTGCATGTGTGTTACAGTATAATGAAAAAAATTATTTTAAACATTTCTGACATCTTGGGTCCAGGGGTAGCAGTTATAGCAATATATGGATTTTTTTTTTAGTAGGCAGTAACCCCTCAGTATTACATAAATCATCAGAACCTTAGTTTCATGTAATTGTCCTTCAGTCACTAAAGGACACTGTAAAACTGCTGAGATATAAGGAAAGAAGAATGCTGTTGTGCAGTGAATTCATTATTATAAAGGCAATATAATACTGCAAGTGTAGTGTTTTTAAAAACTCACTTCAGCAGGAGGCCTCTGAGTATTAGATGAAAGCTGAGAACCTTTCCCCAGACAAGATGTGCATATGTACAGGTACTTTGTATTCTGCTTAGAGTTTCAGAGGCTTCCCTAGCTCCTGAATCTCATCCAAAGACCTAGAAAGAATAATTCGTCTAAAGGGATCTACAAGTTGAGTTAGATTTCAGGTATCTACTGACTACAGACCTGTGCCCCAGAGTAGCTTATCCCAATTCCATTTGAGTATCCCCTTTTATAAGCCCCCTAAGGACTCCCTGTCACCTTGTCTGTTTCTTAGACTTGCAAACCTTGCCAAAATCTAACTTTAAAAGCATATTTCAAAGTAACCTTATTTCTTTGTCATAAATCTTTATTCCCTGGGAAGTCATTATACATGACAAGTGGGTGGACCTGTTTTTCTGTTAAGAGTAAAGTTAGCATCAGCATCTAAACTAATAGTTTTATCCCCCTGAATTCTTCAACTTAGAAGGATACAGAGCACAGATTTAGAAATAGTATAAAAACTGTAGTTATTAGTTTATCTCTCTGAATATAACTGTGTTAAATTTCAGAATATGTTACCTGTTACTCGTATTTAACAGTATCTCTTTTTAAGTATCTGGCCATAATTAGGAGAGGTGAATCAGCAGCAAAGTTACAATTGACCCACAATCTCTTTAAATTCCTTCATTCATGCAAGAGATGGGGGAAGGTTGAGTGGGCAGAAACATTTCTGGAACATGTTTCTCCCTTTACAATCTGAGGATTTCTCCTGGTATGGTCTGTACTGGCAGCTGGGAGAACTTAAAAAAATCCATGGTCATGTAACTTCAGATTATACTAATAGTAAAGAAAGAATTTGGAGAGTGGAAAAAGGAAAAGGTATAACAGTTCTAAGTGACACAAGTTTTCTGAGATCTCAAGGGAATTATTTAATGAAATCAGTTATAGCAATTGGATATAGAAGTACTTGAAGTACTTGAGGAATAAATATTTGAAGAGTCTGAAATTTTCAATTAAAGAAAAATGATTAGTTTTGGCACTCTCAAAGTTAGACTTAAAGATCCTTTTGAGTAGTGTGGTCGTTGAAGTGTTGTAGCTTATGCCTGTATTTATAATTTTATTATCTTGGATTTTATCTAATACTTTGTTCAGCAGTATCATAGTGCTATATGCAAATTTGACTACATTAAATAAGTGATTCATTGATATGGTAAATATGAGGGAAACACCTCACTTGGTAGAGACTAAGCTCACTCTGAAATAGTTCTTTTATTGCTACCAGAGGTAAGGCTTTAGGTTTCTTATTTCTGTACTTTAATCAAAAGGTACTTTAACTCCCAAGTGAAATTAGTAGAGGGCTTCCCTAGAGACTCAGTGGTAAAGGACCTGCCTGCCAATGCAGTAGACACGGGTTTGATCCCTGGGTCAGGAAGATCCCCTGGAGAAGGAAATGACAACCACTCCCATATTCTTGCCTGGGAAATCCCTTGGACAGAGGAGCCTGGTGGGCTACAGTCCATGGGGTTGCAAAGGAGTTGGACATGACTTAGTGACTAAACAACAACAACAAATTTAGCAGAAACAATTAGAACATAGACTTAAAGGAAATTTGAAGGATGGGGTATATTTTTGATGGTCAGATTTTTTAAATTATTATTTTAAAAAATGAAACCCCCTTTCAAAAAACAAAATATCTCTGCTACACCTTGATTTTTAAGCTAATTGATTAGCAAATGAAAGAAAAAGATATTCAGATATCAACCTCACATAGCTTTTGTCAGTGTCTCTCACAGATCATTGACCTGGCAATCTGTGTGTGTTTGCTAAGTTGCTTCAGTCATGTCCGACTCTGTGCAACCCTAAGAACTGTAGCCTGCCAGGATCCTCTAGCCATGGGATTCTCCAGGAAAGAATACTGGAGTGGGTTGCCATTTCAGCGAATTCTAATAAATAAAGCTCTGACTGATTATTTAGTTTTCATTGCAATTGATTACACTTTTACTGTAGCCTATTTTGTAAAATCTATCCTGATTCTACTTTGAACAAAAACAATTAATTTGTGTTAATTTATATAACTAGTAAAAATCCATTATTTAAACTCTTTAAATTTCTTACAAAAAACTTGAATGAACATTTAAATTTTTGTTTGGATATAAACACAAGTGCAGTCATTTATTAATATTACTGCAATGGTAGAAATAAAAACAAATAGATAAGGCCTATATGCAAAATTCTTGGTGCTTAGAGTTAGTGGATAAGGTTGTTTTTGTTTTTCTCCTTGCTCGACATTCGCAAAGATGGTGGTACAGAGAGAGGGAAATGTCAATTGATTTTGCCTCTCACACAGAACTGGAAATTGTGGATATAGAATTTCAGCATTATCAGAGGCAAATAGGATCTAAGCCTCCTTACAGTTGTTTCTAGAGCTCTCTTTTTGGGGAACCCCAGTTTTATCAGTTGATCTAATTTTTTTTTTTCTGTTTGAAAAAAATAGGAGGGGAGCCCTATTTCAAATGCCTTTGAATCTCTGTGTACTTTGTTTCTATCTTGTGTTTTTCACAGTTCACACTAGTATATTCAAATATATCTGAGATCTGAAAATAAAAATGTTATGTTTCACTCAAGCAAGCATTTCCTAATTCAGTGAAATGTGTAAAGATGATCCTGATCATCAACCTTTTTGGGCATCAAAAAATTTATAATTTGATGGATCTAGATAAAAGCTCCTTTGTAAGAAACTCTGAAGAGGTCTGTTTTTTATTTGTTTGTTTTTTAAATTCATTATGTTTAGTGGAAATATATATACTTACTTTGGGAGGTAAGAAAAGAAAGGTTGAATTTTTAATCAAAAAGCCTTCCTGAGAACCATAATTTGAAATGAGTAGGTACTATTTTCAAATCTTTATACTGTTAGAACAGAGCTGAAAGCTTTCCTGATTGTTTCCATGGTGACCTTGAGTACTTATGAGCAATAAGAGTGTATTTTAAGTATTTTCTTTAGAGATATTTTTTAATGTGGAAAGTTTTGCCCTGAAATACTTGGTGACTCCTAGTCCATCTTTGACACTTAACAGATTGTCTCATCACTCTCCTGCCATATCTCACTGCCTCCTAGTTTTACTGACCTACCAGCGCCTGGTGAGGGTAGATAGGCATAAACACTACATAGATCACAGAGAAAAGCTGAGGGCGAGATACTCTGTGCACTGCATTGATAAGGGCACAGGAAGAGCCATGTATAGCGATAACTTTCCTGTAGTATGGGCTAATGGGTCCTGGTTTGTAGTAGCTGTAATCTAACTTTTTATAATTGTCATATTGCTCTTTTAACCTGGTGACCTTATTACTCATGGGCGTACGTATCAGTTGGCTTTGAATAAAACAAGAGACAAAAAAAAAGTGATTAAAAGTGTTTTTTTCTAGACATGCTTGTGTTTGTTTTTCAGAATGCTCACTTTGGGAACACTGAACTTCTCAAGTGTGCTTACGTTTTTCACAACAAGAATATCTCACTTAAACAGCTTTAGATAGCACAATAATGTAACTGTTTTTTAAGTCCTGACAAAATGAACAAGAAATAATTCACTTTCCATGTAACACACAGTCATCTTTCTAAACACAGTTTAAATCATACAAAAACTGTGCTTTAAATACTTTAGTTTCTTATTGTTCTCAGCATAAAGTAAACTACTTAACTTAATCTATATAGTTTCCCATATTGTATCCTTGGCCTATCTCTCTTACCTCATTCCTAGTGCCCTTTTCCTCCTGTCTGCTCCAGATGTACAGACCCAAGTGTTCTTTCATAACGATGCCTTTGCACAAGCAGTTCTTTCCTGAAACATACTTTATCTTTTCTTTCTTCTTTTGATGTTTCTTCCTATTAATTATGCCAAATTTCTTCATTGCTGTGATCTCAATTTGGCATTTATAGTCTTCTTTTCCTCATCTCATCTATCCAGATCTCTTGTATCTTTTTATTCCTTTTCCTTCTTTCTTGGTTGTGACTGCCAGGTATTTTTTTGTTTTTAAATTTAAATTTTTTAGTTTGTTTAGTTTGTTTCTCTAAAATGGCTTCTATACGAGGTACTTAGTTTAATACGTTGCCCTAATAGTTGGGGATTCTGGAGGGGGACATAAATAATTGTTGCCAGAAATTTGTGATCTAAGTAAGAGGGCACGTAGGGGAGGAATTTCCTTTTGTTTTATAGATGAAATTTGGTCATTCATTTATGTAAACTACATGTGCCAAAATGATCTTCTCATCAGAAACAAATACTGGAGCTCATGTTTATCTGTGATTGGTTGTAGCAGGTGTAATGAAGAGTTCATCTTTCACCTATAAATACAAATGGCTTTATTTTAAATTATGCGGCTGTGCATACAGGCTCACTCACTCAGTCATGTCCGACTCTTTGTGACTCCATGGACCATAGCCCACTAGGCTCCTCTGTCCATGAGATTTCACAAGAGAACACTGGAGTGGGTTGCCATTTCCTTCTCCAGGGGATCTTCCTGACCCAGAGATCAAACCTGTGTCTCCTACATTGCAGGCAGATTCTTTACTGCTGAGAATTGTGGAGGATTAAAAAAGCTGAGTTTGAAATAGAAGTGGATTCACTTTTTCTGATTCCAAGACTCAGATCACAATCTTTAGGTGAAGTAGTCTAGGACTTTGACATTGGCATGGAATTGCTTGTCCACACCCCTGACTCTTTGCTTGTCCACACCCCTGACTTTCTCAGGGAATGTAAGCAGTTTAGTTTCTTTCTTCAGTGTCTTTAACCAGAACTTCTGAAAATCTTAGAATACCGTGTCATTCGCACCTCACAGAAGGAGCTTAGCAAATAATTTTAGAATGAATAAATGAACAAATATCATCAAAATATCTCAAGAAAATACTGTAAAAAATAAAAGGACTATGGTGGAAAACTGAAAGCATTCCCCCTAAGATCAGGAATAAAATATACCATAGAGTAAGATTTAGATGTTTTAATTGAAATTAATGTAGCTAACCTATTGATTATATAGAGTGTTATCATTTAAGATTTGGAGTTTTTCTTGTCCTAAAACGAAGTGTAAGATATGTTAACATATTTTTTAAATGTGAAAAACTAAGTCATTTATAATGTTTAATGATACTGTTGGTAGAAGTGCAGATTGTGTTTGTTAACGTGTTTCTAAAACCCAAGCATAATGGTTTAAATGAATATATAGTTTATTTCTTTAAATATGATAAAGAAGTCCAGATATAGGCAATTCACTATTGGTGTGGTGACTTAGACTGTCATTAAGACTAAGGTTCTTTTAGTTGTTGCAGTTCTCCTTCTTTAGCACGTAATGTGTCTTCAGTTTTGCAGCATGAATCATTTTCGTATTTCAGAAAGAAAGCAGGTGGGAAGGCCAGAGTGCCAAAGCTGCGTCCCATCTGTGTCTGTTTCTGTTGTCAAGAAAACAGTAGCTTCAGTCAAAAAATAAAAGGTTCTGCAAAAATGATGAATTTTTTTGTAATTCTAAAAACAAAAAATTGGAAACAAATCAGACAAGCTCGAATCTAGATCTTGATCTACATGTGTTAGTTAACTTATCTCTTCAGTTTCCCATTTAAAAATGCAAATAAGAGTGTTTATCTCACAGTGTTTCTGTGAGAATGAAGTGAAAGAGTATATGTAAAAAAAAAAAGTACCTGGCATACTAGCTAGATCTTAAAAGAAATATTTCTCCTTCTAACTTGTACATGTTCTGCTCACCTCCATCTCCTATCACCAGATTCTTATAAGGATGTGATGCAGATGGAGGAAGGAACCAGAAACTAGACTGATGCCTGTGTAATGCATATGCAGATATAAGAAACGATTCAAGGAAACCCACACATTCCTCTCACAGCCCGTCCCCATTCAATGTTGTTGTTGCTGTTTACTTGCTAAGTCATGTCCAACTCTTTTGCAACCCCATGGACTATAGCCCTTCAGGCTCCTTTGTCCATGGAATTTTCCAGGCAAGAATACCAGAGTGGGTTGCCATTTCCTCCTCCAGGGCACCTTCCCAGCTCAGGGATTGAACCTGCATCTGGCAAGCAGGTTCTTTACCACTGAGCTGCCAGGTAAGCCCCATTTAATGCTACCTTTATAAAAATTCTAATCTACAGATTAAAAGCCATGCTGTATTAAGAGGAGAAAGACCTTTGTATACCTTTTCTTTTAATCATCTAATTTCACAGAGGGGGAAACCTTGGCCCAGGGCAGCTGAATTACTCACCTAAAGTCACCTATTGCTAAATAGCAGAATTGAAACTAAAAACTGAAAATACATTCTCTGTCTTGTGTTCATTCTCCCATCAGTTTTCATTATCATTAAAGCAGCTAAATTTATCATACTTTGTGATGTCCTATTCTAAGCACTTAAAAGTGTTAATCAGTAAATTATATTGTACTCTAATTTGGTAGAGAATAATTATATGAAACTTATAAACCTAATTAACCCATGGTTTATCTTATTTCACTGCAGTTAGGGACTAGACTTGGTTTCCTGTCAGTAATGATTGCAAATAGCGATGACAGTGGGAAAGCCTTTGGTATTTATTGTCTATCTTAATTTTTTTTTCTTTTTCAGCATTTTCTTTGCTGTATACTTTAACAATTCTGTATTCTCAATTCTTATATGACCATATTTGTCAAAATTCTTACTCTGGTTGTCTAGGACCATGTTACAGGGAAGCCTAATGACCATAGTTGTTGTAGGGAAGCGAACATTTTCCTTTCTTAAACAGTAAGATCAATTACTTTTCTTCCATGAAAATCATCTGTCTCCTTTTTTTTTTCCCTCTCTTGTAACACAAGAAATGCCATTGAAACCAGTATCTATGGGAGAGTGAATAGTCCACGCTAGACCGCAGTTGGCTGCAACTGGTTTTGGGCTTAGGCAATCAATAGCAGCTACTTGTGAATATTTTTTAGCTATTATTCATATTTTTAGGACGGCCCTGAGGACACTTCAATCTTAAGTTTTGGTTGTATTTGGCCTCTTGTCTTTCTGGATTTTCCTACATTATGTAGAAATTCATAAAGATAATTTCTTCCATCAAATGATACAATAAAATATAGTTGAGCTTTAAAATATTAATGAAAAATATAAAAAATTATGAATATACATATTTTCATTGGGGACAAATCAGAAAACCATGGAAAAATCAGAAAACCATGAATCTATACTGATAATAAACAGGTGTATAAATGAATAAACTATTACATATATACATTAAGTACATACACAGATAGAGAAGAAGACTGTGATTTTACTCATAGTAGGGTGCTGCATCTTGACTGATGGGAGACAGTTATGGGTGTCTTGTGTCTTTCTACATACATCTTGTGAGCAGAGGCACTGACTTTGTTCCGGACTGTGTTTTCAAGGATGTTTGTGTAGTCAGCCGGTTTGTAAAGGAGGGATGATGTCTCTGCTCAGAGAAAAAGCAGGTGTGCTTCCAAGTTTGGAAGATTGAGATAGTTTTTCTACGGAATAAAAATATTTGGGTTCTCTACACTCAGGGATTCTCTCCTTTAGAACAAACTTGGATTCTTTCCCATTGGTGTGTGGAAATTGGGATTCTGGGAACTGGTGCAAGTATAAATGTTGATACCCTGGCCACTGCTGTTGATACTAGTAATGAAGTCCTTTGTCTCTGATCCAGGGATCCAGGTGTTTTTTGTTTTGTTTTGTTTTTTTGGCCTTCTACTAGCATCCATGAAACTGTGGCATGCTAATTTGTTGGCTTGTAAGTGGGTAAATCTCAGATTCTTAATGGTTCTTCATTTGTAGTCATTATAATAAAGACTTATTCAGGTAGAAATCATCACTAGATACTAAATTTATTGGGATAATTGGTAAAAACAGTTTATTCGTGTGGTCTTAAATTGTCTCCTCAAGATTGTTTATTAATAGCAAGACAAAAATTATAACTAGACACTACCTTTGCCAGGTGATCAAAATTAACGTTGTAATTGAGGATCATTGAGTGCCTCTGAATGAGAAGCCCTGAGAGGGATGTACTATTTTGATCTGGGGTGTATATCCTGAATCTAATTTACAAGGAAACATCGTAGCAACTTCAAGTGAGGAGCATTCTATTATGAAAGAAAGAAAGAGTGGAAGTGAGAGAGAGAAACATTTTCAAAAATATCAGTCATAAAAGATAAAGAAATGCTTAGAAACTATTTTAGACTAAAGGAAGCTAAAGAAAACGTGAGAACTAACTAAATGATCTAGATCTGGGATTGGCAAACATTTTCTCAAAAGGGCCTGACAATAAATATTTAAAGCTGTGAAGGCCACAGGGTCTCTGTCACAACCACTCAAGTTTACTGTTACAGCTCAAAAACAGCCAGGCACAATGTGTAAATGAATGAGTGTGTCTGTATTCTAATTAAATTTTATTTGCATAACAGATAATGGGATGTATTTGACCCATGGACTGTGGTTTACTGATCCCGGTCCCATATTCAGTCTTGTGCCTAAGGGAGGACATGCTATAAAGAACAATTTGGGGTCCATTGACAGAATTAGAACATGGACAGTAGGTTAGGAAAATGTCATATTTTTCTGAAATTGATAAATATTCTATTATTATATAAGAAATTATTCTTATTCTCAGAAAATACACAATGAAGTATTTAGAAGGAAAGAGATCTGTATATTACAGACATTCAAACGGCTAAGGAAAAATATATGTAGAAAGAGCACATGAAAAAGAATATGGGGCAAAGTATTAACAGTAGGTTAATCTGGGTGGAGTATATGGGTGTTTTTTTGATATTATTATTCTTATTTTTCTATAAATTGAGATTGCTTCCAAGTGAAAAGTTAAATGAGTATATGTGTTTATGTTTGTAAACTTATATGTGTGTACATAGCCCATAGGGAGAGAAAAATTTAAAAGATTTGGTAGCCTTTTTACACTCTCTTGATACCTATTAAAAAAAAGAGAGAGAATTTAACCAACACATGAATTGAAAATGAAAATCTGTGGTTGATGTAACAAGGGAAGCCAGCAGACATCATCTTTGGCCTAATCTGAATGCACTTAGTTACCAAGTGGCTGTAGTCTAGGGGCCAGAGGTTTTTAGTGCGGTCTGAAAACGATGGTGGGAGCCACATTTTCCAGACTCTGAAACACAGGGCACCTTGTTTAGTCAGCACAGTTTAGGTCAAATGTGGTTATGAAAAACAGATGAATTCTGGTGATCAAGTTGTACTTTGACAAATATTCCATTGTTTGAACATGCAGTAATTTCTGAAAAATGTGAAGCAGCCTGGACTGCAGAGATTGAGTTCTCTCCTCTCAATTCTCTTGCCTGCTTGCAAAGGTCTTGTCATCATGGGGAATAAAAATAACATGGCAGAAGAAGTATATTAGATACCACTCCCCTCCTTTTTTCCCTTTTCTTTGCTTTACTGGTAAATCAAGCAGTTTTGGGCAGGCTGTTTTGTCAGCTGGCGGTCTTAAACTTACTCTGGGCTTTGGATACAGTTTTGTGCTTCAGTTTTATGGATAGTGGTGTGTTCTAGTGAATTAGATACTTTGAGTTTATCCCATTAATAGGAAAATGGTACTTGAGTAAAGTTTAGTGAGATGTTGTTGTATTTCACTCTCTTCTGGTCATGACCTGAGAGTCATTATTTCATCTAATGTCTAACCCTAGTTCAAGAGGCTTATCCCTAGAGCTCTGTTCCTATAACTTAAGAACTATAATAATAGTATAACAGGCCAGAGTTACTTGATGCAGAAAATTTCGCATAGAATCAAGTCATCTTTGATGGCTTATTTTTCTATTTTTGTGCTTGCGTTGTATTTTTTTGTTGTTGTTGCTTCAGGGTTTTTGTCTTACTTTACTCACTTTGTTCATTTATTCATTCAATAAATATTTATTCATACTTATTGTATACAGAGCGCATGATCCAGCCTTCTGCCTTTGAGTAGGATTTTCATTTTGGATGATTTAGACTTGTGGTGTTTAATATGGTAACCGTCAGCCACATGTGGCTTTTGAGCACTGGAAATGATGGATAGGCTGAATCAAGATATAAGTATAAAATATGCAACAGATTTCAAAGACTTGGTGTGAAAAAAGGAGTGAGTTATTTTAAAAGTAATTTTTTAATTAATTAGTTCAGTTCATTTCAATTGCTCAGTTGTGTCTGACTCTTTGTGACCCCATGGAGTGCGGCATACCAGGCTTCCCTGTCTATCACCAACTCCCAGAGCCTGCTCAAACTCTTGTCCATCGAGTCAGTGATGCCATCCAATCATCTTATCCTCTGTCATCCCCTTCTCCTGCCTTTGGTCTTTCCCAGCATCAAGGTCTTTTCCAGTGAGTCAGTTCTTCACATCAGCTGGCCAGAGTATTGGAACTTCAGCTTCAGTATCAGTCCTTCCAATTGATTACATATTGAGATGATATTTTAGATATATTAATAACATTATTAATATCACTTTTTTACTATTGCTTCTAGAAAATTTAAAAATTGCATAAATGACTAACATTTGTTGCTTGCATTATATTTCTGTTGAACATTGTTGCTCATCATATATGAACTCTGAGTATTTTTTTCTCCTCTCTCTTATATGAAGCAATCTTGGTCTTTTCTAGTATTAGTAGGTTTAACATTTTTATATAAAAACTAATCAACCACAATTATTATACCTTCATTCTTTTTCTTTCAGTTTTGGTGATTATCAGCACATATCAAAAATACCATCAATTCGTGTCAAATTGGTATATCATTTATGAATAAATTTGTAATCTTAATGAATATTTCTGAGCATCTAGATAATCTTAATAACAAGCTGACATTTGTAATAATAATGATTACTGGTCAGAAATCTTGAGTGTAGTGTTCTCATGAATTCTGCTAGAACTTTTATATAAGCTACTGAAATCTCAGAGGAAAGTTTCCATTTTTTTTAAACTATTCTAGCTACAGGGAAGTAAGTCATGGTAGTTGCGTGAGCTATAAAATAGGAAAGAGAGAAATCATATCTTATCTTGAACATTTAATAATTTATAAAATTCTTAGTAAGCATAAAATGGTGCAGTGCATGTTTAATACTTATTTGTGAAGATTACTTTTTGTTGCTGAAATCTTTAGTGCATTGTGCTTTGAGAATAGACTTGAGGAAATTTTTTAGATGACTGTCTGGCTGTATCTTTGAAAATATTGGTACTTTCATGCCCTGGGAAGTCTGCCAAGATGTAAGTATTGCAGTGCCCTACAGATGGCTTTATTTTTAGAAGCTTGAAGCTAAGTCCTCATTGTATACACTAGTGTTGGAGCTCTGCAAGTGATTGTGGCAGTATTAACATCTTTGTCATCATATCCCCATGGTTTGGATTCCGTTTGCCTTTCATTAGGTAAGTCATGTTTGGTGTTAGTGGCATACCTGAATTTGGGAAAGTCTTTAATCTCTCTAAGTCTCAACTGTGGTATAGGTACTTTTCAGGGCTGTAGGGACTTCTGTGACTTGAGACACCATCAGGGAACAGTCCTGATGAGGAATGAAGTTGTGGGCAACTTTAAGGGAGGAGAGAAACAAAAAAACTCCTGCTATAGAATTGCTTAAGCAGAGAGTAGAAGCATGGATTTTAGCCAGGAAGAATCATATTCATCTGGATAAGGTGAGTTCCACAGTAGGAAGCCTGAATGGTAATTATCATTCTTTCTCTCTCTCTCTCTTTTTCTTTTTTTGTTACCTTGTGCTGATACATCTTTGCAATGAGCTTATTGGGAAAAAGACCAATTAACCTGAGAATATTGTTTTTACTATGTCTTATACTTTGAGGAGAGACAAAAAAATGAGACATATTCTTATATTCAAGAAAAATTGATAGACTGAAACTACTTTGGTGGTCCAGTGGTTAAAAGTCCTGAAAATAGAACTGCCATATGACCCAGCAATCCCACTGCTGGGCATACACACCGAGGAAACCAGAATTGAAAGAGACACGTGTACCCCAATGTTCATCGTCACATTGTTTACAATAGCCAGGACATGGAAGCAACCTAGATGCCTATCAACTGACGAATGGATAAGAAAGCTGTGGTACATATACACAATGGAATATTACTCAGCATTAAAAAAAATTCATTTGAATCAGTTCTACTCAGGTGGACGGAACTGGAGCCTATTATCCAGAGTGAAGTAAGCCAGAAGGAAAAACAACAATACAGTATACTAATGCATATGTATGGAATTTAGAAAGATGGCAGCAAGAACCCTGCATGCGAGACAGCAAAAGGAACGCAGATGTATAGAACAGACTCGTGGACTCTGTGGAAGAGGGCAAGGGTGGGATGATATGGGAGAATGGCATTGAAACATGTTAATTATCATATGTGAAATCAATCGCCAGCCCAGGGCTGATGCTCGGGGCTGGTGCACCGAGATGTCCCAGGGGGAGGGAATCGGGAGGGAGGAGGGAGGGGGGTTCTGGAGGGGGAGCATATGTATACCCATGGCAGATTCATGTCATTGTATGGCAAAACCAACACAATAAAGTAAAGAAAATTTAAAAAAAAATTAAAAAAAAATAAGGAAGAAAGAAAAAGAAAAAGTCCTTGCTTCAAGTTCAGGATGGTGTAGGTTCAATACCTGTTATGGGAACTAGGATCTCACATGCTGTGCAGCACATAGTAAAGTAGAATAGACTAGAATAAAATAGTAAGGTCAAATAAAAATGACTTCCTTGAAAAAAAGAAAAAAAGTGATATAGATAAGACATGAGATGAATACCAGTATGTATAGAAGTTTTTAAGTTTGGTAAAGGGCATCTATGAAAAATCCACAGCAAAGATCATACTTAATGACTAAACTTTACAATGATTTCCAATAAGTCAAGAAGACAAAGAAAAATAATAGGCATGACAAATACATGCCAGCATTATGATCATTATTCCCAAGGTTCTAAGCCAAGAAAAAAAGAGAAAAAGATAGATTTAAAAAATTATACAACATACCCAATAGCAGTTCTTTAAATCAGTTATACTCATGAAGAAGATCCAATTGAAAATAAATGAACCCTTTAATAGGTTCTATAGAAATTAACTTGAAAAATGTACAAGTTCTTTATGATGAAAGTTTCAAATTTCTATTAAAGGACATGTAAGTGTAGGAAGTACTGAATAAATGAATAGTGAGATACTCTTCTAACAGAATGTCTGAACATTTCAAAACTGTCAGTTTCTCCCTAATTTAATTAGTTAAGTCAATGAAGTTCCTATAGGAATCACAACAGAAAGGTGTGGTAATGTTACAATCCTCTTTAATTCATCAGAGTTGCTGTGCTGAAAGGTATAGCCTAGTGACTTACTGTCAAGATGAGGCTGCCATGTTGTGATCGCCTCTGTCACACAAAAAATTCTCCTTTATTTCCACAGGGATGCCTTTATTATGAGGGTTTTATTTTGGCATTGTTGAGAGTGGCAAATAGTGGAGGCAATCTAGGTATTCATTAACCAGGAACTAGATGAGTAAAATTGGTACTTATAGATGATTGAATGTAATATGAAACACATACCACGCACTATAAATGATGAATAATACTTATATATAACAATATACTATAATAATTTCAGAAATACAATGCTGAGGGTCAAATTAAGAAGCAATACAGTTGATAGCTCAGTATCATTTATATAAATTAAAATTAATGCATAAACTAGTACTGTATGTACTTACCTCAAAGATGCATTTTTATATAAATAACAATGAAAGATTCATTTGAATAACAGGTCTTATATATAGTAAGATGGGTGTTTGTGTTGATAAGAAAAGTAAAGTTAGGAATGGAGTATAAAAGAGAAAAAAATTAAAATGTGTAATACTGTATACTTCAACAGTTACATTTTGAACTGGGGTAGTATTACAAAGTAAGTTCTTTGCAAGTGATACCCTGTTACAATACTCTTAAATTGCTTCTACCTGCATGTCACATTACCAAATAAATTCCATTAGTATTTATCAAAAGGCTGCTGGGAATTTCCTATAGAACTATATTTACCCTGAAAATGGTGAGAAAATTGCCACATAACTTCTACAATTTGAAAACTAGTTCTTTTTAAGGTCTTTGGTGTATGTGTCAGGCCACACAAAGTGGCTTTCCATATCTGTTTTGGAGAATCAAAATAGAAAAGACTTTGGTCAAAATAAAGCAAAGAGTGTATACACATTTGTATTCCTACAGTGAATTTTACTTATCATACTTTCTTTAAAAGTCAAACTTTCAAAGGAAAACAGGTATACCAAAAACTTCAGTTTAGTCGTTCAGTCGTGTCTCACTCTTTGCAACCCTGTGAACCCAGGCACGCCAGGCCTCCCTGTCCATCACTAACTCCCAGAGTCCACCCAAACCCATGTCCATCGAGTGGTGATGCCATCCAGCCATCTCATCCTCTGTCTTCCCCTTCTCCTCCTGCCCCCAGTCCTTCCCAGCATCAGGGTCTTTTCCAATGAGTCAACTCTTTGCATGAGGTGGCCAAAGTATTGGAGTTTCAGCTTCAACATTAGTCCTTCCAACGAACACCCAGGACTGATCTCCTTTAGGATGGACTTGTTGGATCTCCTTGCAGTCCAAGGAACTCTCAAGAATCTTCTCCAACACCACATTTCAAAAGCATCAATTCTTTGGCGCTCAGCCTTTTTCACTGTCCAACTCTCACATCTATACATGACTACTAGAAAAACCACAGCCTTGATTAGACGGATCTTTGTTGGCAAAGTAATGTCTCTGCTTTTCAATATGCTGTCTAGGTTGGCCATAACTTTCCTTCCAAGGAGTAAGCGTATTTTGATTTCATGGATGCAAACACCATCTGCAGTGATTTTGGAGCCCCAAAAAATAAAGTCTGACACTTTTTCCACTGTTTCCCCATCTATTTCCCATGAAGTGATGGGACCAGATGCCATGATCTTAGTTTTATGAATGTTGAGCCTTAAGCCAACGTTTTCACTCTCCTCTTTCACTTTCATCAAGAGGCTCTTTTGTTCCTCTTCACTTTCTGCCATAAGGGTGGTGTCGTGTGCATATCTGAGGTTATTGATATTTCTCCTGGCAATCTTGATTCCAGCTTGTGCTTCTTCCAGCCCAGCGTTTCTCATGATGTACTCTGCATATAAGTTAAATAAGCAGGGTGACAATATACAGCCTTGATGGATTCCTTTTCCTATTGGAACCAGTCTGTTGTTTCATGTCCAGTTCTAACGGTTGCTTCCTGACCTGCATACAGGTTTCTCAAGAGACAAGTCACATGGTCTGGTATTCCCATCTCTTTCAGAATTTCCCACAGTTTTTTGTGATCCACATAGTCAAAGGCTTTGGCATAGTCAATAAAGCAGAAGTAGATGTTTTTCTGGAACTCTCTTGCTTTTTCAATAATCCAGTGGATGTTGGCAATTTGATCTCTGGTTCCTCTGCCTTTTCTAGAACCAGCTTGAACATCTGGAACCAAAAACTAAGTAATGCTTTAATACAGTCTACTTTATTCATTCAACAGATACTTATTGCTGGTACATTCCATTCTTTAAGGGTGGGTTTTAAGCCAATTAACACTCCAGATTCTGAAGAAAGTACATCAAGGATTTCTTTCTTCGGAAAAAAAAAAAAGTAAAGTTACTTGCTGAAAGTCTCAGCACCTTTGTAAACATAAATGTCATTGAGAAGTTACTTGTTCTTAAAGTGGGAAAAATATGTAAATGATACGAAGAGCAAGTTTTTGTGTTTTGTTTCTGCTTTTCATCTCCAAGCCATGGATAAAACATTCTTTCATTAAAACAACTTGAAGTTCCCTGAAACCACAGTGGATCTGTCTACTTACCCTGGTAGGTAGACAGATCCACTGTGGTTTAGTTTAGTGTGACTTAGTCTTAAAACAAGTTTGATTTGGTGGAAGGGAGAGTTCCATAAGAAAATCATCCATTCATTGGCTGAGAATACAAAAGCTGCCTTTATTAGGCTCCTGGAGGTAGAAACTATGGAACTAGACTGAAAAGCCTGCATAGAAAAGTGTGTAATAGAAACAACATGAGCTGTTATCAGACGGATTTGTCTTGCTATCAGTGTACTTTGACTTTCACTTTCAAAGAAAGTGAAAGTGAAAGTCGCTCATTCCTGTCTGACTTTTTGCAGCCCCATGGACTATATATAGTCCATGGAATTCTCTAGGCCAGAATACTGGAGTGGGTAACCTTTCCCTTCTCCAGGGGATCTTCCCAACTGAGGGATCAAACCCAGGTCTCCCACATTGCAGGCGGATTCTATTAACGACTGAGCTATCGGGGAAGCCCATAACTTTTCATAGTCATAAGAAAATATACTTAAAAGAGTTTCTGAGAATAGCAAACGGGACACTAAAATTGTTTTTATGAAGCATATAGTAGGTGCAGTGGTTGCTACCACGCGCATGCTGCCACTTCAGTCATGTCCAACTCTGCGACCCATGCACTGTGGCTGACCAGGCTCCTTTGTCCATGGGATCCCCAGTCCAGAATACTGGAATGTATTGCTATGCCCTCCTCCAGGGGATATTCCTGACCCAGGGATTGAATCCGTTTCTCTTATGTCTCCTGCATTGGCAGGCAGATTTTTTACCACTAGTGCCATTTTATGAAAATAAGCTCCACTTAAGAGACTTGAAAAGGTAGGCGTTGGATTTAGGATCTGATGAAGTAAAAGAGGCATGCTTAAGAAATGCTTTATTATATACTGTCTTATACATGCAGTTTTGTTATATGCTTTTTAAAACCTGAAGCATAGATTATTTCCTTTTTTTTCAGAATAATTAAAATTATTTGTTGCTTGTGGTTTCTATGAAATATCCTTTGTGAAAATGGTCTATGGGAGAGGGCAAGGGTGGGATGATATGGGAGAACAGCATTGAAACATGTTAATTATCATATGTGAAATCAATTACCAGCCCAGGTTTGATGCTCAGGGCTGGTGCACTGGGATGACCCAGAGAGAGGGAATCGGGAGGGAGGTGGGAGGGGGGTTCTGGAAGGGGAACACATGTATACCCATGGCAGATTCTTGTCAATGTATGGCAAAACCAACACAATAATGTAAATTAAATTAAAAAAAAGGAAAATGGCATGCATGGAGGATCAAGTTTAACTATTAGAGCTGTATCTATCTTCTCAAATTTCTTACTAATATGAAAATATATAAGGATCAAACTTTAATCCTCATTAGAAGGAAGGATAGTTTTTGTCTGTTTTCTCCATTTGGCAGTATTACCTATGTGTGTGTTAGTTGCTCAGTTGCTACTCTTTATGACCCCATGGACTGTAGCCTGCCAGGCTCCTCTGTACATGGAATTCTCCAGGCAAGAATTCTGGAATGGGTTGCCATTTCATTCTCCAAATATTCCCTATAGCTGTAAGGTATTTTACAGTCATTGTCCAAACTGCTGCGTTCTTTCAAGTCTAGGATACCTGTCTGACAAAACAGGTTTTATAGTGAGCATCATATATTGACTTGGTAGTTGAGGGAACTAAAGTTCAGCAAGATTAATTGAACTGCCTAATGGGTCATGTATTCTGTATACATCATGTGAAATGCCAGGCTAGATGAGGCACAAGCTGGAATCAAGATTCCCGGGAGAAATATCAATAACCTCAGATATGCAGATGATACCACTCTTACGACAGAAAGCGAAGAGGAACTAAAGAGCCTCCTGATGAAGGTGAAAGAGAGAGTGCAAAAGCTGGCTTAAAACTCAACATTTAGAAAGTGAAGATCATGGCATCTGGTCCCATCATGGCAAATAGATGGGGAAAAAATAGAAACAGTAACAAACTTTATATTTTCTTGGGTTCCAAAATCACTGCAGATGGCAGCTGCAGCCATGAAATTAATAGATGCCTGCTCCTTGGAAGAAAAGCTGTAACAAACCTAGGTAGCATATTAAAAAGCTGAGACATTATTTTGCCGACAAAGATTCCTATAGTCAAACCTTTCGTTTTTTCAGTAGTCATATAGGAATGTGAGAGTTGGACCATAAAGAAGGTTGAGAGCCAAAGAATTGATGCTTTTGAACTGTGGTGTTGGAGAAGACTCTTGAGGGTCCCTTGGACTGCACGGAGATCAAATCAGTCAATTCTAAAGGAAATCAATCCTCAATATTCATTGGAAGGACTGATGTTGAAGCTGAAGCTCTAATACTTTGGCCACCTGATGCAAAGAGCCGACTCATTAGGAAAGACCCTGATACTGGGAAAGATTGAAGGCGGGAGGAGAAGGTGATGACAGAGGACGAGATGGTTGGATGTCATGACCGACTCAATGGACATGAGTTTGAGCAAGCTCTGGGAGTTGGTGAAGTACAGGGAAGCCTGGCATGCTGCTGTCTATTGGGTCGCAGAGTTGGACGCACCTGACTCTTGTTCAGTTGAACAGCAGTGTTACTGATTGGCAAAAATAGGAGCTAAGCTTGTTTTTGTGTTGTATTTGAAACCTCTTATTACTTTTCTGTATTATTAATGTTTCTGTTGCTGAGCAAATGTTGTGCAATAAGTAAAAAAACTTTTTCTCTAACTATACATTCTGAACATACTACTAAAAAAAAATAGATTGACATTGTTTTGCATTCATACCTGGTATTTGAAAAGGAGCAGGGCAAACTCCAAAATAAAATTCTTAATTAAGAAAGCAATGCACTTGGTAGTTTTGGGAAAAAATTTTTTTGAAAATAATAGTTGTGCCCTTCCTTCTTATGTTAGCAAAGCCCTGGAAATCAGAAATAAGGATGTGGAGAAACTCAGTCATATTAAACCACGTATGTATTGGCTTAGAAAAATGGCTGTGGTAGAGAGAGAAGGTAGACAAATACGTTTAATATTTTGCCCTTGGATTAGGAGCATTGGCTTCTGAGGAACTCTAATAATGTGTTGGTGTCGTCATGCAAGGTCTCTTTGGACTTGTCAGGGTTCTGCAATGGCCGTGTGAAACTGCAGCCTTGCTGGGGTAATTCTGCACAGTTCATCCTAAGGGTTTATTTTTAATTAGAAATTATCCTGTGCTCACTCTCTGCTCTTCATTCTAAACCTGGCTTTGGAAATTCAGGAGGGGAGAGGAAGCTGATAGTTTTAAAAGGATCACTGCCAGCCCTAAGTTAGGCAAAGCCAAGCTCACTCTGGACTAGTCTTAGGATAGATCATCCTTCCTTGAGCTGCCAAATAGCCCTTCATAATGTCAGGCTATTGGGCAGTCTGTTCCAGGATCAGGCTTCACTTGGATCCTCCCATTCAGAAAAGAGAAAAAATCTTCCTCTTTCCAGGCATAGTCTTTTTTAATCTCTTAAGTGAAGTTTTCAAACAGACCTTTTGCTTAAGGTTTCTGCAGTGCCAAATCTCTTCTGTGGTCTGAAATCATCCTGCACAGTTATTGTGGAGTTGCATATTTGGTGTTTACAGGGAGGAGTCTTCAGATAGGCAGCCACCTTGTCTGTAGGCAGAATGGTAGGTGGCACGGTCCCAAAGTATCAATTTTATGGTTTTCTTATTGCTGCAGGATGGTGAGTTCCTCCTTTCCAGGTGCCAGCTGTTACTCTAACCCTGTCTAACTCTAGACATAGCACAGGAACCACTGTTATTCTCACCTATCAACTTTGAAGAAAGCACTAATTTTCTTCCTCTTCTTATGTTCTTTATCTCGGGATCTGACAGTTTCTATACTAATCATTCCAGTCTGTGTGTTCTAGGCTTTTTCTGCCCTGACCTGGTGAGATCATGGACACTGTGATGCCTTTGATATTTATTTCTCACCTAAATGTCATTGTTCATTGTTTGAAAAAGTTGAAAAGGTTGAAGAAACCAAATTACTTGTAATTTCACCACAATTTTGGTCTACTTCCTGACAGACATTTTTCTTTGGACACATTTGATATATTTTTTACATAAATTTAATTATATTGTGTGCATTTCTTTATACTCTGCTTCCCCCTTCCCTTGATATGTGCATTATCACAAATATATGTTCATGTCATATGTTGTCTTTTGATGTTACAGATCAACATTATTGTTTTTGTTTTTATTATATAGGTTTCCTTAATCTAATGTTGTAATTAATCATGATAGTCATGAAAAACAGTAATGATGATGATGATGACGTTGGTGTCTGCCATTTATTGAGAACTAAGTATATGCTAGGCATCATTTTGTGTGATTTGCATACATTGTCTTATTTTATCTTCCTAGCAATCCTGGCAAGTATATATATTAATATTCCTATTTTTCAGGTGAGGCATTTGAGACTTAGATTAAATAAATTGCTTAAGATCACAGAGTTAGGAATAAACCACGGTTCTAACCCATACTGTAAGAATGTGAACCTAAGTTCTTTCAACTGTACACATTTTAAGCATTTTTTAAAAAAAATCTCTCATCTGATGATTCCTTTAGGTAAAATGATTAAAGTGAGTTACAGGGCAGACATATTTTTAGCTTCTTTTAAAACCGTCATGACAATTTGCCTTTCTTAAGAAAAGAATTTAGGATTGCGATTTTGCCATATTTTCAATAATACAGAGTACTGTCTTTTTTCTTTTGCTTACTTTGTAGCAGGAAAACAAATGGTACATTGGTGAATTTCTTTGTATTTTAAAAATCACTATTGATTTTGGACTTTTTTTTTAACAAAAATTATTTCTTTTTATTCTCACATTGTTTTTATTTTTTAAATTGAAGTATATTTGATTTACCAAGTTGCAACAGTTTCAGGTATACAGAAAAATGACATACATATACATACATACACGTACATATATACGCACACATATATATTTTATTTTTTAGATTATTTTCCATTATAGATTATTACAAGATGTTAAGTATAGTTCTCTGTGCTATACAGTGGGCTTCCCAGATGGTGCTAGTGGTAAAGAACCCACCGCCAGTGCAGGAGACATAAGGGACACGGGGTTGATCCCTGGGTTCAGAAGACCCCCTGTCATAGGAAATGGCAACCCACTCCAGGGTTCTTGCCTGGAAAATCCAGGACCTGGACAGAGGAGCCTGGCAGCTAGAGTCCAGAGGGTCACGTGGTGTCGGACACGGCTGGAGTGACTTAGCACACTTACTGTACAGTAGTCCTGGTTGCTTGTTTGATATGTAGCCCCGTGTATCTGTTAATCCTAAACTCCCAGCTTACTTCCTCTTCTACCTTGGTAACTAAATTTGTCTTCTATGTCTGTGAGTTTATTTCAGTTTTGTAAATATGTTCATTTCTGTCATTTATGAAGACTCTGCATATAAATTATATCATGCAGTATTTGTCTTTCTTTGACTGACTTCAATTAGTATGATAACCTCCAGATCCATCTATGTTGCCACAAATGGCATTATTTCATTCTTTTTTGTGGATGAGCAATATTTCATTACGTGTGTGTCTGTGTATATACAGATACACACACACACATATATATACAGCACATCTTCTTTATTCATTCCTCTGGTGATGGACATTTAACTTGTTTCTCTGTCTTGACTGTTATATATAGTGCCACTTTGAACATCGGAGTGCATGTATGTTTTTGAATTAGAGTTTTCTCTGGATATATGCCCAGGAGTGGAATTGCTGGATTATATGGTAGCTCTATTTTTAGTGTTTTAAGAAAGCTCCAGATTGTTCTCCATAGTGGCTGCACAAATTTACATTTCCACTAACAGTGAAGGAGAGGTCCTTTTTCTGCACACCCTTTCCAGAATATTATGTTTATAGAGTTTTTGATGGTAGCCATACTGACTGTTGTGACGTAATACTTCATAGTTTTAATTTGCATATCTCTAATAATTAGTGATGCTGGGAATCTTTTCATGTGCCCATTGCATGTCTTCTTTGGAGAAATGTCTATTTAGATCTTCTGCCAATTTTTTATTGGGCTTTTTGATGTTAAGCTGCATGAGCTATTTGTATATTTTGGAAAGTAAGCCCTTATTGATTGCATCATTTCCAATATTTTCTCCCATTCTATAAGTTGTCTTTTCATTTTGCTTATGGTTTCTTTTGCTGTGCAAAATCTTTAAAGTTTAATTAGGTGAAGAGGGTTAAGAGGTACAAACTTTCAGTAATGACAAAAAGTCCTGGGGGTGTAACGTAGCGTATTGACCATAGTCGGTGATATTGTACAGAATACTTGAAAGTTGCCATGAGAATAAATCCTAAAAATTAAGTTTGTGTGGTGATGGGTGGTAACTAGACTTATTGTGGTGATCATTTCACAGTGTGTACTATCTAATCTGAAACCAAATGATGTTATATATAAGACATAGCTCAATAAAAAGGTTTTTTTTTTTAAAGAAAGATGTATGAAATTGACAAAGGGCTAAACAGATCAGTGGGATAGAATCGAAAATTTAGAAAGATAAAAATATGTGACAAAGTTGCAGAAGCAGTTCAACAAATGATGCGCAACAATTAGTTGCACACTCTCACAGCAAAATAATGAACCTTGAGTTACTTCTCACATTTGTACAATAAGCAACTCAAAGTGTATTATGATTTAAATGTAAAATGCAAAGCTAGAAAACTTTTGAGAAAAATAGAAGACCCTCAGACTCTAGAGGTAGACAGAGTCCTTAGACTTTACGCCAAAAGCACTTATCACAAAAAGAAAATAATTGATAAACTGAACCTCATCAAAATTAAAAAACCCTGTTAACAGGGTGAAAAGCCAAGTTACAGAGTGGGAGAAAATGTTAGCCAATGGCATATCCAAAAAGGGCTAGTATCTAAAATGTATATAAAGACTTTTCCAAACTCAACAATAAAAAAGTAAACAATCAATTTATGGTATAGACAAAAAACACACAATAAACAGTTTACCAGTGCATATGTACAGATGGAAACTAAGCACTAGGTAACATCTTGTTTTTTAATTTTCTTTACTTTATTGTGTTGGTTTTGTCATACATTGACATGAATCTGCCATGGGTATACATATGTTCCCCCTCCAGAACCCTCCTCCCTCCTCCCTCCCGATTCCCTCTCCTTGGGTCATCCCGGTGCACCAGCCTCTCCCATATCATCCCACCCCTGCCCTCTTCCACAGAGTCCACTAGACTGTTGTATACATCTGCGTTTCTTTTGCTGTCTCACATGCAGGGTTCTCGTTACCATCTTTCTAAATTCCATATATATGTGTTAGTATACTGTATTTTTGTTTTTCCTTCTGGCTTACTTCACTCTGGATAATAGGCTCCAGTTCCGTCCACCTGAGTAGAACTGATTCAAATGAATTTTTTTTAATGCTGAAGAAATATTCCATTGTGTATATGTACCACAGCTTTCTTATCCATTCGTCAGTTGATGGGCATCTAGGCTGCTTCCATGTCCTGGCTATTGTAAACAATGCGGTGATGAACATTGGGGTACACGTGGCTCTTTCAATTCTGGTTTCCTCGATGTGTATGCCCAGAAGTGGGATTGCTGGGTCATATGGCAGTTCTATTTTCAGTTTTTTTAAGGAATCTCCACACTGTTTTCCATAGTGGCTATACTAGTTTGCATTCCCACCAACAGTGTAAGAGGGTTCCCTTTTCTCCACATCCTCTCCAGCATTTATTGCTTGTAGACTTTTGGATGGCAGTCATTCTGACTGGTGTAAAGTGGTACCTCCTTGTGGTTTTGATTTGCATTTCTCTGATAATGAGTGATGTTGAGCATCTTTTCATGTGTTTGTTAGCCATTTTTATGTCTTCTTTGGAGAAATGTCTGCTGAGTTCTTTGGCCCACTTTTTGATTGGGTCGTTTATTTTTCTAGAATGGAGCTGCAGGAGTTGCTTGTATATTTTTGAGATGAATTGTTTGTCCGTTGCTTCATTGGCTATTATTTTCTCCCATTCTGAAGGCTGTCTTTTCACCTTGCTTATAGTTTCCTTTGTTGTGCAGAAGCTTTTAATTTTAATTAGGTCCCATTTGTTTATTCATGCTTTTATTTCCGATATTCTGGGAGGTAGGTCATAGAGGATCCTGCATTGGTTTATGTTGGAGAGTGTTTTGCCTATGTTTTCCTCTAGGAGTTTTATAGTTTCTGGTCTTATGATTAGATCTTTGATCCATTTTAAGTTTATTTTTTGTGTATGGTGTTAGAAAGTGTTCTAGTTTCATTCTTTTGTTCAGCATCATTAGTTATTAAAAATAATTAAAGCCACCATGAGCCATCAGTACACTCCTTTACAATAGTGACTACACCAAATACCATTACGACTGCTGATGGGGACATATATGGTGCAGGTCATGCTAGAAAACAGTTTGGCTGTTTAAAAAACTCAACATGAAACTATCATGTAACCTAGCAATTGCACTCTGTTTATTTATCTCAGGGAAAAAAAAGCTTACTTCAGGTATTTTGCATACTTTATAGCAGCTTTGTTCATAGTAGCACCAAATGGGAAACAACCCTGTAATCTTATAGGAGATGAATAGTTAATCTATGGTTCACTTGTACCTTAGCATCATGACATATTACTTGGCAATACAAAGGAAAGAACTGCTGACATTTGTAGCAACCTAGATGAGTCTTCAGAGATTTATGCTGAGTGAAATAAGCCAATCTCTAAAGGCTGCACATTGTAAAATTCTATTTACAAAAGTCTTAAAGGACAAAAATTACAGGAATGGAGAAAACATTAATGCTTACCAAAAGTTCAGTAGAAGGTAGGGATGGAGGGAAGTGGGTATGGCTATAAAAAGGACACTTGTGGGATCCTTGTAGTTTTGGAATTGTGCATCCTTGACTGATTGTATCACTGTCAGTGTCCCAGTTGTGATAGTGAACTTAATTTTCTAAGATATTCACCTTTGGAGAACCTGAGTAAAGGCGCATGGACTCTCTATTAATTTTTTTTATAATTACATGTAAATCTGCAGTCCTGTCATAATAAAAAGTTTAATTGAAAATTGGCATGAAGCAAAGTTTATTTAACTTTTAGTTTCCTTTTTCCTCTTAACCTATATTCTTATATTTTTAAGCAAACATCAGCTGAATATATTTATATATTTTTTGTTTTTAGATATTCTGCCTGTCTTTCTGAATATCTGAAGTTCAGTGTGACAGATTTTTTTTATTCTTATATTCTAAATTTGTCTGTTTCTGTACAGTTTCTGTTAATGGGGGAGAAAAGGCATAGATTTATTTATAGAAAATTCCTCCAGTTGTCACTTAACTATATAAAGGGCTGTTTAGGGAGGTGGTTTGGCAAGTTTGATTCTGAAAGGCAGGGAGCAGCCATGTGTCTTTAATAAAACGGCCATTACATATATTTATATATCATAAAAATAATGCATATAGCTCATTCAGTTTATAAAGTTCTTAAACTGAGCCTCAGATTTTTTGCTTTTCCTGGTATTGACTTCCTCTAATATACATGGGAAGTCACTTGAAAGCTATGTGCCTAGTTCTTCCTGTATAAAATCTTGCATTGCACCTTCTGTTAAGCCAGCAGTTTCTGTTCACTTATTGCTAATAGTGAGGACTATTAATAGTCTCACTGCCTTTCATCTCCATGAAGTGATTGTGTGTAACAACTGTGACATGATGATTTAATTTTTGTTTACATTTTTAGATGGTGCCTTTTTCTGTGTGCTCTTTAGTAATTGTTCAAAGCCCTATTCATTTTGGCAACATGAAAAAGATTAAGAGATTGGGAAATTGTAAAGTTTTAAATTTTTAAGCACTTCAGCAGTTGAAAAGATTGACAGTTGTGAGTTAGCAGAGACTTCTAACCGTCATAATCAAATCACCATACTGTATGTCTTAAACTTATACAGAGATGTAAGTCAATTATTTCTCAGTAAAATTGGGAAAAAAACAGGAAAAAAAGAATTCTCTTGCTAACTGTCTACAAATTGATTAAATTGTATTATAGTATACAATTAGTACATTATTTTTGCATGTAATTGTGCACAGTTATATGCAGATTATTCAGCTTATGTTTTTGTAACAAAATGGGACACTTATCTTAAAAGTGAAATCCAAGTCTTTTCCTGATCAATTACCTTAATCATAGAGGAAGTCTGGGTTTCTGTTCTAGCCAGGTAGGTAGGTTGTAATTTTAAGCAGTTTGGTTTGCTAAGCATGATTAAGACACTGTTCCCTTTGAGGTTTACCCTTTCGCTTCTAAGGTACAACTGTTTATCATCTTGGGTCAAAGGTTATAAAAAGTAGTCATCAATTAAAGCTTTATTGGTTGTAATTGGTAATGCTATGAAAGGAGGCAGCCAAACTGAATCTAATAATAAAAGACTCTTTGTTAAAATATTTAATAAATTAACACTCGTTCATGGAAGAGGGGAAGCTAATTACAAAGCCCAAGATTGTTAATCATAATGTTTACTTTCTTCAAAAGCACAGACCCAACTATCCATAATCATTAGACATTAGATTTCTTTCTTTTTAAAAATTCTGTAGCTTTCTGTTGTTCCCAGAGGGGATGTTCTTTTCTATGGCTCAGACTTGGGGTATAGCAGAAAGAGGAAATGCCAAGACACACATAAGTTATAAGGGGCATCTTAAAAATAAACAGGATTCTGTTAGAACATCAGATTGCGATTGCTCTTCAAAAAGGGTCAGAAGTTTATGTAGATTTACTCTGTAGGCTAAGTGAGTAATGTCAAGAATTGGGGCATTTAGAAAGTAATGTTTTTTTTGTTTTTTTCATGGTAAATTATCTACCAGAGCAATTATCCTTTCCACATCTATGTTGTGGACAGTGGTGGTTCTTAAATTTTAGACATTTTTCAAAGCCATAATGTAGGTAAGTGGAGCTGTGACACAGTACTACCTTCACAACTCTTGAATGATCTTGCCATGAGAACTCTGTGAATGGCTTTTACACCTGAGAATCAAATTATCAAATGAATGTTTCAAGATTTAAAAAATAAGGGACATCTTGGGTTTGTTCTTTACATGTGTTTCTGTAGTCTGATCTTTAAGTCACTTCTAATGAAACAAAATCCTGCTATGGGCCTGCTGTGCAAATTAGCCATATGGTGAAGTGTAATATCCCGCTGATTGTCATTAAGGTGCCTATGATATGTGCTCCCTTTTTCACATGGAAGCAAATTAAAATAGCCCTTTCAGGTGTTTTTTTTTTTTTTTTTTTTTAACCCTCTGAATAAACCTGTCTTCACTTGGATGCTGGGACAGTTAAAAGGGTGTTCTCCAGCTGCAGTCAGGGCGATGAAATTATAGGCTTTGCTCAAGACCAAATGGAAATATTACTTCCTGTAGGCAAAGCTGGAAGAACCTTGTATGTGATTCCCTTCTTCCACTTCTCTCCCTTGTTCTCTGCATACTTGTCCATAGTTGTTTCTCAGTCCAAGGGTTCACTTTGTTCTGTTGTGATGGATGGGAAGGAATCACAACTAATCCCACAACTACTATTCCTCCTACCCTCCAGTGAACCTCATACCAGTCTCGACCATGGAAGATACACTAGATGAAGAGCTGTTTAACCAAATAATGGCATAGTAAATATTTAATAAAGAAAATAGAAGGTCTGTTCCTCTTTCTGTTATGTAGACATATTGCCCCTATGAGGGTAGGATTTCTTTTCTATGAAACTGGACGTGTTTCCACTAACAGTGAGAGACCTGGGGATCAGTAATTGCATGAAATGTTCAGGATGTTTTTGCATATAGGGTACATTGTTACCTTTTATGAAGGAAAGAAATTCAGGTATAGTCTTTCATCCAGGCCATCTCTTTTCCCACTAAGAGCAAGGATCACATGATCCTGACTTATTTGATTCCTGGTGTAACCTACTATAGCAACTATAATTTGACTTTGAGCTTTGTTAGCAATGAATTTTATAATTTTTATTTATATTAAAAAACAAAAGACCTTACTCATTTGCCCATCCATACTGAGTGACAATGCTATGTTTTTTTTTATGTTTGTATTTAGACAATTCTAGACACGTGGGAAATTCAAAGTCATCACTTGTGTTTATATTTTTAAACATTTATTCAAAACCCATGTTTGTTCTGGCATTTGTATGACAGTCTGCAGCATGTGTTTGAAAAAAGGCATTTGGAGCAGTGTCGTGCAGTAAAAGTGGATCATACTGGGTTATGATGGTCTAGAGAAGATTTTTCCCTGGAAAAATCAGTGAAAGGAATATGTATACTATAATATATGATCCTATTTTTATATGTGTCATATGCACATATGTGTGTAGGTGAATTATCTGTTTAGAATAGCTTCCCTGGTGGCTCAGACGGTAAAGAATATGCCTGTAATGCAGGAGACCTGGGTTCAGTCCCGGAGTCGGGAAGATTGGAAGGGAATGGCTACCCACTTCCGTGTTCTTGCCTGGAGAATTCCATGGATAGAGGAGCCTGGGGAGCTGCAGTCCACGCGGTCGCAAAGAGTCGGACACGACTGAGCAACTAAGCACACACACACACGAAATAGTAAGCAGTGGTTGTCTCTAGGAGATGTGGATTATGAGTGAGGTTTTTTAAAATTGAAGGTTGAGTTATAATATTATCAATATGTTAGTTTCATGTCTACAATATAGTGATTAAACGTTTTTACAGATTATAGTCCATTTAAAATTGCTGTAGAATGTTGGCTGTGTTCCCTGTGCTGGACAGTATGTCCTCATAGCATGCTTATTTTATATGTATGTAGTAGTTTGTGCCACTTCATCCCCACACATGTCTTGTCCCTCCTTCCTTCCCTTTCCCTATCGGTAACTATTTGTTCATTCTCAGAATCTGCTAGTCTTTTTCTGTTTTGTAATATTCAGTTGTTTATTTTTTTATATTTTGCACGTAAGTGAGAACATGCAGTATCTATCTTCCTTTGTCTAACTTACTTCACTAAGCATAATACTCTCCAGGTCCATTCGTGTTGTTGCAAATGGCAGAATTTCATTCTTTTTTATGACTGAGTAATATCCAGTTATATATATTTGCTATATCTTCTTTATCCACTCATCTGTTGATGGACATTTAGGTTGCTTCCATATGTTGGCAGTTGCAGATAGTGCTGTTGTGAACAATGGGATGCATATATCTTTTTGAATTAGTATTTTTGTTTTCTTCAGATCTGGATATATATATATATGTAGAAATATATCTATATAAACACGTGTATCAGGCAACTCAAAATTTTTACCACTCTATGTATGTCAGTGGATGACTATGAGAGTGCCATGAGTTTTGATTTTGAGGCTACACATAAATTTTAGCAGGCAGGCAAATTTGCAAATTAGGAATCCATGAATGATAACTGACTGTATTTCCTCCTGATTCCTCTCTTGTTAAATGACACCACCAGCCAAACTAGTTACCTGGGTTAGAAATCTCACGTCAGTTTTCTTTCCTTCATATCCTTTACCACATACATCCAACTGGCATGTGCCTCTTTAAGTATATGTCAGAGTCTAGTCATTTTGTAGCTAATTTCCCCTTCCTTCATTCTGCTTACTACATTACAGTTTCCAGGTGTCTAAAACTAGAGTTGAAGTCCAAATATCTTATCTTGACTTACAAAGTCCCTCAGCCTTGTCTCCTGTCGTACCTCTCCCTTACACCCTGAAATTCCAATTGTGAAGAATTTCTTTCAGTCCATGGAATGTGTGGTATCTTTTATCATTGAATCTCTGTGTCTCTACAAGGAACATTCCACCCCTGCCTTCTGTTTACCTGGCTTATTCTTATGAGTCATTCTTCAATTATGAGTATAAATGTTATTTTTTTCCTGAGAGTCTTTCTCTAACATTTATCCCTCCCCAATCACGTGCATGCGTACACACACACACACACACACACACACACAGTTATATATTCCACTCCAATCCATAGGGTTTTATAGTTTATTTTAATATAATTGCTTGTTTAATTTCTAGTTTTCCACTGTAGACTATAAATTCAGTGAGGAGATTCTTAGTGTCTTTCACATGGTAAGCACTTTATATGCTTTGTAACTGATTTTTCTGTGACACTGTATGTATTAATTCATTAATTATTGTATATTCTTCGAAGTGCTATCATTCTAAAGACATAAAATGAAAAAGAAAACAACTTTTACCTTGCCTTCCTATTGTGTTGTATCTTTTTGTTTATACTTTTATTAGCTTTTCAGGTGACTTTTTTCACTTTGTGTTTTGTTTTTTTTCATTTGAGTGGTTAAAGGAGCCTGAGGCCGAGGTGGCAGGAATCCATTGTGCGTTGTCTTTTGACCTGTTTGTCAATAGGCAGGCACTTCCTCAATTACCCAGCTGTACTGGGCAGACATCTGTTTCTCAGTTTCTTCCTATAAGCATTGAGTTGACAAACTTGGCAAAGGAAATAGAAAAATCAGAGGTGAATTTATGTAATATCCAGGGAAAATCTAACTCAATTTTGTAAATGGAGAAGTCAGACCTATTAGATAAATTGGTCTTTTCTTATGTTTTAATTTTATTAAAAAACAAAATGTATATAGTTTAGAATTAAGTAGAAGTTCATGATTTGGTTTTTATATAGAATTTCTTCTTGTTTATTTTCTATTGTTTATAACTAATTAAATTAGTATGCTACTGCTAAGTCACTTTAGTCATGTCTGACTCTTTGCTACCCTATGGGCTGTTGCCTGCCAGGCTCCTCTGCCCATGGGGTTCTCCAGACAAGAATAGTGGAGTGGGTTGCCATTTCCTCCTCCAGGGGATCTTCCCGACCCAGGAATGGAACCCGTGTCTCCTGCAGCTCCTGTATTGAAGGTGGATTCTTTCAGTGAGCCACCTGGGAAGTCCCAGTTAGTATGCAGTGTCCTAATTAACAAGGCTTCCCCTAAATTCTCAACTAAGTGTATCTTGGCTCAAAAGTATGTTGAAAGTGTACAAAGTGTAATGTTACACTAACATAATAAAGGGTCTTTTAGGGGTGTTAACCTTAAAATGAAAACTCCTTCACTGTGTACAAAAGGTAATTGACCTTTAATAATACCACTATGCTGGAAAATGGTGACAAGTAGGGAATAACTTTAACAAACCAACAGGCAGTTTCCATTTCTCATTTCTTAAATATAATTATTTGCTGCCTCACTAACTTATGGACTAAGAAAGTCTTGAAATAGCTGTCTTAAGGTTTGTTTTCATTTTTCAGACAGAAAAATTCAGAAGTATACAGTTGTCAAAACCTTAGTGTGTTAAAACATTTGATTTTAAGTTACACCAAGAGTCGTAAAACCATGACTCTTGTATCAAGTCTGTCATACCTCCTGTTTCTGTATGACCTTGTGAACTTTTACATTTTCAAATGATGGGTAAAAAATCATAAGAGGACTAATATTTTATGACAGGTGAAAATGATATGAAATCCTAATTTCAGTTTCTACAAATAAGGTTTTATTGGAACAGAGCCATACTCATTTATGTATTGTTTATGACCACACTTATACTACAGCAGTAGTTTTGAGTAGTTGCATCAGAGAATGCCTGGCTCAGCGAAGTCTATTTACTATTCTGCTCATTACAGAAAACATTTGCCAACCACTGAGTTACACTATCGGGTGTGCATGATTTCAGTTCAGTTCAATTGCTCAGTCATGTCCGACTCTTTGTGACCCCATGAGCTGTAGCACGCCAGGCTTCCCTGTCCAACACCAACTCCCGGAGCCCATCTAAATTCATGTTTATTGAGTCGGTGATGCCATCCAACCATCTCATCCTCTGTCTTCCCCTTCTCCTCCCGCCTTCAATCTTACCCAGCCTCAGGGTCTTTTCAAATGAGTCAGCTCTTCACATCAGGTGGCCAAAGTATTGGAGTTTCAGCTTCAACATCAGGCCTTCCAACGAACACTTAGGACTAACCTCCTTTAGGATGGACTGATTGGATCTCCTTGCAGTCCAAGGGACTCTCAAGAGTCTTCTCCAACACCACAGTTCAAAAGCATCAATTCTTCAGCACTCAGCTTTCTTTATAGTCCAGCTCTCACATCCATACATGACCATTGGAAAAACCATAGCCTTGACTAGATGGAACTTTGTCGGCAAAGTAATGTCTCTGCTTTTTAATATACTGTCTAGGTTGGTCTTATAATTTCATGACTGCAATCACCATCCGCAGTGATTTTGGAGCCCCCCCAAAATAAAGTCAGCTACTGTTTCCACTGTTTCCCCATCTATTTGCCATGAAGTAATGGGACCAGATGCCATGATCTTCGTTTTCTGAATGTTGAGCTTTAAGCCAACTTGTTCACTCTCCTTTTTCACTTTCATCAAGAGGCTCTTTAGTTCTTCTTCACTTTCTTTCATAAGGGTGGTGTCATCTGCATATCTGAGGTTGCTATTTCTCCTGGCAATCTTGATTCCAGCTTGAGTTTCCTCCAGCCCAGCATTTCTCATGATGTACTCTGCATAGAATTTAAATAAGCAGGGTAACAATATACAGCCTTGATGTACTCCTTTTCCTATTTGGAATTGGCCTGTTGTTCCATGTCCACTTCTAACTGTTGCTTCCTGACCTGCATACAGATTTTTCAGGAGGAAGATCAAGTGGTCTGGAATTCCTATCTCCTTCAGAATTTTCCAGTTTATTGTGTTCCACATAGTCAAAGGCTTTTGCATAGTCAATAAAGAGAAATGGATGTTTTTCTGGAACTCTCTTGCTTTTTTGATGATCCAGTGGATGTTGGCAATTTGATCTCTGGTTCCTCTGCCTTTTCTAAAACCAGCTTGAACATCTGGAATTTCACGGTTCACGTATTGCTGAAGCCTGGCTTGGAGAATTTTGAGCATTGCTTTACTAGTGTGTGCTGCTGCTCCTGCTGCTAAGTCGCTTCAGTCGTGTCCGACTCTGTGCAACCCCATAGATGGCATGTGAGATGAGTGCAATTATGCAATAGTTTGAGCATTCTTTGGCATGATTTAGTACCTTAAATAGCTTTTCCAGTTTAAGGATAACAAAGAAGTCATGTTGAGTAAGATTCTTCAGACTTTTGGGAAAGTGAAAAAACTGAAGGTAGATAGTACATGGAAAATCTTCCTTCTGTGCAGGAGACCTGTGTTCAATTCCTGGGTTGGGAGGATCCCCTGGAGAAGGTAATGGTTACCCATTTCAATACTCTTGCTGGACAGAGGAGCCTGGCAGGCTATGGTCCATAGAGTCGCAAAGAGTCAGACATGACTGAAATGACTAACACTTTCACAGTAAAGCTTATCTTCACATGGGTGGGGTTTTCACTTTCATCACTGATTTCATCTCATGTTTTAAATAAGTATTTGTGTAGTGGTTATTGTTTATCAAGACAGTATTCTAAAAGCTTTAAAACTCTTCATAATCTTTAGAACAAACATAGGAGGTTGGCATCTCTACAAATAAGTAAGCCATAGCATGTCTACTGGTGAAAGGTAAAGAGTTAACCAGTGGAAGGCAAATTAATGAAAGGGAAATTACATAGCTAGTCATATGAGTTATACTGTAGGAGGAAGTGGCAACCCACTCCAGTATTCTTGCTGGGATAATCCCATGGACAGAGAAGCCTGGCGCACTACAGTCCATGAGATTGGAAAGTCAGACACAACTGACTGATGGAGCACACGAGTTAGACAGTTAGTAAGGGCTGGGCCGTGATTTAATAAGTTCATCTGGTTCTAAAATCAGTAATCTTAACCACTGTACAATGCTGTTTCTCCCTTTCTACTTTTGTTTATTTAGAAAAGTCTTGGGTTGTGAGTAGAGTTTAATAATAGGGGAGCATCATGTTTTAAAAGTTTTGAGCTCATATCAGTTTCTAGGGTTGTTATAATCAAGTATCACAACTTGGTGGCTTAAAATTTCTTCTGTCACTGTTTTGGAGAGTAGAAATCCAAAATCAGGATGTTAGGAGGCTGTTCTTCCTCTGAGATTCTGAGTAGAATCCTTACTTGCCTCTCTGAAGCTTTTGTGGTGGCCAATAGTCCTTGGTGTTGAGATGTAGCAATCCCGTCTCTGCTTGTGGCTCCATGTTGAATTCTCCCTGTGCTGTCTTCATATAGCGTTTTCCTCTTCTTATGAAGATACTAGTTATGCTAGATTAAGGGTCACCCTGTTATAGTGTGACTGCATCTTAATTTAACTAATTACACCTGTAAAAACTATTTCTAAATGGTCATGCTGTGAGGTTTGGGATGGACATTAATTTTGAGAGGACACTATTCAACCCCAGTTATAGAGCATATAAATCAGCTCTTGTTTTGTAGAGTACCTTTCAGTGTAAGCCCAAAAACCCTAAATGAAAAGTTACAGGGCTTTGTTTCTTCCTCTTTGGTGTTAATCCTGTGCTAGATAATATTCTGTCTGAGAAGACTGATGTTACTCTCAACTTCTGCCTTTTTCTTGGCTTCTTTGGCCTCTTGTTCATGATTTGGGACTAGATTTTCTTCTGGAATTTTCTTCTGGAATGTTCTGTGTGGTTTTTTTTTTTTAAAGGATCATTTTCTCAACTGTTATTATAACCTACGAGAATGTTGGTTTGCTTTTTTCTTGTAAGTTTGTGATAATTAGTTCAGAAACCAACTTTGGTGTTTTGGAGGTTAAGTTCTGACAGTTTCCTCTGAATAATCTTTTGTGTCTATTTCTATTGGGATTTGTAAGTAAGGGTCAGTAAGTTATACTAATTATTTTTGTTTTTTCAATGGTTATTATTGTTAAAATGACAGATTGTGAGAAACGTGGGACTGCTTTAGCTTCTGACCTGGGAGCTTCTCTTTTCTCATGAAATACTAGAATAGTTGGCCCAATTGTGTCAACCTATTTCCTTTCATTTTGTTTTACAGGGGGCCCGGGAAACATTTGAGAACTACTACCGAAAACAAAGGCGAAAACAGGCTCGTTTGGTGCTCCAGCCTCCGTCTAACATGGTAGGATAACCACTTTTATTTTTCTCCCTTTTCCTTTTTCTTCTATATCTTTTAACTATTTTCCACTTGTTATTTCCCCCCCCCCCCCCCGCCCAAATTATCATTCTGGGACCACTTTTGGTAGATGTGCATTGCACTAAGAAAGTAGCAACTAACATTTCTTGATTGGTATGTTTCAGGCATTCTTCTAAGTACTAGATATGTATTGTCTCATTTTATGCTCACTGTAATCCTATAAAGGTAGGTTGTTGTTGAGTCACCCACTAATGTCTGAGTTTTTGCAACCCCATGGACTATAGCATGCCAGGCTTCCCTGGGCCTCACTATCTCCCGAAGTTTGCTTAAACTCATGTCCATTGAGTCAGTGATGCCATCCCACCATCTTGTCCTCTGTTGACGCCTTTGCCTCCTGCCCTCAATCTTTCCCAGCATCAGGGTCTTTTTCAGTGAGTGAGTGCTTCGCGTTAGGTGGCCGGTGTATTGGAGCTTCAGCTTCAGCTTCAGCATCATCCGTCCAATGACTATTCAGGGTTGACTTCCTTTAGGATTGCCTGGTTTGATCGCCTTGCTGTCCAAGGGACTCTCAAGAGCCTTTTCCAGAACCACAGTTCAAAAGCATCATTTGTTTCATGCTCAGCCTTCTTTATGGTCCACCACTCACATCGGTACATTTCTATTGGAAGGACCATAGAAATGGACTTCTGTCAGCAAAATGATGTTTCTGCTTTTGAATACCTTGTCTAGGTTTGTCATAGCTTTTTTTATAAGGAGCAAGTGTCTTTTTAATTTCATGGCTGCAATCCCCATCTGCAGTGATTTTGGAGCCCAACAAAATAAAAGTCTGACATTGTTTCCACTGTTTCCCCATCTATTTACCATGAAGTGATGGAACTGGATGCCATGATGTTTGTTTTCTGAATGTTGAGTTTTAAGCCAGCTTTTTCACTCTCCTCTTTACCTTCATGAAGAGGCTCTTTAGTTCCTGTTCACTTTCTGGCATTAAGGTGGTATCATCTGCATATCTCAGGTTATTGAGATTTCTCTCGACAATCTTAATTCCAGCTTTAGGTTCTTCCAGCCTAGTGTTTCACATGATGTACTCTGCATATAAATTAAATAAACAGTATACAGCCTTGATGTACTCCTTTCCAATTTGGAATCAGCCCATTGTTCCATGTCCAGTTCTAACCATTGCTCCTTGACCTGCATATAGGTTTCTCAGTAGGCAGTTGAGGTGGTCTGATATTCCCATCTCTTGAAGGATTTTCTACAGTTTGTTCTGATCCACACAGTCAAAGATTTTAGCATAGCCAATGAAGCAGAAGTAGATGTGTTTCTGCAATTCTCTTGATTTTTCTGTGATCCATCTGATGTTGGCAATTTGATCTCTGGGTCCTCTGCCTTTTCTAAATCCTGCTTGGACATTTGAAAGTTCTTAGTTCGTGTACTGTTGAAGCCTCCCTTGAAGAATTTTGAGCGTTACTTTGCTAGCATATAAAATGAGTGCAATTGTGGGGCAGTTTGAACATTCTTTGAAGTTGCCCTTCTTTGGAATTCAAATGAAAACTGATATTTCCAGTCCTATGATGACTGCTGAGTTTTCTGAATTTGCTGATGTATTGAGTGCAGCACTTTCACAGCATCATCTTTTAAGATTTAAAATAGCTCAGCTGAAATTTCATCACCTCCACTAGCTGTATTCATAGTGATGCTTCCTTAGGTGCACTTGACTTCCCATTTCAGGATGTCTGGCTCTAGGTGAGTGATTACACCATCATGGTTATCCAGATCATTAAGGCCTTTTTTGAATAGTTATTCTGTGTATTCTTGACACCTCTTTTTAATATATTCTGCTTTTGTTAGGTCCATACCATTTCTGTCCTTTACTGTGCCTGTCTTTGCATGAAATAGTCCTTTGGTAATTTTCTTGAAACAGTCTCTAGTCTTTCCCATTCTGTAGTTTTTCTGTTTCTTTACATTGTTCACTTTAGAAGGATTTCTTATTTCTCCTTGCTATTCTTTGGAACTCTGCATTCAGCTGGGTATGTTTTTCCCTTTCTTCTTTGACTTTTGCTTTTCTTCTTTTTTCAACTATTTGTAAGGCTTCCTCAGACAACCATTTTGCCTTTTTGCATTTCTTTTTCTTGGGGATGATTTTGATCACTGCCTCCTATACAGTGTTAGGAACCTCTGTCCTTGGTTCTTCAGGCATTCTGTCTATCAGATCTAATCCCGTGAATCTATTTGTTACTTCTACTGTATAATCATCAGGGATTCGATTTAGCTCATGCTTGAATGGCCTATTGGTTTTCCCTACTTACTTCAATTTATGTCTGTGTTTTACAATAAGGAGTCCATGATCTGAGCCACAGTCAGATCTCGATCTTGTTTTTGCTGACCATATAGAGCTTTACTATCTTCAGCTGCAGAGAATATAGTCAGTCTGATTTGGTACTGACCATCTGATGACGTCCATATGTAGAGTCGTCTCTTTCTCTTCTGTTATTGTAACAGGGTGTTTGCTATGATCAGTGTGTTCTCTTGGCAAAACTCTGTTAGTGTTTGCCCTGCTTCAATTTGTACTTCAAGGCCAAACTTGCCTGTTATTCCAGGTATCTCTTGATGTCCTGCTTTTGCATTTCAATCCCCTGTGATGAAAAGGACATCTTTTTTGGACATCTTGTTAGTTCTAGAAGGTCTTGTAAGTCTTCAAAGAACTGTTCAACTTCGACTTTTTCAGCATTAGTGGTTGGGGCATAGATGCGTAGGTACTCTTATTGTATCTACCTTATAGTCTTGGGAATTGAGCCAGAAGAAATTAATTAGCTGATTTGTGTCTTTATCAAAACAAAAACAATAACTTTTTTTCTTCTTTGCTTTTTTGTAGCATGAAACTTTAGACGGCTACAGGAAGTATTTTAATCAAATTGTCGGGTGAGTATCTGATGATGTTAAAGGAATGTCTATTCATTTCAACATTATATTGTTGGAGAATACTTTTTATGAAGAAAGGAAGAGTAATGTTGAAATGTAACCTTATTATATGTGATGTTTTGCTTTTCCATTATTGTAAAGAGAGAACCAAGCAATCAACAAAACGCTGGCACTTTTTACCTAAAAGAGCCAAATGGTAATGTGTTTTAGGTTCAGCAGACCAAGCGGCTTCTGTTGCAGCTATTCAGCTTTGACAATATGTGCATGAGACACAGTTGGTGTGTTCCAAAAAAACAGTATTTAAAAATAAGCCGTGTGCCCAATTTATTCCATGGACTGTATAGTTTGCCCCCCTCATCTGGAGAATATATGCTAGTATGGAATTGCAGTTCCTGAGTAAGCTTCCCAAATACAGGCAGCTTATTTGTATTGCAAAATAGTGACTTTGTAGTGAAGAAAGGGAAGTAAGTTGAATTGTTCCATGAAATTTCTTTCTTTTTCAAATTCAGACTGTTGTAATATAATTGATGACTTTATTAAAATGTTATCATAAACAATTCTCTATTAAAGAATTGTTTTAATTAGTATGAATATTTAGGTATGATAGCTAAAGATACATTTCAGATGCATAAAAATTGGGACACCACAGCAGAATGTTAAAAAAAAATGTGTGTATTTTTTTACGTTTGTGCTATATCTTTTCAACACTTTGATGAAAAAGTTTTGTCTAAGGGGAATTATTTTGACATTTTGTATGTTGGATTCTTAAAATAATGGGTGTTTTAACTTTTGTTGTTTTTTGTAAAATATTTTCATGGCTGAGTGTTTTTACTGTAGTGAAACTAGTCTCCTTTATCTATAAACATTTTTTTCTTCCCTTTTAAATTCCAAGATAACATGGTTAACATTTAATGCAAATGTAATTCCAGTTTCTATTGAAGTGATTAAAATGATATCATGATCAAAGTTATAATTCCAAGTCTAATAAATCTGATTTTGTTTGTTATACCAAATAGCTTTCTTTAAGAAAAAACACTAGTATTGCCCTCAAATGTAATGGCAGCTCTTAATGTTTGTGACATTAATAATGCTGAAAATGGTAATCAAACTATTTTCTGACAGCCATGCTTTCTTTTTTTTCCCTCAATCTTAGCTTTTTTGTGGTTGAAGATCACATTTTACATACAACACAGGGCTTAGTAAATAGAGCCTACATTGATGAACTGTGGGAAATGGCACTTTCAAAAACCATTGCAGCACTCCGTACTCACTCGGTATGTAAAACACCCAAGAGAAATTTTTACTTCAAGCTAATTGTCTCTACAGTATTCAGTCTTCTACAGCTTTAAGATCATCCTATGAGTATCATTTACTCATGAACGATGTATGGAAGTAACCGCTTCAAACCGCATGTTCTCTAATGCTAAGCCCTCTTTTGTGGGTGTTCTTTGTGTTAAGAAAACAACAGCTAACATTTACTGATTGTTCTCTTTGTCTCAGGCGTTGTTATAGTATTGTTACTGTGTATTGCATGTATATTTCATCTTTACTTCATTTTTCTAAGGCAGATACTGTTTTTACATTTGTCTTGTAGACTGTAGAACAGCCTCAGATAGGTTAAGTAACTAGCCCACTATCACCCAATAAGTGGTAGAGCTTCGATTTGAACCTTGACAGTACGGCTACAGAGCCCAAGTTCTTAGCCACTACACCATATTGCATTTTTAATGCCTATTAATACTGGTTTGGAGTTCACAGATTTTTTCTTACTCCATAATATTTCAAAAAGTTGCCCGGTTTTCATTTTCCATGCCCTATTGATCTGTTTTATAATAGTATCAATTTTTGATGATAATCTACTTTATTACAGGTAGAGAATCCTGGCTATGAATTAGTCATTTATTCATTCATTCAGTATTTCTCGAACATGGACTACATGTTGATGATAGCAATACAAGAGTGAATAAGACTAAGGACTTTGTTCTCAGAGAGCTGTATTATGATTTAGGAGATTCCCAATAAACTAATCAATAATTATATCAGACAGTGATAATGCAATGCAATTAAAAGAGTGATGTATTAGAACAAGGTGTCTGATTTTGATAAGTTGATCTGATGTGGCATTCTGAGATCTAAATATCAAGGAGTCAATATTTGTGCAAAGATCAATTAAAAGGTCATACTAGGTATAAGGAACAGTAGTGCAAGGACTTTGTGGTACCATTATGTATAAAAGTATTTGAGGAACAATAATGAGAAGTTAATAATAGAAGATAATTTGGTACTTTAAAAATTTCAAGAAATGGTCCTAGTATGCATATTATTTTGTTAACCAGAAGCTTAAAAGTAATTCATAACCCTACAAGTCTCTATCTATTCATTATCAAATGTTCCAGAGTAAATATCATGTCTAAAATCTAGAATTGAAGAGAGTAGCCATTTTAAAGGAAACTGAACAGTGTTCCAAATGGTGAGAACATAAGACATAGAACTCTAGGGAGGTATGGTAGGAAGTAAGAATTTTAAAAAAGGGAAGATTTCACATTATTTAGGACCTGTTTGACCCTTTAAGCAGTGAGTTAAGTGGAATATGTGTGTTCGAGACAGGAGTAGAGTAAATTGGAGTGAGAAGATCAGATTTCTATTTTTAAAAGATTATTCTAGCTAAATAATGGATAAAAATGAATGTGGGGAGAAGAGTTATTGGTAGGCTGTTCTAAAATTCCAGACAAGAGATGATGATTGCTGGACAAAAGTGATAGTAGATATGGAAAGAAGTAGATGAGTTTGAGAGATATTTAGGAAGTAAGCTTTATAATACTCTGTGGCAGACTAAATATAAGAGATTAAGGTTAAAAGAAGCATCAGTGCCTAGGTTTATGGTTTTGGTTTTGATGGTTTGAGTGGAAAAGTCATAAGTTACTTTTGGATATGGTTACTTTAGATGGCTTTGTGCAATTAAAGTAGTAGGGTGTGTTGTTGTTGTTCAGTCGCTGAGTCATGTCCTCCTCTTTGCAACCCTGTGGACTGCAGCACGCCAGGCTTCCCTGTACTTCACCATCTCCCAGAGCTTGCTCAAACTCATATCCATTAAGTCAGTGATGCCATCCAACCATCTTGTCCTCCATTATCCCTTTCTCCTCCTGCCTTCAATCTTTCCCAGCATCAGGGTCTTTTCTAATGAGTCAGCTCTTCAAATCAGGTGGCCAAGGTATTGGAGCTTTAGCTTCAGGATCAGTCATTCCAATGAATATTCAGGATTGATTTCCTTCGGGATTGACTGGTTTGATCTCCTTGCAGTCCAAGGGACTCTCAAGAGTCTTCTCCAGCACCACAGTTCAAAAGCGTCAATTCTTTGGCATTCAGCCTTCTTTATGGTCCAACTCTCACATCCATACACGACTACTGGAAAAACCATTGCTTTGACTAGACAGACCTTTGTTGGCATAGTAATGTCTCTGCTTTTTAATACGCTATGTGGGTTTGTCATAGCTTTTCTTCCAAGGATAAAGCGTCCTTTTATTTCATAGCTGCAGTCACTATCTGCAGTGATTTTGGAGCCCACGAAAATAAAGACTGTCACTGTTTCCATTGTTTCCCTATCTGTTTGTTATGAAGTGTTGAGACCAGATGACATGATCTTTGTTTTTTGAATGTTGAGTTATATACCAGCTTTTTCACTCTCCTCTTTCAGTTTCATGAAGACGCAATTTAGTTCCTCTTCACTTTCTGCCATAAAGGTGGTGTCATCTGTGTATCTGTGGTTATTGATGTTTCTCCTGGCAGTGTTGCATCTAGCTTTTGCTTTATCTAGCCTGGCATTTCTCATGGTGTACTCTTCACATAAGTTACATAAGCAGGGAGACAATATACAGCCTTGACATACTCCTTTCCCAATTTGAAACCGTTGTTCCATGTTGAGTTCGAAATGTTTTGTGTTTTGGCCTGCGTAGGTTTCTCAGGAAGCAGATAAGGTGGTCGTATTCCCATTCCTATTTTCCACAGTTTGTTGTGATCCACACAGTCAAAGGCTTTAACATAATCAATGAAGCAGAACTTGATGTTTTTCTGGAATTCTCTTTCTTTTCTATGATCCAACAGATATTGGCAATTTGATCTCTGGTTCTTCTGCTCTTTCTAAATCTAGTTTTATTGATTAATGTATCAGTTTGAAATTGAAGAGATTATGTTGTTACTGAATGTGCTGCAGTATTTTCTCCTTTTTCTTGGTAGTTTCTTCTTTGGTATTTAGAAATGTTAAATATTTACATATCTAATTTCATATTTGTCTTATTTAAAACTTTCTCCCATTGCTTGTGTCCAAGGACTTTATCTGGCATATTTTTACCATTATATGCTTGTATCATAGTAAAGTATGTCATATTTAAAAGTATTTTTTTAATGTTTCTGCCTGTTTGAAACTAAAGAAGTCTCTTACCTATTTTATGGCTTGAGTTTTACACATTTACATATTTACTACCACCTGTTCTTAATGTCATTTAGGGTATGATTAAACAACCTCATTTTTTTTTTTTTGCCATACTATATCCATTGTCCTAGAATCATTTTTTAAATATCTTACTTTCTTCCATTTTATGGTGTGCTGTTATTAATACATAAAAAATTATACAAAGATAATATGATTAATAAATGTTAAGAAATACTGAGTATTAATAGTAATGAATTTGGCCATGATCCCTGGCATAATTATTATCTGTTTTATATGTAAATTTGAAATGACTTTTTTCTGTGTGTGAATACATAGTACAATATATATTTTAAATAAAACATGCTGTATTTTTCATTTAATAGGTAATGAATTTGTGTAAATTTTAATGTGCATTTATATAATATCCCACCTTAAGGATGTACCATTTTAAAAATTAATTCACTTGATAAGCTTTTTAAAAATTTTTTTTAAGCTATTATTAACATTGTAGTAAATATTCTTCCTAACTTATCCTTGGACAACTGATTATTCTTAGGATAAATTCTTAGACATGAATTAAAGCGAGTTAAATGGTCTATGTATTTCTGAGGTTCTGGATGTGTATTGCTAATTTGCTTTACACAAACACATTTAGCACACTAAACATCATCTATTAGAATTTCCGTTTCAGTATTTCTTTTATTCCACAGAAAGTTATTTTTAAAAACAAAGCAAGTCATTCCCAATCTAGTAATAACAGGAATTATATCTTAATTTAATATTTTCCTTTAATACTGATAGTAAAAATCTCTTCACATGCTTTTTATTCATATATCTTCTTATAATTTCCTGTTCTATGTACAACCTTTATTTTGTATTTTAGTCATTTTATTTTATATTTATTAGTAACACATGGATGTTAATTTTTAACATTAACTTTAATCTGAATGTTAATCTCTAGTCTGATATATATTAATAGATTGTATTATCTGATTGTAAATATTTTCTTAGTTTCATCTGTCTCTAACCTTTGGTATCCTTTTTCTTGGCTTTACAAAAGTTTAAAATTTTTTATGCAGTTAAGTTTAATGCAGTTAAGTTTTATGTTTACTATTTATGTTTTCCTTATTCCAAAGAAATATGATTATTTGTCTGTATTTAATTTTAGTATTTCTATAGTTACTTTTTTAACATATAATTCACAGACTAATAGCTTATTTTACTATTGAGTGTGAGGTTGGACTCTTAATTATTGTAAAACAACTCATCAGTATGTGTGTGTGTGTGTATGCACTACAATAACAGTATTGTGATAATCTGTTGTTTTATTCAGCTTGGTTTGCCATAATAAAATATATAGATTGGGTAACTTCAACAGCAGCAATTTAGTTTGTCACTGTTCTAGTGGCTGAACATCTGAGATTAGGATGCCATCATGGCTGGTTTCTGGTCAGGGATTTCTCTTTGGGTCTCAGATGTCACATTCTCACTGCGTCTTCACATGGCCTTTCTCAGCATGTAGTCTACTGTCTTCTTTTAAAAGGACACTAGTCTTGTCAGATTAGGACCTCACCCTTATGACCTGATTTGACTTTATCTCTCCAAGGCCTTTTCTCTTTGGAGAAGGCTACACTGGTGCTAGGACTTCAGTATATGAATTTTGCGGGAACAGTGTTCAGTTCCTTAACATCTATCCTTTCCCAATATATGTTGAAAACCACCTTAATCATATATGATAATATGTTATATATATACTAAGCTCTATTTCTAAGCTCTGACTCCTGCCCTCTCCCTTCCTTCTCTCTATATGTCTGTTTTTAAAAAGATTTATTTATTAATATTTTTGGCTGTACTGGGTCTTCATTGCTGCATGCAGTGTTTCTCTGCTGCCTTGAGCAGGGGCTATTCTTTGTTGCAGTGCTTGGGTTTCTCCTTGTGGTGGCTTCTTTTGTTGTGGACCGTGGGCTCTAGATGCGCGAGGTTCAGTAGTTGTGGCACATGGACTTAGTTGCTCCATGGCACGTGCCATCTTACCGAACTAGGGAGTGAACCTGAGGACCCTGCATTGGCAGGTGGATTCTTAGCAACTGGACCAGCAGGGAAGCCCCTCTCTGTATGTCTTGAATCAGTATATTAGTATTATTTGATTACTACATCTGATATAATATGCTTTAATTTCTTTTTTTTTTGGTAATAATATTTTTTGTCATTTTTCATGCCAAGTTCGTATACATTTTTACTACATTGCTAAATTATATATTCCAGCTCACTCAGGAGTTTAGATATTATGTATTCCAGATTGCAGTTTACACTGTTATGCAAACAGCATTATGCCTAGTACAGCTGTAATAATGGAAGTATCACCGAGTGTTGTACAGATATGAAATGTAAACTAAGCTCTTAATTTTCCATGAAAAATTCATGGAAATTAAGGATGAGCAAGAAGAAAGTTTTACTATAATGTAGTGTGTGTGTGTGTGTATATATATATATCTGATTTAATAACATATATTCATAGAGATTGTATATATGTATTCATTAGCCTAGTGCAAGCTTCATTCATTAATATATTAAATACCAACCATTGACTACATCCTCTTAAATTCTGGGCACACAGCAGTGAATAAAACAGTCGAATTCCTCCTCACATGCTGCATATATTCTAGTAGGAGGACAGAGACCTTAAATAAATAAATATAAATATTAAGATGTAACATCAAATACTGATAAATTCCATGAAAGATAATAAAACTAAGCAAGAATAATTGGAATTTCTAGAGAAGAAATATTGGGGAAAGTATCTTATTTTGTGTGTAATAGGATGGGACATTCTTTCTTACAAGGGCATTTTTGAGCAAAGATATGAAGAACTAAGGGCTTTGAGTTAGTATGCTTACTTTTTTATAGGACATATATATCTTTTAAAATATGCTGTTTATCTTATTGTTCTTCTAGACTAATTCAAGAATCACTTTGTCATATCCCTCTTACCTCCCCCTAAAGCTGAACCATAGTGTTATTATGCAGTAAATCTGCAATTTAAATGGAGGTAATTGACCTATTTCAGTATCTGGTATTTTTTCACTGGCAATGTTTGTATTTTTCTCACCTATTTGCTTTTATGTCTTTTGGTAGAATATTTTATGTGTTCCTATCGTAAGTCCTAATTTTGGTATTTTATGGTTTATTTCATGTACTATTTTGAGGAAGATTTGTTTCCCACTCATATTTGTTAACCAGTATTACTGTCATTCTAAGGGAGAGAAGTCCTTGATTTTGTTTATTTTATATCTGTCTATTTCCCCAATTTTCCCAATTTTATTTTTCCTGGGAAAAGCTATGTTTCTTACAGAAAACTTAGATTTCTTCTAATTTTTTAATTTTTGGTAAAGCAGTGGTTCTTCACTTTTTGTGTATGACTAATACATTTGACAATATGTAAATCTTTAAAGCTCTCTCAGCAAGAAAATACACTGTTTTCTTCATCATACAGTCATACTTATTATCATTAAGAATAGGACACATTGCAAGTGTGCTGATTAAAGTGTATATCTATGGAGAAAATTAATTTAATGGAATTGTCATCTGTAGATCTACTGTATATTCTTTTGAACTGAAGGATAAATGACACAAATACTTCAAAAAATAGTTCAGCATCAGTCTACAGAGGCATAAAGAAATTAGTGATCTCTTGGGGCTGAAAGTGGATACGAGGAATAGCAGGTGATAGCTTAAGGGGCACAGGGTTTCTCTTTGAGGTAATGAAAATGTTCTAAAATTGATTATGGTTATATTTGTACCTATCTGTAAAAATATTAAAATGTAAAAAAAACATTGAATTATATACTTTAAATAGGTAAATTGCATGGTATTGGAATTGTATTTCAATATAACCATTAAAATATAACTCAGCATTACATACATTTACCCACTGAACCATATTTATCCATTATGAGATAGTGTAGTTGATGCCACATATAGCAGTTCCATTCTATGATACTATTTACTGCATTATATTATCAGCAAGAAAGACAGATAAACAACCCAAACATCAAAACAAATCTCAAAAGGAAACATTTTATTTATCTGAGCGGTTATTTTTTATAAGAATTCTATATTTTTCCAACTATCTGTCACTAATTAAAACTTCATATTTTCTAATTGAATTGTCAATCTTTGCATAAATTAGAAACATTTTGAAAGGCATAATATTCTCAATGTTGATTTCAAAAAAATCTTATACAATCCATTTCACATAGACTTCAAATTTAGTAGTACCTATATATTAAGATAATAATATGCTAATACAAAGAGTTCATATCAGAAATGGTTTCATATTAGAAGATCTGTTAATATAATTGGTAGCCTGACTGCTAGTAAAATGATAGGCAAATCATCTGATAGTAATGGAAAAATAATTTTTTATGATTTAAATTATGGAACAATGTAATCTATAGGCAAAAAATCCTCATGTTTTATAGCTGTTAAATATTAGACATCTTTCTTATGTGACAGGCAGACAAGAGTGTGTACTGTGATAGTGGTTTTATACACACCCACAGCCATTTTCACCCTCCCACACACTCAGTTTTGAATCAGAGGGTATACTGAGAATATGTGTCATTCAGCTCCCCTAACCAAATTGACACTGAAATAAAATATAAGAAAAACTAAAAAGAAAAACAGCTCAAAGTGTACCTCTATAGGCTAGAAATTTTGAAGAATTTCCCTGAACTTAGAAAACCTGATGGAACCAGAATAATAACTCAGCCTGAGGAAAGAAAATATGGGGTTAAGTAAGAAGTAGAGGGTATTGTTAAAGCAGGAAATGTTGTTCCAAATGGAATCCAGGAACACTCTAAATTCAGTCAACAAACATGAGTAGGAGTGAGGCTGGAAGAAATCTTGGTGGAAATAATTTAGAGATCTGCCTTATATGCAGAATACATCCTGCAAAATGCTAAGCTGGATGAATCACAAGCTGGAATCAAGACTGCTTGGAGAAGTTTCAGGAACCTCATACATGCAGATGATAACACTCTAATGACAGAAAATGAAGAGGAACTAAAGAGCCTCCTGATGAAGGTGAAAGAAAAGAGTGAAAAACCTGGCTTAAAATTCAACATTCAAAAAACTAAGATCATGGCACCTGGTCCCATCACTTCGTGGCAAATAGATGGGGAAACAATAGAAACAGCAGCAGATTTCATTTTCTTGGGCTCCAGAATCACTGTGGACCGTGACTGTAGGCAAGAAATTAAAAGGTGCTTGTTCCTTTGAAGAAAAGCTATGACAAACCTGAAGAGTGTATTAAAAAGCAGAGACATTACTTTGCTGACAAAGGTCCATATAGTTAACACTATGGTTTTTCCAGTAGCCACGTATGGATGTGAGAGTTGGACCATAAGGAAAGCTGAGCACTGAACAACTGTTGCTTTTGAAATGTGGTTCCGGAGATATGAGAGTCCCTTGGACTGCAAGGAGATCAAACCAGTCAATCCTAAAGGAAATCAACCTTGACTGTTCTTTTGGAGGACTGATGCTGAAGCACCAATGTTTTGGCCACCTGATGCCAAGAGCTGACTCATTGGAAAAGACCCTGATGCTGGGGAAGATTGAGGGCAGGAGGAGAAGGGGATGACAGAGGATGAGATGGTTGGATCTATCATCAACTAAATGGACATGAGTTTGAGCAAACTTTGGGAGATAGTGAATTTCAGGGAAGCTTGAAGTGCTGCAGTCCATAGGCTCTCTAAGACTTAGACAAGACTGAGGGAGTGAACAACATTTACATGATATCAGTCAGTCAGTCATTCAGTTCACTCCCTCAGTAGTGTCACTCAGTCACAGGCGAGGCCTCCCTGTCCATCACCAACTCCCGGAGTTTACCCAAATTCATGTCCATCTAGTTGGTGATGCCATCCAGCCATCTCATCCTCTGTCTTCCTCTTCTCCTCCTGCCCCTAATCCTTCCCAGCATCAGGGTCTTTTCCAATAAGTCAACTCTTCACATGAGGTGGCCAAAGTATTGGAGTTTCAGCTTCAACATCAGTCCTTCCAATGAACACCCAGGACTGATTTCCTTTAGGATGGACTGGTTGGATCTTCTTGTAGTCCAAGGGACTCTCAAGAGTCTTCTCCAACACCACAGTTCAAAAGCATCAATTCTTCAGCACTCAGCTTTCTTTGTAGTCCAACTCTCATATCCATACATGACTACTGGGAAAACCATAGCCTTGACTAGACAGACCTTTGTTGACAAAGTAATGTCTCTGCTTTTCAATATGCTATCTAGGTTGGTCATAGCTTTATTAATAAACAAAATGAATAGCTATTCTTTAGCAAAAACAAGTAATTCATGGACTAAGAGAAAAATTTATGAAATAACAATCATTTCTCATTTTAGCAATATAGGAGGCTGGATTATTCATAACAACTGTTCAGCTTGAAACAACTAAAAGTACTGCTCTATGTATATGCATCATATAAGACATTAAGTCTCAGAATGTTTAGTAAGGTTACTAAGGAATTAATCAGGCCAAATCCAGGGGAAATCGAGAGTCCAGAAGTTCAGAATGATATACTGAAATACATAAGCTGCCTTTCCCTTGAGGTTGCTTGTTAGTCCAGACAATTTGTACTCAGATTTTATAGTCTTTTGGGCCTGCCTGAGATGGAGAGTCTAGTATGGTGCCCTCCCCACATTAAGCTGGAGAAAACTATTCCTTTCAGGTTAAGAATGTATCTGAAGTAAGTGAAAAGCAGTCACAGTTCTTCCCTCAAAGAGATTTTCAGGTTTCAGGAGTTTTATCTTCAATTGTTATCTTAATAAATTTTTGGAAAATACTCACCAACTCATTTTATGAGTTGTATGAGGTGTGAGTAATATTGATAATGAAGCCAGAGAAGGATAGCATAACTCATAAGCTCATAAATATACAGGCTCATTCATAAATATAGTTGTATTTAGTATTGTAAAGATAGAGATATAAATAAACTAAAAAATAAACCTTTGAAAGGAAAAAGCAAAATTGTCATTTTTGCCAATGATATATTTTAGTACATTGAAAATCCAAAGGAATTTACAGAAAAATTGTTACAATAAATGGAAGAGGTTAGCATATTCTGTGTTGTAAAATTAATTGTCATTTTATATCCAGGAATAAAATTTGAAAAATTAAAAATTTTAAAACATAAAAATTGATATAATAACATACATTAAAAGTAGTATTAATATACCTAACAAAATACGTCAACACCTACATGGAGAAAATTTGAAAATATTTTTGAGAGGGGGAAAGGAATCAAAGAACTAAATAAACCTGAGAGAAATAGCATATTCAGTGATTGGAAGAGTTTTTATTGTAGATATCTACTGTCTTAAAATTTATCTGTCAATTTAATTCAGTGCCAGTTAAAATCTCAATAATCAATTTTTGGAAAAATGACTACCTTTGCAATTTGACTTATACAATTTTTAAGCCAGTACAAAAGTGAACAAAAGATAAGAGACTCCTTAAGATTGAAGGCAGGTTGTTTTTCTCTACCAAATATGAAGACTCAATTTAAAAAGCTTATTAAATGAGTACCAGACACTGGTACTATAATTGGATAGATAATGGAACAGAACATAGGCCTCAAAAAAATATTTGATGTTTATCAAAGATTGTTGCTGGTCAGTGGATAGAAGACAGATTTTTCAATGAATAGTACTAGAACAATTGATTATCAGTATAGGAGAAATAATTATACCAAAAACAGTTTCAGGTTGATAAAATACCAAAATGGAAAATGGAAGACCATAAATTTTCCAGAACATAGTATAAGAGAATATCTTTGTGGTTTGGATATGGAAGGAGTTCCTAACTAAAATACAAAAGAGACATTAACCATAAAGATTCATATATTAAGCTATATTAAAATTGTAAGAAAAAAAAATAAAGATAGTAGATAAAATAAGATATATGATGAGAAATGATATTTTCAACAGAATATCAGCAAAGAACTAACATAAAATATATAAAAAATTTCACTACACATCATTACAATAGAGACAAACATCTCAATAGAAACAACAAGCAAAAGATTTACAGGTACTTCACTAAGGAAGGAATTCACTTGGCTGAGAAACATGTGCTCAACTTCAGTGCCTAGGTGAAAGACAGATGAAAACAAAATGAGATAACATGTAAAAATTAGTAGTACAAATGTTGATAAAGATATGAATCATTCAGAGCTCTTATATACTACTAAGGGAATGAGTTTAAATTGATAACACCCTTTGAAAAAACAGCATTATCTTCTAAATCGACAATCTTCATGAACCAGAAATTCTTTTCCTAACTATATTCCCTTGAGAAACTTGCCGTAATGCACCATAATACATATGCAAGAATATTCATTCCAGCATTGTTCAGTTTTCAAAATTAGAAGTGTTATCTGTCATGTGTCTAATCAATCGCCAGCCCATGATTGATGCTCGGGGCTGGTACAGCGAGATTTCCGGGGGGGGAGGGAGGAGGGAGGGGGGTTCCGGAGGGGAAGCATATGTAAACCCATGGTGATATCATGACAATGTATGGCAAAAACAATAAAAAAAAAAAAAAGTGACTTAAATGTCCATGGTTGGATGGCATCAGCGACTCAATGAACATGAGTTCATCTGAGCTCTGGGAGATGGTGAAGGACAGGGAAACTTGGTGTGCTGCAGTCCATGGGATTGAAGTTGGACACCACTGAGCATCTGGACAACAAAATGTCCATTGGTAATAAAATGAACAATATGAGTTAAACTCATAGCATGGAATATTATACAGCATGAAAATGCCCACCCTATAGCTATATACAGTAGCATAGATGAATTTCACAAGTATAATATTGAATTATAAAAGCAGGACAGAAAGTTATACATACAGATTTTTCTCTATTTACATAATGTTGGAAAAATATTGAGTAAGGCTGGATATTTAAATCGTTGCAAAACAATGAAATTAAGAGAATGAACTGACAAACCACAGATAGGGGAGAAAATCTTTGCAAAACACATATCTGATAAAATCCTGGACTGAAGATATGTATAGAACTCTTAATACTCAACAGTAAGAAAACAACCCAATTAAAAAACTGGCAAAAGTTCACCAAAGAAAATACTCAAATATCAAGAAAGCATGTAAAAAGATGGTTAACAACATAGGTCATCAGTTCAGTTCAGTTCACTTGCTCAGTCCTGTCTGACTCTCTGTTACTCCATGGTCCACAGCATGCAAGGCCTCCCTGTCCATCACCAACTCCTGGAGATTAACCAAATTCATGTCCATCAAGTCGGTGATGCCATCTAACCATCTCATCCTCTATTGTCCCCATCTCCTCCTGCCCTCAATCTTTCCCAGCATCAGGGTCTTTTCAAATGAAGTCAGCTCTTTACATTAAGTGGCCAATGTATCGGAGTTTTAGCTTCAACATCAGTTCTTCCAATGAACACTCAGGACTGATCTCCTTTAGAATGGACTGGTTGAACCTCCTTGCAGTCTAAGGGACTCTCAAGAGTCTTCTCCAACATCACAGTTCAAAAGCATCAGTTCTTCGGTGCTCAGCTTTCTTTATAGTCCAACTCTTGCATCCATACATGACTACTGGACAAACCATAGCCTTAACTAGACGGACCTTTGTTGGCAAAGTAATGTCTCTGCTTTTTAATATGTTGTCTAGGTTGGTCATAACTTTCTTTCCAAGGAGTATGCATCTTTTAATTTCATGGCTGCAGTCACCATCTGCAGTGATTTTGGAGACCCAAAAAATAGAATCAGTCACTGTTTCCCCATCTATTTCCCATGAAGTGATGGGACCAGATGCCATGATCTTAGTTTTATGAATGTTGAGCTTTAAGCCAACTTGTTCACTCTCCTTTTTCACTTTTATCAAGAGGCTCTTTATTCCTTCACTTTCTGCCATTAAGAGTGGTGTCATCTGCATATCCAAGGTTATTGATATTTCTCCTGACATTCTTGATTCCAGGTTGTGCTTCCTCCAGCCCAGCGTTTCTCATGATGTACTCTGCATGTAAGTTAAGTAAGGAGGGTGACGATATACAGCCTTGATGTACTCCTTTCCCTATTTGGAACCCATCTGTTGTTCCATGTCCAGTTCTAACTGTTGCTTTCTGAGCTGCATACAGATTTCTCAGGAGGCAGGTCAGGTGGTCTGGAATTCCCATCTCCTTCAGAATTTTCCACAGTTTATTGTGATCCTCACAGTCAAAAGCTTTGGCATAGTCGATAAAGCAGGTAGGTATACACTATAGGTATTTGCCAAATGTGTTGAAAACGTATGTTAACAGAAAAATCTGCCCACTAGTGTTTATAACAGCTTATTCAGAATAGCTGAAACCTGGAAGTAACCAAGATGTCCTTTAATAGGTGAATGGATGAACTCTAGTAAATCCTTATAATTGAATATTACTCGATGGCAAACAAAAGAAATAATCTGTTAACCCACAAAAAGACATGGAGGAAGCTAAGTGCATATTGCTAAGTGAAAGTACCCAAACTGAGAAGGCTACATATTCATACGATTCCAACTATATGATATTCTTGACAAGGCAAAATTAAGGAGACAATAAAAGGATAATGGTTGCCAAGATTTGGGAGAGGGCTTGAGGGATAAATAAGTGGAAGATAGGGAATTTTAGGGCATGCAGTGAAACTATTCTGTATGATATTGTAATGGTGGAATACATCATTATGCTTATGTTAAAACCCATAGATTATATAACACAGAGAGTAAACTCTAAGTAAGCTATGGAATTTAGTTAATAGTAATCATGTGAGTAATGTGTCAGTATTGGTTCTGCAACTGTACCAAATGTCACCACACTAAGGGAAAATGTTATAATAAGGGAATCTGTGCATGAGTGTCTGTATGAAGGGATATGTGGGAACTCTGTATTTTCTGTTTAATTTATCTGTCATGCAAAACTGCTCTAAAAAATAAGATCTATTAAGCTAACAAATACAAAGAGAAAAGAATGAAAGAAAGATATGTAATGATTATAATAAATGTCATGATAATGTTTTCCTGAGTGGAGAGGAAAGAAGTTGTTTTGGAGCTTCTGAGATGCTGGTGCCGTTCAGTTATGTTTGCCTGGTAAAATTACATGTATAGGTTTTATTTATTTTCTTCCTGTATACTATATTCACAATCATACATAATGTGAGAAGGAGGAAGAGAAAAAAAGGAAGCCACAGAAGGCTAGAAATCAAAGATTAATGTTGTTTTCTTGAGATTTATGACTAGCATAATAAAGAAATTTAATTCTAAGATTATATAAATAAAACTGCATATCATCCTGTGATCAAGAAGACAAAGTCAAATATGTAACCCCAATATAGAGCAGAGACACAAAGAGATGGAAAATATGAATGAAAAGTTAAGAAACATGGATAATTTATGTAGAATTTGGTTGTATTTAGTAGAGATTTAGAAATAAAATACAGTCACAAAGAAGGGGACCTTAATAATTAAATGAAAGAGGGAAATTTCCCTGCAGTAGAAAATGGCTAGATTATTATAACTGAAAGGATGCATCTTTTTGTCAAGCAGAGTAAATGAGGCAGGCATTTTTCTCATGTCTGAAATTGTGAATTTTATTCTGAGTGCAAAAGAAAGACATTTCCAAACACATGAGGATGCAAAGTTTACTTTTCACCCATCCTATCTTACTGATGTCTTACCAAAATTGAAAAAGAAATTTAAAATACAAGATGGGGTGAGAATAAATAAAATGTGTGCAAAAAAATGAGAATAAAACTCATAGATAAATCTTAAACAGCTGATCAGTTGTTTGTAAGTGAAAGTTGCTCAATTGTGTCCGACTTTGCAACCCCATGGACTGCATAGCCCATGGAATTCTCCAGGCCAGAATATTGGAGTGGGTAGACTTTCCCTTCTCCAGGGGATCTTCCCAACCCAGGGATTGAACTCAGGTCTCCCTCATTGCAGGCGGCTTCTTTACCAGCTGAACCACAAGGGAAGCCCCCAAGAATACTGGAGTGGGTAGCCTATCCCTTCTCCAGGGGATCTTCCCAACCCAGGAGTAGACCCAGGGTCTCCTGCATTGCAGGCGGATTCTTTACCAACTGAGCTATCAGGGAAGCCCTTTGTTTGTAAAGTTTAATGCTATTAAGAATCCCTACCAGAGGAGTGGCTTAATGTTTAAAACACTTTTAAAATGACACTCCAGATTATTTCAAGTAAACAGTGGGCAGAAAGTATATCAGTTATTAATAACCAGTATAAGATAATTTGAAAAAACTAATCCAGTGAAAAACTTAAAAGGATACAAAAAAGAAAGAATAAATCATTGAAAATAGAAAACTTAAAATAAGATGGCTAGAGTAGGTCCAGATATGTCTGTATTCATGAGAAACATGACAGTTGGGAAGTATTATAGTTTGATTACTAAGAGAGATTTCTACATTAAGATTACATATAAAGATTAAAAATGAAGAATGGGGAGCAGAAAAGCAATATTCTTCAAGAACACTGGATTGAAGTTAAAGATAATTAAATGGGAGAAGAGAGCAACATTTTGTTTTGATAATATTTTTAACCCATCAAAAAGACAGTAGCCCATTTACTGGAAACAAGCAAGCATCAGTATGTATATAAACAAAAACTGATAATAGTAGGATGAGAAACAGAGGCCACAACACTTTGGCAGAATTCAACATGCCTTCTTTAGGAACTGAGCAGTTAAGTAGAGAGCAAGTAACCAAATTATACTGAAGAGAATTTGAATATCAAAAGTCACTGAAAGATTTTCATCTACATTATATTTATTTTTTGTGTTCCTTGCATTGTTGTGTTTCTTTTTGTTGTTTAATTGGACTTACCTGTGATTTGTTTCTCTTACTGATTTTATATTTAACTTGAATTTTTGGTTTCATTGATCAAATCTTTCATGTCTTCTCTGTGTCATTAATGTCTGCTTTTTATTTTATCAATTTTGTTCTCTCATTTATGGTTTATTTTGGCTTTTTTTGGCCTAGCTTCATGAGTTGAGTTCTTAGTTTATTATCAGTCCTTTATGTTTTCTAATGTTCACATGTCTTCTCTGTGTCATTAATGTCTGCTTTTTTTTTTTTTATCAATTTTGTTCTCTCATTTATGGTTTATTATGGCTTTTTTTGGCCTAGCTTCATGAGTTGAGTTCTTAGTTTATTATAAGTCCTTTATGTTTTCTAATGTTCACATATAAAGATATTTTTTAAATGGCATTAGCTGTATTCTGTAAGTTTTAATATGAACATTTTTGGTGTTTTTTAAACTATTTGTTTTAAAATAATATGCCGTATCAGATTTGATTTCTTCTTTAACTAGACAGTTATTTAGCAGTGTGTTTTTAAATTTCCCAAAGTTAAAAATGTAGATCATGGATTATTGGAGTCTCTACTCACCCTCCCCTGGCTGTATCTGGTGTTACCTTAAACCAGGAAGGCTTTCCAGAGAGCCTGCACCAGCTGAAGCATTAAGTAATTGAATAAATCAAAAGTTAGTTTTGTTTTTAATAAATATATTTTTCCTCATTGTCTTTTATTTCCTTTAGTCTTACTGCTCTGATCCAAACCTCGTGTTAGATTTGAAGAACCTCATTGTGCTTTTTGCTGACACACTTCAGGTTTGTGGCTTATGTTTATGTAGATTTAACCTAGATGAGTGTTTCATTAGCTCTAAATCTTTTGATTGTCTATCTAAGTTTGAGTAAGTACCTTTTTCTTTTTAGTTTGTTTCTTTTTTTCCTAGAGCTAGATAATTTTTATCTCTTTGTAGCATTTCCTGGTCATCATCTTATATGTTATGTTCTCACAATTTGTTGTCATCTCCCTTTTTCTCCTCAAAGCAAATCAGTTAATTGAACTCATTACATTAGTTCTTAAAATGCTCTTAATTCAGATATAGTGTCTGAGTGATTTTGGATTTTCTTACCTACTATTTTGAATAATGATTATTGATATGAACCATATATTATATTCAATAGAATAATATTAGAAGTGGGTAAGATTGGTAGCATTCTCATTTTCTGACCCTACTCCTGAAAGTTGCTAAGAGTTAAAGAAGGAGTTATAGGGAAAACTTCATTAACAGTTATATCCAATATACATTAATTCTAATGTTCATCTTTTTATTTTTTTCTGACTGGCTCAAATATTTTGGTATATAACTTTTAATTATTCAGGATAAACACTAGATATTAGGTGGGAATGGCAGATTCTTGTATCATGGTTTTATTTAAGTTGTTGTTCAAAGAACAAAATTATCTTTTGGCACCTAATCTCTCTCATGTTATTTAAGAAAAATATCACCTTATTAAATGAAGCTTTCTTCTTATTTTGTTTCAGGTGTATGGTTTTCCTGTAAATCAGCTTTTTGACATGCTATTAGAAATCAGAGACCAGTATAGTGAAACTTTGCTAAAGAAGTGGTCAGGCATTTTCAGGTGAGAAATTCCCTACAGTTGTATGTGTGGGCATGCATGTGTGTACACTCATCTTTATACATAAGGGTTTTAAGGTATAATAAGCAAAAAGTATATGTGGCTTAATTTTTTCTAGATCTGGTTCCAATTATGGTTGGGAATTCAATTAAATAGTAATGATGTCCCAAATAAAGTTCCCAAGACATTCAATCTCTGGATATTCGTACCTTCTATGTGAGGAGTCCCCAAATCCCCATATTTGTTTCACTGAATAAATGGCAAATACCTTGGTTCAACCCAACCAGATCACCTTGTGCCATCTTAATTTGATTTTTGATTTTCTCTTTGGGGATCATGCCTAATCTATGTCTTACTTGTAGGATAGTGCCTTTTGAACCCTTTTGAATAATTTAGCTTTTTTGGAACGTTTTTGAAGACTCACTCATGTTATTCCTTATCTTCTTTATTCTCCATACCCAAAGAAGAGTTCTATTACAATCTAATATTTGAAGCATATTATTTAAATAGTTACTGCAACATGCATACAACAATATGAAAATTATTGTATTACATCTCCACTTACAAATATTTCCTTGGACATGTTTTCCTCACACATAACTCATATCAGCTCACTTGTTTCTTCTTGTAAACTGATCTTTCTACTTATTGCAGGACCACTTCCCCAGATCAACTTACTTTGTTTTCAGGTTTTTATAACTTTAAAGTATTACATTGTCCAATTAATCTTACTCTTCACATTTTATAAACATGTAACCAATAATTATGTAGTGTAACTCATTAATATATTAAGATAAATATTTGCATTTCTAAAAAGTCCTATTTATTAATGATATGATTTTGTTTAGGGAAAATTATCTTTTGAAAATTAGTACCATGATATATCCAAGAGCATCTGATCTGAAGTCTTCAGTTAATTTCTTTTTTGATTTTGGTAGTATGGTCTCTGCTCTGGACAACTCCTAGTCTAGTTAAGGACACAGAAACTTTGGATGAAGAAAAAGTCCTTCTCAATATAGAGCAGTAGATGAAGTATATGAAGATAGTTTGATAAAATAGAAAATCTAGTATAGAATTAAAGAACATAATTTGAAAAAGTTTTTTTTTTTTTTTTTCAAGAAAGCATTAAAACCTCTTTACCTTCTCCAGAGCTCACATTTTTGTTGTTGCTGTTGCTTCTAATTTGCCTTAAGACTTCAACATGTTGCCTTGAAATTTTCTGTCTAGGCTGTAAATCTCAAATTCATGTTTATATTTGTGTTCCATTTGTTTTAGAATACAATTTTCCTTTTGTGTTTTTTTAAGATGTCCCTACCTAAGACCAAATAGCTATACTGTAAAAGGAATAGATTAAGTTCTGTTCAGTTGCTCAGTTGTGTCCGACTCTTTGCAACCCACTGAATCGCAGCACACCCGGCCTCCCTGTCCATCACCAACTCCTGGAGTTTACCCAAACCCATGTCCATCAAGTCGGTGATGCCATCCAGCCATCTCATCCTCTTGTCGTCCCCTTCTCCTCCTGCCCCCAATCCTTCCCAGCATTAGTGTCTTTTCCAATGAGTCAACTCTTCACATGAGGTGGCCAAAGTATTGGAGTTTCAAATTCAGTATCAGTCCTTCCAATGAACACTCAGGACTGATCTCCTTTAGGATGGACTGGTTGGATCTCCTTGCAGTCCAAGGGACTCTCAAGAGTCTTTTCCAACACCACAGTTCAAAAGCTTCAATTCTTCGGCGCTCAGCTTTCTTTACAGTCCAATTCTCACATCCATACATGACTACTGGAAAAACAATAGCCTTGACTAGACAGACCTTTGTTGACAAAATAATTTCTCTGCTTTTCAATATACTGTCTAGGTTGATCATAACTTCCCTTCTAAGGAATAAGCATCTTTTAATTTCATGGCTGCAATCACCATCTGCAGTGATTTTGGAGCCCCCCAAAATAAAGTCTGACACTGCTTCCACTGTTTCCCCATCTATTTCCCATGAAGTGATGGGACCAGATGCCATGATCTTAGTTTTTTGAATGTTGAGTTTTAAGCCAGCTTTTTCACTCTCCTCTTTCACTTTCATCGAGAGGCTTTTTGGTTCCTCTTCATGTTCTGCCATAAGCATGGTGTCATCTGTATATCTGAGGTTATTGATATTTCTCCTGGCAATCTTGATTCCCAGCTTGTGCTTCTTCCAGCCTAGCATTGTTTATTTGAGGTTGTGGTGGATATACAACCTTTTGAGTTCTCCTGAAAGTTATTTGTGATTACTCTACTGATTAACTCACTTGTCTCTCCTTTTTTACTTTATCCCTCCCTCTTTTCCTTCTTTTATTTTCTTTATAGAAACATACTTGATTCTGACAACTACAGTCCTATACCAGTAACAAGTGAAGAGATGTATAAAAAGGTGATAGGACAATTCCCATTCCAAGATACAGAGCTGGAAAAGGTAAGGAACACTGAAGAGGATAGTTTGGCATCCTCTTAAAGCTTTCTTTGTATCAGTCTCATTAAAGGCATAATTTCTCACTCAATGAGTTAGGAATGTAAAACAGCTCCAAAGGATGGTTTTGGGGCTTAGAGAAACAGAAGGTCCTGTTTGGGGAATCAATCAGTAAATGGCTTTGGGGTATTGACACCTCTGAAGTGTTTAGGAGATTTCTGGCAGTGTTTCCTTTTGACTTACACTTTGAAATATTTGCTTTTCTTATACTCTGAGGACATTCCATCCCCAAAACATACAGTAAAATTTGCCATGCTGTATAATTATATTGGTTTTGACTGTGCATCATGGTATATGTACTACCACAACAGTGTTGCAGAACAGTTCCATGATTCCCCCAAATTCCCTCATGTATACCTTCTTAATCAATTAGTCCTCAGCCTCCAGCTTTTGGCAACCACCTATCTTGTTGCTCTCCATCTACTTTTACCTTTTATATAAGGCCTTGTAAATGGAGTTATATAGCGTGTAACCTTTTGAGATTGGCTTCTTGCACTGAAGGTAATGCTTTTGAGACTCATCTCACTGTTGCATGTGTCAATAGTGCCTTCCTTTTTATTGCTGAGTATGTATCAGAATTTGCTCACTGGATTTTCAGGACATTAGAATTGTTTATTTAATTTAATCTTATTCTTTTTAGTATTAGAAAACTTTCAGAAATATGTTTTTAAAATGTAGAATTGTTAAGAAGGCATTTCCTAGTGTGCAAGAAAATCTCTTCTGCATTTTAGTTAGTTAATAGGTATTTTCAATGTATGCTTATTTGTCATTAATTCTTGCTTTTACAGCAACCATTCCCCAAAAAGTTTCCATTTTCTGAATTTGTGCCAAAAGTTTACAACCAAATTAAAGAATTTATCTACGCCTGTCTGAAGTTTTCAGAAGATCTTCATCTAAGGTATAATATGAAATAATGGAAGTGCAATAGATACTGAGATTATGGCTCTATGTACATAAATATTCTGGAATACTTTTGATGTCCCCTTAAGTTCTAAGTTTGGAAGTCTTAATATTAGCCCTGTATGGTATGCCACTGCCGTATTTATATGGTCAGGAGAAAAAAGGGAAGTTGGAAACTCTTGAATAATTTATTTTTGTTTATATTACTTACTTTATTCTCTACTCTTTTCTTTACAGATTTGCATTTCTAGTGAGAATTCACTAGAAAAGAGTAGTATAATATTCTAGTTTTTACATTGTTTTGATGAGATGTTAAGGCCAGTGGAGGAGTGGCATGTGAAATTCTTGCTGTGATCTCCTTGCTGTCCAAGGGAATCTCAAGAGCCTTCTCCAGCATCATAATTCAAAAGCATCAATTCTTCAGCACTAAGCTGTCCTTATGATCCATTTCACACATCTGAACATGATACTGAAAAAACCATAGCTTTGAGTATGCAGACCTTTATCAGCAAAATTATCTCTCTGCTTTTTAATACTCTGTCATGTGAGGTTTGTCATAGCTTTCCTTTTTGGCTCTTTTGTTCCTCTTTACTTTCTGTCTTTAGGGTGGTATCATTTTCATATCTGAGGTTGTTGATATTTCTCCTGGTAGTTTTGATTCCGGTTTGTGATTCATCCAGCCTGGCATTTCGTATGATGTACTTTGCATATAAATTAAATAAGCAGGTTTTTGTTTTTTTAATGGTATGCAATAGGTCTCTCATGCTTTCTTTACAGTTTTTCTCTTTGTTCCTCTTTCTGTTTTTAAATGGCCTGTTTTCTAATGCCCTGATTCTTTCTTCTGCATTATTTAGTCTGCTATTGATGCTCTAAGAATTTTTCAATTCTTTTATTGTATACTTCAGCTCCAAGATTTGAGATGGGTTCTTTTTTTTATAGTTTCTATATCTTTATTAAACTTCTCCTTTTATTTGTGCATTGTATTCCATATTTCATTTTGTTGTCTCTCTGTGTTCTCTTGCATATTATTGAGCCTAATATGATAGTTCAAATACTTTTTAGGGCAATTTATATGTCTCAGTTTCTTTGGGATTCATTAGTGGAACTTATATTTGGTTTTTTTTTGGTGGTGTCAGGTTGTTTGTCTGATTCTTTTTGGTCCATGTAGCTTTGTATTGGTGACTCTGCCTTTGTGCTTCCCTGGGGACATGGAGATATGTGTCTCCCCCAGGTCCCAGGGTGGCAGGACTATTCCTGTACCATGCCTGAAGAGACAAATCACTGGTTTACTTCAGGTTTCACAATTGTGAAATTGTGGCTCTGCAACGGCACTGAGGAATTCATCTGGGGGCGCTTTTGGGGTTTCCTTCTGGTGGGTTCCTGGGAAAGTAGGGTTTCTCTTAGATCATAGTTGGGAGTGGCTGGAGCCAGATTCCAGAGCCACTTCAAGATCCACAGTGAAACTGAGGTCACTGGGGCTATCTCTATGAGTACATATAGGCATGTTGACTGTTGGATTCCTGGCAGGCACAACTGCCTCCCGTCCATGGGTACAGTGGGCTAAAGCCAGGTTATGTGGGCACTTAAACCTCTGCAGTCAAATTTGAGATCAGCTGCCCTTCCTCCAGGTGCATAGAAGGTTATTGCCTCAGCGGGTCTCTGAGTAGGCAGGAGTGTTCCTGGTCTGTGGCTATGAATATATGGGGCCATGTTACAGGGATTTTTTTAGTATGTGCAGTCAGACAGAGGTTGGAGAACTTGCCTAGATTCATGAATGAGCAGGTCTCTACCCAGTCATAGGCAGGCAGGGTTGGCAGCTACTAGGAGCTGGAGTTAGGTCATGAAACAATTCAGTTTACAGCTGGAACTACGGTTGGTGGACCTATTATTATCCAAAGCATATGTTGGCCTGACTCTTCCCGGGTTGTTTTTCAACTGGTGATGGTGGTATGGCCAAACAGGCCATGTCCATAAGCTATCAGGGATCGGGTCTGTTCAGGGGTCTGTAGGTAGGACTGTGGTTAGCAAGTATGTCACATGAGTGAGTTTTTGCTTGCCTTCTAAAAGCACCTCCTTGGTCTTGGATGCTACCAGAGTTTTACAGTCTTCTTTCTTCAATCCAAATTTTCACAAAAGTACTTTTGTCTCTGCTTGCCTGCCAAATTATTGTCACTGAGAAGGTATATGAATCCAGGACTTCCTATTCTGCTATTTCTAATGTCACTCCTCTATTTTTAATTGGTCTTATAGAAAATTGTTTGTGCACATGAAAAATGATAGTATCTGGTAAAGAAATATAACTATAAAAGTAAATATATGATAGTAATATGACAAAGAATATGAGGGAGAAATCTGATTTACTATTTAAGGATTTCACATTATGCATGAAGTACTATGATCTAGAACAACCATTGAAAAAATGATCAAAAACATGAAAGAAGTAAAAATAATAAGCCAATAACGAAAATGAAAAGAAATCATAGAAAGAATACTCAATCCAGAAACGGCCAACTGTTCTATAACCAAATGGGCTATAGAACAGATGGAACAAATAGAGATCAATTAAGAAAATGGTAAATTTAAATCCAGTTACAAAGTGTTCCATGTATACTTGAATAAAATCTGTATCTGTAGTTGTTGAATGTTGTATTCTCTAAATAACAACTGGATTAAGTTTGTTAATATTAATATTATTGTACAAATTTCTATCCTTTCTTTTTTTTTTTCCCCTCCCTTTTATTGTTTTTGTCATATAATGCCATGATATCACCATGGGTTTACATATGCTCCCCCTCCAGAAACCCCTCCCTCCCCCCTCCCTCCTCCCTCCCCCCCGGGAAATCTCGATGCACCAGCCCCGAGAATCAATCCTGGGCTGGCGATTGATTAGACATATGATAATTAACATGTTTCAATGCCATTCTCCCATATCATCCCACCCTTTCCCTCATTCACAGAGTCCACGAGTCTATTCTATACATCTGCGTTCCTTTTGCTGTCTCGCATGTTGGGTTCTCGTTACTGTCCTTCTAAATTCCATATATATGTGTTAATATACTGTATTGTTGTTTTTGCTTCTGGCTTACTTCACTCTGGATAATGGGCTCCAGTTCGGTCCATCTGAGTAGAATTGATTCAAATGAATTTTTTTTTAATGCTGAGTAATATTCCATTGTGTATATGTACCACAGCTTTCTTATCCATTCATCAGTTGATGGGCATCTAGGTTGCTTCCATGTCCTGGCTATTGTAAACAATGCAGCGATGAACATTGGGGTACAGGTGGCTCTTTCAATTCTGGTTTCCTCGGTGTATATGCCCAGCAGTGGGATTGTTGGGTCATATGGCAGGACTATTTGCAGCTTTTTAAGGAACCTCCACACTGTTTTCCATAGTGGCTGTACTAGTTTGCATTCCCACCAACAGTGTAGGAGAGTTCCCTTTTCTCCACATCCTCTCCAGCATTTATTGCTTGTAGATTTTTGGATTACAGCCATTCTGACTGGTGTAAAGTGTGTATCCTTTCTTTTGTCGGTCTGCTTTTTCTGCCAATTACTGAGGAGTGTTAAACTATTCAAATATGATTGTATATTATCTTTTGAGATCTCTCAAGTTTGCTTCATTTATATGAATATCTTTTTAAGTTTATGTACAGTTTGAATTGTGGTATCTTCTTGTTGTATTCATCTTTTTAATTTCATTAAATGTTCTTCTTTGTGTTAAAAATTAAAATAGTCTTGATGTCTTGCTTGCCTTGTATTAATAAACTACTGCTTTCTTTTATGGCATGCATTTGGCTCTTCTATTACTTATAACCTTTTTTAGCATGTTATTTTCAGATAATTTCAACATTACAGAAGAATTTTGAAAATGTTGTGCTGAACTGAAAGCTTTTTCCCCAAATTCTTCAGTTTTTGAAATGTTGCCATATTGACTTTATTACTTCCTTTCTCCCTCCTTTACTGTCTCTATATGTGGCCATGTGCATTTAGCATTTTAATCTCTTATGGTTCATATTAATTTTGATTAGCTAGTTAAGATTTTTCAGTTTTCTGTGTATAGTTTCCATTTTTCCTTTTGTAATAAGTAATCTTTGTGTTAAAGTACTTTGAGACCATGTGTTTATTCTTTTAGTTACTAGATGTCTTTCACTATAGTATTCATTAATGATTCTTGCCTGAATCAATTTTTCTCTCTGATAATTTAGCTGATATAGAATTTTTTATTCCTTAAGGGGCTACTTTCTTGGGACAGCAGTAAAGAATCTGCCTCAATTGCAGAAGAGTCAGGTTCAATCCTGTGTCAGGAAGATCCCCTAGAGGAGGAAATGGCGCCCACTCCAGTGTTCTTGCTGGGACAATGCCATGGCAGAGAGGGAGAGGAGAGAAGAGGAGCCTGGTGGGCTAGTCTTTGGAGTCACAAAGACTCAGACACCACTGAGCAACTGTGTGTGTGTGTGTGTGTGTGTGTGTGTGTGTGTGTGTGTGTGTGT